>BMAV01012950.1:0-140463 GCA_019973955.1 Trichonephila inaurata madagascariensis | reverse complement strand
GACCAGGTTTTTCCAAAAAAAAACGTTCAAGATTAAGGGGAATTAAAAATGATTTTTATGCAGAAAGGATGGGATATGAGATCGGAACTACCAAATCTTAACAAAACACTCAAAAGAAGCTTTACTGACACAGAAGGTATTAAAAAGAGCATTAATCCCCCCCCTCCAAAAAAAAGGGTGCTGCACTATTTCTTCATGGGTAAAATATGTAAAAACTAATTGTTTTTGTCTTCAAAGTAAGAAAAATATGTGCTTAAAGCATATGAATACAGTCGGCTCTGAATGTTTTGAAATGATTAAAATATTGTTTTTCTACTTTCTACTATCCTTACCATTTATTATAAAGTATATTTATTACTGGTATATAAAGCTTTATACTGGTAGTTTATGAAAAAAATATAAAATTGTGTATATTTTAAAAGGAAAATGATGTAGGTTTAAATTTAAATTTATGTTAGAATCACTTGTAAGCAATATAATAATTTTATAGGTATAATACACAAAAAACATATTGTATTTCATAAATATGTATCATAATTAACTCAATTTTTGAAGTTATACATATTTTTGGGTGTTAGAGAAATAGGATGATTGTGAATTTTTACGATGCGCGCTCACACCGTCACGGATGTGACGAGAAACCGCCACGGAAGTGAAGCACACCGTCCCGTATGCGAAATTAGTTTGTCTAGAAATATACAGAACGGGACAGATCATTGCCGCCTTCGAAATTCTCAAAAAAATATTTCTCTTCACTTCCCTGATGAAGAGGACACCCAGGTTTGAACCGGGGTCCTCTCGATCTGCATTCGAATGCTCTACCACTGCGCTATACACCCCGTATCAGCGAGCTTTTGCTTTGCGTTCCGTAAGAACGAATACGAAAATGCTCTGTCTAGAAATATACAGAACGGGAAAGATCATTCCCACCTTCAAATTTCTCAAAAATATATTTCTCTCCACTTCCCTGAAGAAAGGGACACTTTGGTTTGAACCATGGACCTCTCAATTAGCGGTCGAATGCTCTACCACTGAGCTATTCCCTCCGCGTCTGGGAACCTTTGCTTTGCGCTGATTTGTGACATCAGTACTAGTAGGGAGAGATCGTCCTTCGCCTATGGAGCTTCTCTGATGCATTTGTTTGAACACTTATTGTTATTAAACCAAACATACTTACAGGAAATTAAAAAAATAATTAGTAAATTAATCTTTAAATTGTGTTTGATGTACATAAAACATAAGGTTAGTATTAGTTTACATACTTAAATAATAGTTGCAAGTATATGATTATAGATGTATTTACTATTAAAACATTGCGATGAACATAAACACATTTATTACATTGTAGCAAATTATAAGAGCCTTTTGTGTATTCGCATATTTATTTTTGAAGTTATCCTTTTTTTTTGGCGTTAGGGAAAAAGGACGAGGGGCCAGCTTGCCGTGCTAAAGATTTTTAGAAAGATTTTAATCTTGTTACGCCAAAGAAGTATAATTTCTTACTTCCGTACATAAGTACACACACACTTTTGTTAAATGTTTGGGTTATTCTCCAGACCCTTAGAGCAACGACGGTAGCAGTCACTTGCGCCTGCGGGTTAAGAACAATATACTAAAATAAGAAAAAAAAGAAATTATTATTTCTAAAATGGGAAAAAATTGGTAAAAATCTACAAAAAATTACATAAATGATGCCCATTCTGTACAAAAAATTTACGGACAAATTTTCAATTTTTTAAATTTTCGTGTGTTGCTTTGCTGTTTATTTTTTGAAATGATTTTCGGGATAAGACATATTTCAATTTTTACAAAAACTAGATCACTTTATCTTAGTTATTATATGAAATTGCTTTAAAAAAATGATTATATTCACTTAAGGGACCGTAAATTATGTAATAAAACAGAGATTAATAAATCTGAAGCATAAAACACTTCTACCATTATAAAGAACATACACAAAAAATTTCTGTTAAATATTTTTACTTTTTGAGCAATTGCTGTCCCCGTTTGAGCCTTTTCAAAAAAAAAAAAAAATAACGTATGTCGAGTAAAACGCATTTTAAAATATGGCATCTTGCTTAAAGTAGTGACATCTGTGATTTACTAAAACACTTATAGATTTGTTCAATTTAATGGAAAACGATAAACTTGGTATTTTTATAAAGGTAATAAGATGGCCTATAAAACAAAACCATAAAAAACTGTCAATTTTTGGCAATATTCACAATTTTAGGGTAGTCGAATACCTTAATAAACAGTGGGAGATAGACTTAAAATCCAGAAAGAAAAGTTGACAGATCGGACATTTAATAAGCTAACCTGTGTTTTTCAAACATTAAATAAGTTATCACGAAATCATTCTGGACATTCTTAAAAGATTCTTTAAGACCAATATAGAAGCAATGTCAGAGTATGCAAGCATTGCGTAAATATTTTCAACTCTACCTGAAAATTAATTAAACTAGGATGCATGACCATCATCATTTTCCAAAAAAGTAGTTTCTGTCATATTTCTTTCATAAACACATCTGGAACATCCATCAAGATGTAAAACTTTAATTAAACGGACTGCTTAAATCAGACTGTATTTTGTAGGAAAGAAATTCTTTTAATTCGCATTTTAGTTCAACATGTTCTCCGTTTTCTTAGATCATTGTTCAAGTTATTTTTCCTTATTTATCCATGTCTGTTTTTAAAGAAAAACAAACAAACATGATTTGTGTTGCTTATTTAGAAACTACAGATAAATAAATACATTTCGCAGAAAAAGCTTGAAATCTGAAATCATAAATTTCCATTAGCTTTAAAGTAAATATACAATTTTAAGAGTAACTAAAACTTGAGTTATTTATAACCATTCGCGTAACAGTTAACACGAAACTTGGATACTGTTGTGTAACAAATGCTTGCTCTAGCGCTGAACGGAGCAATATTTTTTAACACCAAATTACACCAAAGCAAAGTTTTTCGAAGCACATTATTAATAGCTCATGGTATTTTCACCCCAGACATTCTTCGGTATTTAAATCGTTTTCCGAATTTAATTTTCGCTGCCGCTTTCGGATATAAATCTCGTGGTGAAAGCAAGTCGGATTTTTTTCTGGAATACATAGATTTTGGATTTAAAATACGTGATACTATCAAAAAACTCAGTTCTGTTTTTTATACCTAATTAATAGACCTGATTAACAACCAGGGGGAGTTTAGTTTGTTAGTTACGGTTGAATGGGGAAATAATAAATATCGGAGAAATTTGTTTGCTGCTGTGTCGCGCGGGGTTTGGATAATTAAATTTATTTAAGTAAAAAGAAGTACACGTGTATTTATAGGGAGTGTAATAGTGAGGAATTTCCAGGAAACAAGTAATATAAGTAAATTAAGTCAATTCCTACTTAGGTCAACAAGGAAAAATTTATTTTTTTTGTTTACTTTTTATTAAGTAATTACAACTAATATAAAAATATGTATATACATATGACAGAATCACACTATAAAGTGGCAAAATAGAAAGCGATTTTCCTTTCAAATTTCCATTTTCTTCTCTATATAGGGTGTTGAACTATTTTTTTGTTTTTGTTTGTTACTCTTTTTCATTAATTTTATTTACTTATTCCAACAAAATAATATAGCAAAAATAAATCACATTTTCAGAAATTAGGCCATCATAGGTGGATTTCGAACCCACGCCCTTTGGATTAGAAGCCCAACGCGCTATCCATTGCACTAAAGGGACTCAGCAAGAGACTTTCCTTTTTATATATGGTGTTGGACTGTTATTTCTGTTTTTTACTCTTTATTAATTACTTAAATTTAATTAATGAGTAAATTTTTGAAAAAATCTGTATTAACATCAAGTGCTATCCACTACAAGTTTAAAAATATGTATTTTAACTTGAGTGGATAAAAAAAAAGTATTTCATTAACGACTGAAAATTTGAAGAATATATATATATATATATATATATATATATAGGGATATAAATTTATAGAGATAGTGTGTAAACTATAATAGCATAGGAATTGAAAAGAAGAGAAAACCAGATAATTGTCACATTGTTTGAATTTTCTAAACTTTCACAATACCTGGACATATATGAATTATTTAAATGACGCAATTTTTCTTTTGTTTAACAATTTATACGAATGAGAACAAATAAAAAATAACGATATTTTTAGGGCAAGGAAATTCCCAAAATCTGAGTAAAAATATTCGATATTCTTTAGTAAAATAATCCCATGCTTAATCATTAAAAATGAAATTTTGTTTCCGTTTTACTCTAATAATTCTGTTTTTCTCAGTTAGACATTTTAAAAACTAGAAAGATGTGCTCTCTGTCTCTCTCTCTCTATCACATATAACCAATCTAGTAGTAACCTATTCTTTATTTTATTTCATTATATTTTAGAATTAGTTGTAAATATTTGCATTATTTTTAAAATAATTATTTAATTACATTTGAATGAGGAAATTACAATACATTAAAAATATCAACCAAAAATGGAGTAAAATGTTTTAAGTAAGATTTTGTATTTTATATAAGTATAAATTTATATATATAAAATATGACCCCAAATTTATCAATAACATTCCAGAATTTTAAAGGAATATTAAATATTTGAAACTATTTTCCGATGGTGTTAGAAATCTTCAAAAACAAAATTGTAAGATTACATAATGTTATTCGTTACAGCTAAAGCAAAGGATTCTAGTACCCTGTCACAAAATAAAGCAATTCAATGCTATTCTTATGTTTTTTGTTATATTTTATCTGTAGGAATTTTGTAGATTTCTGAAATGTTATAATCATGCAAACTAGATTTTAATAAGAAATATTTTATGTTACTTTTTAACCCTTTATCTACCGCATTATGATTTACTGCAGTTTTTTTCCATGCAATATTTTTTAAATCCCTACATTGAAAATTAAAAGATACGCATAAATAAAATACTCTACTTTGGGAAATTTAATTAGTTAGAGCTTATTAATTAATTAAATATATTCCACTCTAAAATTAATTATACACACTGTTCACTTAAAATAAATAGCCAAATCATTTTCTAAGGTCTTCTTTAACATACAAAAAAAATAAGACACCTTTTTGACATAAACTATTTTTTCGGATAAAAAAAATGACAATCTTCGCAATCCACTGAAAACACCGTCAGCTGAAAACGCAATTTCTGCTATAAAACTATTCGCCTTCCCCGCTAAAATACTCATTGCCGAACCCGTGCTGCCATATATCTTGGAAGACTAGACTTAAAAGAATATTCTTGCTAAGTATCGTCAGAATATTCGTAAAAATGGTTATTCTATGTAATTTTAAAGTGAGTGGTACTTATCTCATCGTCTGTAATTTTAGCAGATATTTTCCATTACTTTGATGAAAAATACATTCGTTCTATTTAAGACAGATATCCTGATAACTCTAGTTTTACATATTTTATAGACACTTAGTAACAATAAATACAAGCAATTGGAGAAATATTAAATTTTAATTTTAATACTCAAGCCAGAGCAACACAGAGATTTGCTGGTATACTGAACTTATACCAATTACACTTGTTTGCCATATTTAGTTGATTTTGAACTAGAACTGTTTATTAATTATGGAGTACATTTTTTATCCTTTTTTATTTTTTCTTAGAAAAGAAAATGATTATACCTACTCTGTAGCCAGTACCAAAATTTCTAAATTGTGAATTTATTGCATTAATACTTATGATGCTTTTTACAGAGGGATGTACAGAGATTTTAATTTTATCTTTAAGAAAAATCTAATAATTTAACATTTTTAGAGATTATACCATGTGAGTTTTCAAATGCTAATTTTATGCCGTGCTACTTTTACATTCCATATACTATTACATATGCCAATGTTTTTAATTCCATTCCTTCCTTCCTCAGTGGCTCGACAACCCAGGGGGGGCCCTTGGCCCTCAAAACCCTTTTTCCCCCAAGCCTTCTTCCTGCTATGGTCTCCAATTCTTAGTTCTCAAGACAAGGAGATATTTTTCTTGGCCATCAATCCATCTAAGATTTGGCCTTCCCTTTCTTCGTGTGCCAATTGGTTGGGCATTGAAGACTTTTTTTAGTGGTGCAGTTTTCATCCATTCTGACAACGTGACCTGCCCATTTAATTCGTTGTATTTTGATGAAGTTAATAATGTCAGATTCTTTGTATGATTGATAGAGCTCGAAATTTGATCTTCGCCACGTTTTATTTTCCTGAATTCCTCTAAAATCTATCTTAAAATCTTCCTTTCGTAAATACCTATGCTGTTCTCATTTGTTCGAGACATGGAACAAGTTTCACATGCATACTTTAATACTGATGGTAAAAGACCTTTATACATTTGAACCTTTGTTTTTCTTTTGATTAAATTTTATTTCATATACTTTCTAATTCCATTAAGACATCTATTAGCCATATCAATTCTCTTTTGGATTTCAGTAGTACAATCGTTTCTATTGACTACTTGACGTTTCTATTGACTTTCTATTCTTCATTTTTAATTCCATTAAAAAAGCGTTAAATTCCCATTTATAGATTTATAAGGGGTGATCCAATATAATAAAAACACACGCGGGGAAGGAGTTCTTAACTGAGTTCAATAGTTAATTAAAACATGTTTATTAAACAAGAAAACATTTACATTCATAATTAGGGAACAAACATTTAGATCAGAATTAAAAGGATCGCGGAGCACATGGTCCAGCGTCATTACAATACCGAGGCTTGGCTATCACTGAATTTTGTTCTATCCGCTAGAAGGTGTGAAAGTCTTTCTGCTGTTAAAATATGGGAGGAGTCTAAACAAAGGGTGGTTACAGGTTATTTTTCATTTTTGAACGCATTGTTAATTTTATGAGATTTTTCTCCTTTTTTTCTGAAACCCTACACTACTTTCATATGAATGCAATTAAATGCATCCAAAAGAGCAAATAATAAAGATAGTTTCTCAGGAATTGTATTTCACTTCAATACCTGAAGATTAATAGAAATATTTTAAAGATATATTTAGAAATAAATCTGAAAGTTTTTTTTTTCTTTTTGATAAATTATTAAAAAGATGCTAAATACATTCAGAAAGAACATATTGTTATGTTTTTGGGAGATTTGAATTCAAATCGGGGTGCACGAGATGCTGGCTTAGGTTAGAATAGGAAAGTGGAATTTCCATAGAATTACCATTACGATCACGAAATCAAAACTGTTTATATACGGGAGGGTTAAAATTAATATTCTAACTGTCTCTTAGAGTTAAGCCATATTATTATATATCAGAAACACCTCTCATTCATTAAATATTATTAACATTAACTGAAGTTTTAAAACATCATTAATTAAAACTGTAAACTCTTCAGCGTTTGAATAAATTTTGAATATTTATGACTAAAATTATTCCATATACCTAGTTTACAAAATACGTGTGCTTGTCTGTGTTCATGCCAATCTGTCAGCACCCGTGCTGTCCCAGTAATTACCATAATCTTCAAAAATTTATTATACCCATAAAATTTCCTTTTAAAATTATTAGATTACGGTCGAAAATGCATAAATCTGTATATCTTTTCTTCAACGCATATATATAGGCTTATTACTTTATTTATTATATGACTAAGACTCTGGAAATAAGAGACTAAGTCACACATCAGACACTAATATTTGGTTGATGACCTTCAAACAATATTTTACAAATTTGGCACTCTTCGCGGAATCTACGGAAATATTTCGATTTTATTGTAAATTTCTATGAGTTTAATTTCTTTAATTTTTTTCTGTGGAAAACGTTTACATATTGATAAATTTCAACTGAGCTGGCTGGGTGGCTTAATTGGCTTGGCGTTGGTCTGGTGCGCCCAAATTTCCAAGTTGTCCAAAAAATGGACAAAGTTTTTATGCGGCTTATAAAAAGTCCCTTGAGCACCTGTTTAATTTGGGTGCTATCTTTGAAAAATTCTATTCCTAGCACGGTTTCGCATCATTGGAGATGAAGTGTCTTACCTATACTGCGCCATACGATAAAGAGATACCAGCTTCCGGGGAATTTGCTAGGTCTGCAATGGTAAAGAAATAATCCACATCCCCATTAGAAAAAAATCATCTCTTAACACATTGTTCACTATTTCTGACACACTCACATAATATTTTTCAAACAATGTTTTGTCTCATAATATGATGTAAAATGTCTTCTTGTATACTTGGCGTTATAAGCTTCAAAATACGTATAATATGCAATTATAAACTTGAGATTGAAAACATAAAAGTAGCTTTCGTATTACATGGATTTGGATTTTCAGTTTCAATTTTGTAGAGTAAATGAGGAAAAGGGAAGTTTTCTGATGCAAAATCCAGTTTTGGCTAAATCGCACCAAACATTCGTAAAATATTAAAACAAGTTTAAAGGAACATGTAAAAATGAAGTACATGTAGAATTCAAAAACTCAATTTTAAAAGTAAAAGAAAATTAATTTTGTTGAGGAGGTGGAGAGTTATTCTTACAATTTTGTCGAAGAACAGTGGTTAAATAACCAATTAAGATTAAAATTTTTATTTTAATTGGCGCAAAGTAAAAAAGTCAAGATATTCAGAAAAAGCATTATTTTTGATTTATTGTGTTTGAAAATATAATAATAAGCCCCAACTGTATCAGATTAATTTGAGTACTTACGCATTTTACTGTATACCAATCCAATCAAATCAAAAGATGTCGCCAGTAGAGAAGAACCATTCCAACTCATGTACCTTGTAGGATAGCAATGCACGTTAAATCTATCGAGAGCTTAAACGTCCTCCCGTTGGTGGGATGTGGTAGTTAGAAGAGAGGGGTTCTAGGTCAGGTGTCGTCTTCGTCGCTTCACCATGTTTCAAAATTATGAGATCCGTCGCCAAAAGCCCTTGAACAGCTGAAAAGTGTGATGTTAAGATTCACTCCAGCTCATATATGTTCCAACTCAATAATAATTAAGATGACAAAATTCGACGAAATTTTGAATCAACGCAATTGGTCGACGGTATGACACATAAGTACCGTAATTTGTATTGATTAACCATACGAGCAAAAAACTAAAATAAAATCATTGCCAATTTCAAAATATAAGTTTATGCATTAATTAACAGATCTTAGGAAACACAGTACGATTCAATTGACAAAAATCGATTAAAAAATCAAATCTAATTTTTTTAGCCTAAATTATTTACATATGATTTTCTATAACTCACAAAACTTGAAAGCTCTATATTTGAAAAACGCAGAATTATGATAATCCAAATTTAGCAAATCCAAATTTTAAACTTACTTATCTCAGAAAGATAAAATAACTAGCTTGTCTTCATTTAAAATGCTAAGGCTTTTTTTCTCTATCGTGCCTAATGTTTTGATCTTTTTCACCTATTCTCAATAGTACATATTACAAAAGTTGGTATGCATTTTTAAATTAAAGTAATTCTTATTTTTTTTAAAAAAAATAATTAACTCAAATTTTACATTTTTAAATTTTCAAAAGCATTCATAAAAGAGTTTGTACGAATACCAATCATGTTATCACTAAACCCATACCAGTTTTTGTTATACTTAGTTTGATGTACTTATAAATCAAATTTCATGCGTGTACCTAAATTTTTGTAGAAGAATCAGCATTTTATAATCACTTCACAAATTTCAAGTTTTTTCATTACAAATAAAATGGCCAGTCTTTTATGAAATTTTGAGCACAAAATCTGATTTACATAGTATACACACATATGAAGCAACCAAAAAATTTTTAAAAATTCTTAATTAAAAATTTTTGCGTAAATCGTACCATATCCCCTTAAGTAAGTACATTAGACTATCAAAGCGTATCAGTATGAAAAATATGTTGCTTAGATAAAATTGAGCGTATAGGAGATTTTTTTTTTTAATAAATACGCTTTATAAAAAATATTTCTTAAATCCGTAAAACCTTTTAGGAATTACTATATAAAATAAGACAAAAGATCTTAGTATTATTTTCTTCTATCACATCATTAATCGTTTGGAGAAAGAACATTGAATCGAATCAAATGATATTACGTGCTTTGTGACGAAAGAAAATGTGTTATTTCCATCACAACAGACGAATAAAAACGAAAGGAAAAATGATGATACTTGCAAAATGTTTTCTTATGAACTGCAGAATAAGAGCAAAATGATGTTTCTTTCCACTCGAATTAGAACATAAGAATAGGAGCAAGAGAGAGCGGGAAAATAACACTTCTGGAGTAAACGGAAATAGCTTTATACTCTATTCTAGAAACTGGATTATTTGAAGATTGGAAAAACAGAATGAAACGTGTCGTATAAATTCTCTGAAAACAATTTTCGCCTTTCCTTTGACATGGATTAGAATATCACTTTTCTAACTTTTTAGCTTCTATTTTTTTTAACTGAATCAATCCATTACAGCTATGTTTGAAACAAATGTGCTTATAGTTCTTATTTAAATAACATGTCATTTTAAATGTAGGTTCGAGAGTTACCTTTAACGTTCATAGATTCTGAGATTATAATGCTATGACAAAGTTCAAAATCCAGTGTAATCTCTTGGAAATACATGTTAAGCAATTTTAAAAATTCAATTCAGCAAGAAATCTCAAAATAACCCTTTAAAACGTTGTTTCCTCCTAACATTAAAAAAAAGTTTTATATATCAGATTTACCTGTATATTAGTTTTTGTTGTAGCGATATAACTTCCATAATAGTGAACATTAATTTCGAATTGCATCAAATAACTATTGAATGGAAATGGGTATTATTTTAATTTTGATGCAAAAAAAAAAGGATTATCTGACAAACATATCAAAAAGAGTACAGAAGAAATTCAAATCTTAATGTATGCCACAAAGACAACAAAATGTTTATTTAACTAGTAATTAGTTACAAATTAATTTTGAGATTTTTAATACAAAATTTTGTCCCGACAAAATGGTCAACAAAAAGTGGATTTTGATAGTTTCTGTTGTATTTGGTCGTAAAAATGCTAATGACACGCTCAATTCGTAATTTAGCCTTAAAGGTTTCGATTTTTTCCCACTTTAAAATTTTAATGCCGAAACTCTCCATATTCACACAAATAAGATGTAGGGTGTTCTAACAATATTTGAAAGCCCTTTTTACTATAATGAGATAGTCTCATTTAATCTTAATCCAAAAAGACTTAATTGAATCTTCCGAATGCTTTGAAATTAAATCTCGATTATTACAGACCGAAATTCGTTTTCCTCTTCAAAAATCAATGCTAATTCATATATAGACGTATCCGTTATTCTAAATGGATTACGAACGCAAAGAATTTTTTTTATATCCATCTATCCATAAAGGATAAGTTAAATATACCACGTTTTATTATATATTATACCACCCTTAGTTTATTTCAATAAAACGGCCGAATGAATCGGTTCCGGATTTCATTTTTTTTTCTCAGAGTATTATTATTAATTTTAATAAAATTTGGTGGCACACAAAAGTACTACGGCATAGTGGTTGAGAATCACTGGCTTAAGGTATCCGACTGCGTACGGAACTGTGATTTTGCAAAAGGATATAAATGGATAATATTTATGTTATTTCGTGTCACTTAGATTAGAAAATGTATATAAAATTATTTTAAGAATAGTATTACATTAAAAATTATTTAAGTACAATATTTTTACAAAAAATGAACATAGAATTACCCACTTTCAAAATATTCTCCTTTTGTGAAAATTGCTTCTATTATAACAATATTTTGCTTGTATATAGAAATGACCTCTATACAGAGGCTCAACTAGAATTTTTGAAATATATAACTTAGAAGTGGATTTATCCATATTTTACGACAACAGGGGGGAGAAATTTTAAGATAAAACGCCGATAAGTATTTCAATTAGTTGTAACTCTGAAAATAATGTGAATTTTTTTAAAAAATATAGTTCAGACTCTCTGGAAAAGTGTTTACTTCGTACAAGCGCGAAATATTATTATTTTAGAAGCATTTTTTATTAAAAGAGAGCATTTTGAAAAAAGGTTATTCTAAGTTAATTTTTCCCAAAATTTTTAATTAATTTTTTGTCAATGCCCCCAAAACAATTTTATACATGTATTCTAATCTAAGTGACACGAAATATCACGAAAATTATCCATTTATACGCTTTTTTATAATCACGGTTCAGAATGTCGGATACCTTAAGTGATTAAAAAAGGACTTCTTTAAGGCTTCTTTATGCTGAATCTATAAGCCCTCATTATTTTTAAAATTTGATATTAAATTAGTTTCTTTAACCCCGGAACATCTGAACAATAGACCCCAATAAAAAAAAAAGGGTTCCTTTCACCCAAATTTTTTTTTTTTTCTCTTAAATTGGGTAAAACAATTTGCTGTTTTTCAAAACCATCGAAATTCAGATTTCTAGTCATATCATTAAGTTCAACCTAAAGGGGAAGGAAAATAAATTGCTCCAAATCCTTATTTTTTAAAAATTAATTTGTGGCGAACTTTGTAGAAAAGATTCGAGGGAAAAGGTTTTACAGAGTAGTATTCTATATTCACCGGGGTAGAATAAAGATCACAGAAAGGGAAAAATTAAACCCCAAAAAATTTTTTTGGTAAATATTCATAAAAATTAAAAGAAAACGGGCGTAAAAAAATTTTAATGATAAAAAATTTCCCTACTATTGCTCCACTTCTAAAAATTATTTTTTTTTTATCTTGGGGGAATTTTTTCGTTAAAAAAATCATTTTAAAGGGTAAATTGAGCTGAAATTTTATATACATGATTTTTTTGGATGCAATACAATATTTTTAAATTAATAAAATTATTGGTTAAAAAATAATTATTAAAATTTTAAACATTTGGGGGCATTTTGGCGACAGCGACCCTTTTGGGGCTTGTTCAAAACTAAAAATTTTTTTCCGTTATAAACATTCATTTTAAAGAAATTTGTAACACATTCTTTGGGTGAAACGATACTTTTAATGATAATGAATAAAAAAAAATTAAATTAATGTTGTGATATGTCCTATGTATACACATATTTTATATTAATTGTCATTTTAATAAAAGTGCTAAAAAAATTTTTTTTTTTTGTTATCTAAGTAGATTGACTTAAAATTTTTTTTTTATTACTTGTTTTTTGAAATCAGCTCAAAAAAGTACAAAAAGTTGAGCTGTCTCTTCTCTTGTATTTTTTCCATCCAGGCCCCGGGGGTTTAAAATTTCAAAAGGGTTTAAAAAAAAACCCCGCAAGTAACATAATATTTTGGCCCACCAAAAAATTGAATGTTTTTAAAAAAGAATGGAAAGATATTTAATTCTGGATAAAATTTAAAAACTTAAAATTCAGAGGAATAATAAAACCTAGAAAATTGCAAACGGTATAGAAAATTCAGAAAATACGTAAACAGTTTGAGTTTTTATAGACTCTAAAAGACTAGTAAAGTAAGTAGAAAGCCATTATATTCACGACTGAATGGGAGTTCTGTGATTTAATATTGGTTGTTTGCATACTTTAAACCTTTTTTTGAAGTCCTCGTTATAATTTAGGAATCTAAAAGAATTTAGTAAGAAGTGCTTTTTAAAAAAATGATTGTTTTTGGTTAAGCATAAGCAAACCACAACTCAGCTTACATTCAAAAATTTAAGAGATTAGAGCAAAATATAATTTTTTTTTTCTAATTCCATTAAAACTAAAGACGAGAAGATTTTAAAAGAAAAAAGAAAGGTATTCATCGAGAATTTACCATTTTCCAGATTAGTTGCCTTTGTTCACTTATTCAGGTTTTGCACTAACAAAGGAAGCATTCATTTTTATTAGATTAAGATCGTTATATATATTTGCTTTTTATTATACGAATTACAAATTTTTTTCTAATTTTTCGAGATTTTTTAGCATAAAAGGTCTTTTTGGATTACAAACACAAACACTCCGAACAGAAATGAAAAATTGCAATTTTGTCTTTTGAGGTTTATTTTGTGTTGAACAAAAGGATTTTTTCAAATTCCAGTGATTAAGGATTGATTTCACCATATTGGCGCTTGAATACTAATGTGTATATTATCAAGAATTGGAGGATAAGGCCTTTTGAATAATTTGTTTCACTTCTCTTATTCAGAATAAGCCTTTCCTTTGACTAGATATTTTATTCGAAAAGCTGAAAGAAATACATCGCAATCTTTAATCTTTTAAGCTTTATAATTTACATCTTTGCATTTTTAAATGACTTTTATACTTGGTGTTTAAGAATTGACATCCGTATTAAGCAGTTTTTTTCTGCTTACATGAATTTTTATCATATTTGAAGCTGCTTTTCAATATAATCGTAACTTCAGAAGCAGATATCATATTTATTCATAAAAAAAATTTCAACAAAAAATGTCTGTGAACATAAAATAAGCAGAATAAATGATTTAAATATAAATAGGATGTTCGTATGAAATTTATCAAGTTTTGAAAGTTTGCTAAATATGAAACTGCTATTTGTATTAAAGAAAAATATTATTCTACATTAAGGTTTTTTTAAAAAAATAGGGCTAAATTTCTTTTTGAATTTTATATTGTGGCAAAACAAATTAGTTTCTTATTTAATAATTCAGAAAGAAAAAAAAATGTTTAAGACTAAAATTCATCAATTTAATTAATATGACTAACTTTCTCAAAGTTTTCGTTGCGAATAACATTTTTCGCAATGCTGATTTTTTATGGTGAAATAAGGCCAACATTTTCAAAATTCTACTCAAACGATTTTGAGTTTAATAATGTATTTATTTTAAAAAATAGGTCCCTTAATGATAATTGAGTGTTTTACAGATTTGATGATTTGTAAATTCCTGCTCGAAATGTTTCAAAAATACTTACCGCGCCGAATATATAATTATTTTCAATGCTAAAATTTTTTAACAATTGAAGAATAAGTTATGAAGGAATGATTGAATGATTATTTATTAATACTGCCCCTTGAAGCTATATGCGAGGTCTATTGGCATTCGGCCCAAAGAAACTGGATTCACTGTGAGGCTTAGAGCAGTTGACCGATTTCCAGAATTGAACTATACCCGACAGATGAGGATAAGGATTCAGGGCAGCGTTTCTCAAACTTTGGAGTTCCCCCCCAAGGGAAGCATGATAACCCTACATGGGGAGCGCGAGCTTATCGAAAAATAGAAAATTTCAGATTATTTAAAAAATTATGAATTTTTAGGAAAAAAACAAAGTCTATATTCTAACATACTAAAAAATAAAATACACATCTACGCTGATAATAATACTTATAAATGCATCATTACTGTGCACAATGTATTTGATAATTAATTCATCAGTACTAACATAATACTTACCCTGTTAACTAATATACTAACATAGTACTTATCTTATTACTTAAAAGTTACTTTCATAAAATATCTATTACTTAAACGTAACATATATGGAAGTTAATACTTACCTTGATAATTAGAACGATTTTTAATTGAGGTCATATTGTAGCCTAGGCGCGCTACAAAGTATATTATTATTGCATTCAATACTTCGTTATTGTATGGGGGGAACGCGATAATAATTATGATTAACAAGTAATATAAAAAAATTAAGTCAATTCCTACTTTAAATGGATTAATAGAAAGTATTTTATTACCGATTAAAAATGTGAACTAGATAGATAGATATACATATATGTAAATATATATATCCTTATTAATATTATAAATACGAAAATATGTACGGATGTTTGTTCCCTCTTTCACGCAAAAATAACTGAATGGATTTTAATGAAACTTTACAATGATATAAGTTATATATCAGAATAAACATAGGTTATAATTTATAACGATATTGTGTGAAGCCTCCAAAATATAACGATAATTGTCAATGAAGTAGGGAAAATTTCTGCCATCTGCAAAAAATCCCGTTACAGGATATATCTATCTTTTATGTGGGAAGCAAAAATTTTCCCATTTTGTTTTGTCTACACCAGGAGCCAGAAACTGAGAAGGCTTGAAAAGGTGGAGCGTGAGGCAGATTACAATTTTAACATAAAATAAATACAACAGAAAGTAATATTAACGTATTAAACTTCTAGATATAAATTATTTACACTATTTTAAGCGTTTATTACTCAGAATTTATAACAATGTGTTTCTTTTGCTGAGCAGAGATCAGCTTAAAAAAAGGTGTTTGCGAAAATTGACCCACAAGAGAGTTACGGGGAGTTATAAACAAAAAAAAAACTTTTTATCAGCTGTTAGATCTACAGACATAAAATTTTTGGTTTTCTTTTTATCTTTTTTTTGTTCAGCTGAGATATACAAAAAGCTTTTTTTGTTTTGTTTAATGTGCAACTCACGTAAAATTAACTCATTAAAAACTTTTTTATCCTTCAGTCTGTATTGTTTAATTTTTCTATTCACCCGTGCGAGAAGAACAGGTATACCAGCTAGTATATATATATATATATATATATATATAGTCTTATATTCTCTACAAACAAGATATATCATCCAACAAACACATTCGAAAAACTCATAGACAGTAGGAGAAGCATACGGTGGCAATGCTCTGAGCCGTGCGCAGTGCTACAGGTGGTTTGAAAAGTTTCAAAATGGTGATTTCAATATGAAAAAAGAGGAGCGTGGTAGACCAGCAAAAAAATTTGAAGATGCTGAATTGCAAGCATTACTCAATGAATATCATGGCCAAACGCGCGACCGCAAGAACATCTTGCAGAACAATTGAATGTTGACCAGAGTACTGTTTCCCGTCGTCTCAAAGCAATGGGCAAGATAATAAAGTTCGGTAGATGGGTACCACACGAGCTAACGGACCGTCAACAGGAGAACGGAAAAATCATGTGCGAAATGTTGCTTGCCCGCTAAAAACGCAAGTCATATCTCCATCGTATTGTGACTGGTGATGAAAAATGGATTGATTTTGAGAATCCCAAGCGTAATTGATGATATGTTGACCCCGGACAGCCGTCCAAATCGGCCGCAAGACGAATCGCTTAGGCCGCAAGGCAATGCTGTGTATTTTCTGGGATCAAGAGGGACCAATCTATTATGAGCTTCTCAAACCCGGCGAAACCGTTAACTGATCGCTACAAGCATCAATTACTTAATTTGAACGATGCTATACTCGAAAAACGCGAGCAATACAAGTAACGGCAGCACAAAGTGATTTTCTTAGATGACAACGCACCTAACCACCGTGCTAAACCGACCAAGGACATCGTTAAGGCACTCAGCTGGGAGCTCTTAGCGCATGCGGCTTATTCGTCAGACTTGGCTCCTTCCGATTACCACCTATTTGCATCATTGGGACACGCATTGGCTGACCAGTGCTTCACTTCTTACGAAAACGTCAAATCTTGGCTTGATGACTGGCTGGTCTCAAAAGACAGATAATTTTTTTGGCGTGGTATTCACAAATTGTCTGAAAGATGGGAAAATGTGTAGCTAGCGGTGGATATTATTTCGAATACAGAAATATTAACAGTTTTCTCAAATTTATTGTATTTTTTTTAAAACAATCGTCTCATTTCATTTGCATACACCTGGTATATATGTATATATATACATATATATATGTATATATATATGTGTATATACTCGTATATGTATATATATATGTGTGTATATACTCGTATATGTATATATATATGTGTGTATATACTCGTATATGTATATATATATATATATATATATATATAGGGAGAGAGTTAGCTAATAATAGGAATTGAAAAATTGGGGGTCGCGCACACAAATATTGAAAGTTTCAGAAACACTGATTTAGAGAGTTCAGAAGAGCAATTAGAGCACATTTATGAGCAATCAAAATCGTTCCAGAGGTTAAATTGGTAACAAAAGTTATACAATAAGTTGAATAACATAAATTTGTAAAATTGGTTACAGATAAATTTTAAAGCGGGTATTTTGTGACGAGTATCGTAATTTTGAATCACACTCAAACAGCAAATTCGATACTAGAACCAGTCCTTAACTTCTTCAATATTAACACACGCCATTGTTAGGGCTTTGAGGCTAAAAAGATTTAATGTTCACTATCATATCTATACTGGAAGTCTTAAGTGGCATCAGGACTCAAATGCAGGACTTGACAAAGACTGCCACGAGTTAGACCATTGAGTGCAACAGCCACAAGTTAGGTTAAAAAAAGAAATAAATTGGCTGTTCACATTTTCTAAGGTCTTTGAATTTCACGAATGAAAATTATCCATTGGAGGCAAATTCATTGAATTTCTTCCAATTGTTCCTGAAATATCCAGTCAAATTATTAAAAGAAAACTTCGACTGTTAAGAAGCAAGTATACTAATTTGTAATATTTAATTATCAACCCACATATCATGTATTTTTCATAATTTTGAATATTGGGATTATTTATTCGATAAACTATTCGGTTTTCTTCGTAGGCTGTACTTTATAAAACTAATGACTGAAATGAAATAAAATTTAAAATATATACTATTTAGTCTATTCTGTGTCTATTTCGCTAAATCAAGATGAATTAATAATAAGATGAAAATTCCTCAATGAAATTAGTTAACAATTTTAATCAAGTTAATGAATTATCTTTTGATTTAATCATTTTGGCTCTCCGTAAGCCCTGTCCTGTCGAAAGATAATAATTTTCTTCAGCTGCAATTAAAATTCAAAAAGTTATTACAAATTTCTAAATTTTTTTTGACATTTGTACAGGAATCAGATAATTAAGTAAACACATTTTTCTCTTTTATTTATATAATATACTCTTGTCCAAATTGCTCTTGAATAATAAGGAATTTAAAAAAATTAAGCATCTGAATTTATTTAAAATCAAGGGTAGCATACAATTTTGAAAAATATTGTTTATGCACTAGTTCAGTGTTTCTCAAACTGTGGGGCACTCCCCCTAGGAGGGGAGAGTGATAACTCTGCTAGGGGCGCACGAGCATATTGAAAAGTCGAAAATAAAAGATTGCTTAGGAAAATTATTAATTTATGGAAAGTAAAACAAAATACATTCTGACGTAATAAAAAATAAAATACATATTTACACTGATATAATACACTTATAAACATATCAGTAATGCGCAAAGTATTTTACAATTAATTTAGCAATACTAAGTTACAAACGAGTATAATAGTTACCAGTGACACCATGGGCTTGTTATATAAAAAATTATATCCAAAAATTAATATTGGTAATTTTTGTACAGTTTATAGTTAATCTCTTAACTGCCGATTAAAAGTTACGGTATTCGCTCCCCATTGCCACCATTTTCTAAGTAGGCACGCATATTTGATGTGTTGGGGAGAGAAGAAGAAATAAGGAAATCCTCTGAAATAAGTAAATCCTTCGTTAAATTTATTGTGCATTATTCTTTTTATTGTATTCCAAGGCCTTCGGAAAAACTTTATGGATAGTAGTTCACAGAAAGGATCATACTTCGGGAAGACGTATATATACGTCCGGAGTAATTATCCTTAGTTAAATGAGCAGTGGCACTTAAGAGGTTAATGCCTTGCTGTAGCTTTAGTGTCAAAATATAGTGTTACTGAATTCAATACATTGTTATTGTGTGGAGGGGGCGCGATGAAAATTATGATTGAATATTGGGTCACCAATAGTGAAAGTTTGAGAAGCACTTCTCAGATTGTGGGGTGCGCCTCCTTAGGGGGACGTGATAACAATAGGAGGGGGGTGCGAGCCTGTTGAAAAGTCAAAAACAAAAGATTATTTTAAAAAATTATTAATTTACTGGACATAAACATAATACATTCCAACATAATGAAAAATAAAATACACATTTACACTGATATAATACACTTAGAAATGTATAAGTACTGCACAATGTATTTTATAATTAATTTAACTATACTACGTTAAGCACAAGTTCAATAATTACCAGTGACCCCGTGGGATTATTATATATAAAATTATATACAAAGATCCACACATCTTGATAATTTGTACAATTTATAATTAATCTCTTAAATGATGATTAAATGCTACAGGTTTTGTGATTCGCTTACCAATGCCACCGTTTTCCACGTAGGCAAGCACATGGCAGGTATTGAAGTGGAGGGAGGAATAAATAAGGACCCCCTCTGAAGTAAGAGAATCCTTCGCAATCACTGTCAGGGTCCATTTATTACATTTCAAAGCTTTCGGAATAATTTTATGGATAGCAGGGAACAGAAAATATCGTATTTCAAAAAGACGTATATATACGCCAGTGTCAATTTACGCATTGGCTGAGAAAGAGGTTTATATTCGCCGGCGGCGAAAAGGTTAAAGTTGTATTGTAGCTTTAGCCTCAAAGTATAGTATATCGATTTTGATACATTGTTATTGTATGGAGGGGGTCGCGATGAAAATTGTGATTGAATATTAAAAGTTTGAGAAGCACTGAGCTAGCATGCTGTCCTGAAATTTCAATCGAACATGTTTGGGACAAATTCGAACAACGCGTTATTGCAAGACCAAGGTCTCCTGTGGTTCTCCAAAACTTAGAGATCACACTTCGTCAAGTGTCGAGCAGTATTCTCTAAATCTCATAGATAATCTCATCACATTCCTATAAAATATGTGAGTGGCTTGTTTCGGAGTTCGGGGGTAGTAAAGCACAACATACGTAAAATATAAGTGTTTTTCCATTTACTTGCAATCAAATTGTTGCTCTGAAGCATCATTTCATGTTCCTTATACTATTCTAAAGAATTAAGGTACCCGTACAATTGTTTTTCGCTTTTTTCTGTATTGTTTTTTGTTACATCTGTATTCTCCATTTTATACCCATGCTTGGTTGTCGCGCAACTTTTTTTTCACTTTTTGAGCTTGCTCCCCTAATTTTTGAGCAGTGTATTAATTCAATCGTAAAAAAAAATATCGACAATAGAAACGAAAGCTGAAAAATTTCTGCTTTTCAAAATTGTAAATGTGATGTAAGAAACTTAAACCTCACTTTACTAAAGACATGAAAATGTTGCATACTGAATGCAAAAAATTTTACACCTGCTGATATGTGGTTTTCACCTTAAGTAATAGTTAATAGGTTTTGAAAATTCATTTCACATTCATCTTTTTCTTTTAAGTTCAAAAGCTATTTCCACTTACCCGTGTGATATGGATAAAACTCTTTCTATATTATTATCATTTGCGAGTTTTATTGTTTTACTCGTTAATATATTAATTCTTTTTCTCACAAAACATGCGTCATTTAATTGTAAAAATTTTTAATTCTTTTACAAATACTTTGGACATAAAGGATTATGATAGTTAATGCTTTACTTTTTTTTTAACTTATCAAACAAAAACACATTTCATTAACCAAACAAGTTTTGCGTAATGACTGTATAACATATGTCGTAACAAAAGAAAAAAAGAAAAAGAAAAAAAATTTCTTTAGTATTTTCGTACTTTTTACTCTTTTTTCCCCGTACATTTCATAACGCTGATGCTTTTTTCTGACTGTGATTTACTCATGCATTCATGTGAAGCTTAAGTAATACCTTGTTAACGAAAAAAAAGATTTTGACATAATTCTTACGTTAAAATGTGTATGACAAAACAATTACCAAACTTTCTTTCATTACTTGGTCCTAAATATTTAATAGTTATACTGCATTTTAGTTTTGCCATCCTTATGTAATTTTCTCAGTTACGTAGACATGTCAAAAAAGTAACATTCTATTATTCTTTTACAACCTTTTTTCCCATTTAAATGTGAATCATATTCACATTCTTATCTCAATACTAAATTATAAATGAAGCAAATTTTATTCAGTTACTCAAAACTAATTTTTAAATAATGTTCAACATGAATGATAGAAAGTTGAGCATATTGGAAATGAAATCAATATATAGTAATGAAAAATTTAATGTAGTTCTTTAATGGTTAGTGTACATAACAGCTCTTATAGATTTAATTAGTGTAAATTCCATCAATTCATTACTCAATTGATGAACACGGCAGACTATATGGGTTTTCAAAACATTAATATTGTAAGGATAAAAATCATAATTCCTGGAGACTGAGACTGGAAAAAAATGAATGTACTTTTTTACTAACCTAGTACTGTGCAGTTTTTTCCTTTCAAAAGAAACCTAAATTTTCATCTTTTATTTGTAATAACTTTTTAAGTTACCGATAGAATATATGTTTAGTTTGCCAAAACTTACAAAAGGGTTTTTGGAAAAATCATGATATTTATGTATTTAAATGTTATTCTTAATAAAAGTACATATTTTCAAAAAATTCTGGTTTAAAAAAAATACAAAATTTCATCAAAACATCATTATAATTTTACAATTTAATTAACCTAACAGTTTTATTATATAAATCTTAAAGACTAGAACAAATAGAATGACTTTACATAAAGTTCCAACATATTCATTCATCTAAGGTTCCGAGGTCCATTGTTGCCATTAACTTTAAATTCCCTTAAACATAATAATCTGCATAAATACGATCTTAACTGCAAGCTTTAGCCACGAAAATATTTTTTGTCATACGTTATTTTGTCTACAAACGATTGAGAGCATCATAAGTATGTCAGGTTTAATTCAATTAAAAGGCAAAATGAGGCTAATAAAAATAACTCTGCATTCACCTTAATTAAGATGCTAATTATCAAGATTTATAAGAGGCAATAAGTAAGTAATCTAAAGATTCATGAGCAGTAAACAGTAGAAAAAGTTTTTTACTACTAGCATTCCGTGCTTTAAAGTTGAATAGTGTGTTTAACTTTGTAAAAAAAAGAACCAACTTAGAAATAATAGTTATCTTAGACAACGTTGAGAATAAATCTAGAATCACGAAAAACGACCAATTTAAAAAAGAAATATTACAAAACTGTTCGAATTAATTGGGACAAATGGGAAAAAAGTAAATTTTTTCTAAAACTTTAACTTTTTATCATTACATACCTTAAATAGACTGAAAAAATCTGTATATTAGTACGAAGTATGTCTTCCTTTAAAAGAATTTACCTTTTCAACCCGTCTTGGCACAACTCCACTAAAGAAGCACACATGTTCTTGATTTCATCATCTTGGAAACACACTAGTATAGCCATTTTTATCATTTGCTCTGTTGTCGTGCGATTTACATTAGCCAAATGATTCCTGAGAATATGCCATCAGTTTTGAATAGGATTTAAATCTAGGAAATTTTCAACACAATCGAACACTTTTATTTTATTTTCTGGATAAAAGTGTGCGCCGATTTCGAAATGGGACGAAGGGCCAAGTCATGTTGAAATATTCAATCAAATGTTTCCATGAATAGAACAATTCTACTACATAATATTTTTATATATTTGACAGAATTCATCATGTATTTAAAGTATCCGACTACGTTCTGAACCGTGATTTTAAAAAGCGCATAAATGGACACATTTCATGAAATTTAGTGTCACTTAGATTAGAATACATGTATAAAATAATTTTAAGGATATTGTGACAAAAAAAAATTTTTTAAACCCCTATTTTAAAAAAATTTTTTTTGGAAAAAACCTTTTTCAAAAATTTTTCCCCTTTTGTGAAAATCCCTTGGGGAAAAAAAATTAATATTTTCCTTATTGTCGTTACTGTAAAATTTTTTCAACTTTAATTTTAAGGAAACCCAAAAAAAATTTAATTTTCCAAAAATTCAACCTTTTGGGTTTTAAATTACCCTTTTTTTCTTAAAAAAAAAAATTTCCCCCTTTTTGTGAAACAAAAAAAAAGGGGGTTCAAAATTTGAACCTCTTAAAGGTAAAAGGGGAAAAGAAGCGGATTACGGGCAAATTTATTTAAAAAATTTTCAAAAGGAGAATTTTTAAAAGGGCCAAAAATTTTTTCTTTTTTGGGGCCCTATTTTTTTTTAAAAGGTAATTTTTTTTGTTAATTTTAAAAAAAATTTTAAAAAAATTTTCTAATCAAGTGAATTAAAATAAAATAAAAATTTTTATTTTTTTGGGAAAATCAATTGGTTTGGAAGATTTTATTTTTAAAAGAATTAAAAGGGTTTTCCCTAAAATTTTTGGGAAAAAATTTTTTTTCGAAAATTTTTTTTTTTAAAAAGGGTTTTTTTTTTAAATCTTTTGGGATATGTTGGTTAACAAAGTTTAAACCCCACTTGGGCCCCAATTCATTTAATTTGTTCCCCTGCAAAATTTTGGGGTTTCTTTTAAACCAAAAACCCCTTTTCCAGTTTTTTTAAAAAAATTTAAAACAGGAAAGGGTTTTTTCCCCAACTAAAATTTTAACCTTTTCCCTTATTAAAAAATAGTTTTTATCATCAGTCTTTTCCCTTTAAAAGTCCCCCTTTTTTGAAGATTTTTTTTGTGAAATTGGGGTTATTTAACTTCAACACCATTACCCAAAAAACCCCTTAAAAGTCTATGCTTGTTTTTCTTGGATTTATTTTGCTTTTCTTATTAAAATGTATCAATTTTAAGTGGTTTTGCGCCCCTTTTTTTCTTTTTTTTTTTGGAACGATGTTTCCAAATTTTTGTTTTAAAACCTTGATTTGATCACACCAATTTAATAATTATATCTCCAGAGTCATAAAAATGTGTTCTTGAAACGTTTTTTTAAAGAATGGTTCCCCCGGGGTAATATCCATCTCTAAACCCAAATAAAATTAACCCCTTCTTATACAAAACCCAAAAAAGGGGGAAATTCCCAAACTCCCCACTAAAAGGCCACAACTGAGCTCCGGGGACATTAAAATTAATAAATTACAGTCAAAGCGTCTGTCACACTACCTAAAAGCAAAATATAGCTGGTTTGGGGTTTAAAAAGGACATCTAAAAAAAGTAATCCCCCACACCCAACCCCAAACAAGAAAAAACATTTTTTGTTCCAAAATTAATTCAGAATTATAGTACATTTTGATTTATTTAATAAATGGGTTAAATTTTTTCTCTATTTTGGGAATGATGTAAAATTTTTAAATTTATTTCTTTTTGTTTTGGCTTAAAAAAATTTTGGGGTTTTTTGATTTCATCCATCCATTTATATGTAAAAAAATAGATATATTTGTAAACTTTTAACCGGGGAACTTGGATGGGAAAGGGGAATCAATGCAATATTTCGTCAGTTTTTTCTCCCCCAGACACTAACCCTTTCCCCTAAGACTTGGTACCACCTCTGTCTGGGGGGGCAGAAAAAAATCCCCCAAACTCCATAAAGCATGTTTTTGGGGAATTTCACTTTTCGCTATCTCTTCCGATTTTCCCCATATAAATATCTTTTTTTCCCCTAAGTCGGGGGGTTTTTTTTTGCCTCCTTTAAAAAAATTGTAACACGTGGCTTCAAATGCCCCTTCCTGAAAAGAAACCCCATTCAATTAAAAAGATTTTTAAAATCCCTAGCTGTCGTTACCTTAAAGGAAAAAATTTAATTTAAAATTTTAAAAATATATATATAGCTAAGAGTTCTGAATAGATTCTGAACCAGGATTTTGGAAATAGTTAATTTAGAAGTAAATTTATTCATATTCTAATACATGAGACTAGAGCACTGGTTGTTACTTCAGTTGATTTTATCTTTGGGAATAATGTGAATTTTTTCAAGAGGAATGAAGGTAAAGAGATAACATCTTTTAAAAACCAAAAGAAAAAAAAACATAAATATATGAAGATATTTATACAAAGAAAAGAAATATGCAATAATTTTATTAGTCGATTATGAAGTATTTCTAAGGGTATTCTTAATTTTTCCCGTAATGATAGACTTGAAACCATACAATATAATGAAACTACGAGTATTGAAGAAATTTAGAGAATTAAAATATGCCATTTAACAGTACTGCGGGGAAATTTGGAAAAAAAAAATCTTTGAATATTAATAACGTTATGCAGATTGTCATCAAATTGAAAATTTCTTAGAGCTTAATGAAAAAGTTAATTCCAGGAACTAATTAAATAAATTGAAACTGACTATGTGTGGACAGTATTTAAATTTATTAGGCAATCAAAAAATAAATTTTGCTCATGACGCTAAAAACAGGCTTATAAATATGTTAAAGCTCTTACATATTTTTTTTGTAAAATTTTCTTTTTTTTTTAAAAAGGGGCTATCGATTCATCCTTTATTTATTCGTCTCTATTTGGAAGTAATTACTAAATGAGCAGCTATTTTCCATTTTGGGAATACCATAAAAATAAAATAAAATTAAAATATTTGTAAGCATCTAGAGAATCTCATATTAGTTATTAGTTCATTCCTTTCATCTACCTTTTAAAACATTTCATGACAGGAAACAAGCTTTTAAATACTAGTTAATTATTAATAGATTTCCTCCTACGCAGCGTAAATTATAATTATTCTCTCTTCATGAAAATTGCAACTGTTTCCATAAAGTAAAATGAAACATTAATGGTTCAGACACATTGCCAAGCATCTAATTTCATATCTTTGTCTTATCTTTTGCACTTTAAAAATGAATTTTTGAATTAATAAATTATAGCTCAAAACTAAATTACGAAAACTTGATAACTGTATTTTCTAAAATCTCTTCCAGAAGTTTCTTGTATTTATGGCTCAAAAACACAATGGAAATAACACTGTGCTTCGTAAACCACAATTCTGGACATTAAAACTGCAATAGAAAAATATTTCAAATGAAATTCTCTCTGAATTTCAATGAGATCAAAGCATTATTTTTAAGTAATTATCTGTCAATTAGAGGAGTTTTATAAAACACATTTGAATTCAGGATTTTATCAAATTCTTCTTCTCTAAATATTCAATTAAGAGTAATAACCAAGGGTTAAAAGCGAAATCACACACACAGCTCACCCGAATACGTAATAATTCATGGCCAAACCCAACATGCGTCAGTTTAGAAGAATAGCAAAATCGAACCAATCTTAATAAATTCTAATTTTATGGAGATTGAGATAAAATTAGATTTTTTAAGAATTTTGTGTTCCACGTCTTTTTTAGAATATGTTATTAATTTATCATTCTTTAAAACAGATTAAAAGCGATTGATTACATGATATTTTATTTTTCCTTTATTGATCATCAAATTTTTATTCATATCGATAATTCTATTTTATTTTTATCTTTATTTTTTAATTTTTGAAGTTATACTTCTTTTTTGGGGGGTTAAAAAATAATAGGGGGAGTTTTTACAATCCGCACCCCGTCACGGATTGACCAAAACTTCCGGGTGGCGCACACCATCACGGATGCGAAATCTTTTTTTCTAGAAATATACAGAACGGAAAAAACATTTCCCCTTTAGTTCTCAGAAAAATATTTCCCCCCTTTTCCCTTTCCCGAAGGGGCATCAGGTTTGAACTGGGATCTCTCGTCAACCCGATCTCTACCACTGAGCTTACCCGCGGTAGCAAACCTCTTTGTGTTCCGTAGGAAATATACGAAAATGCTTTTTCTAGAAATATAAACAGGACAGATCATTTTCCACCTTGAAATTCTAAAAAAAATTTTTCTCTTCCCCTTCCCCCGAAAAAGGAGGCACTCGGGTTTAAACCGGGGGCCTCCCCAGGCGATCGAAAGCTCACCATGCTATCCCTTCGCGTCCGTAAACCTTTGCTTCGAGTTCCGTAGGAACGGATACGAAAATGCTTTGCCTAGAAATATGCAGAACAGGACAGATCATTCCCGCCTTCGACCCTCTCCCCATATTGTTGGTCCTATTGCTACATTGCGGGGGTGTTTAAATTTATTTAAATCATGATTATCTCAGGTTTGGCTGGTCCAGTTGACTGAAGGTTAGTATCGTTCAACTCTGCTCGTGACCGCCTTTCGTCCTTGGCCCAATTTGACCTGCTAAACATTTTTAGAAAGATTTTAATCTTGTTACTCCAAAGAAGTAAAACTTCTTACGTTCGTACATAAGTACACACGCACTTTTTTTCTCACCTTTATTATCAAATTACTTTCGATGAGAAACTTTTTGAGTAGTATTTATGTCGACTTAGTGTACCTATAACTCTGCATTTTCTTAAGCTGCTCTTATATTTTACTCAGCCTAATTATTTATTTAAAATCTTTTTTTATTTAATAAATAAACATAGATTTTTTTTGTGGTAGAAATGTATCTTTTCAAATTTAAATAAATTTTAATCGAATGAAGTAAAAAAAAAATCAATCTATTCTCGAGTAATTGAGCATTCCAAAAATTTTAACTGCGAGAACCTATAATGATTATTTGAATAATTAATATTAAAGAAATGCTTACTGACAATACGTATTAAAACCTGATTATCTGATAGTAAAATCCTGTTTTAAATTTTTTAAAAGTGTTTGATTAGTAATTTGTAGGAAAAGGTGCTTAGGTTAATTTGATTCACGATATCTTTCGACATCGAAAACAATTAAATTAGGTAAAAATTAACACTAATAATCAGTGTGTTGAATAGAAAGTAGCAGTAATTCAATGCTAGGATATTTAAAAACACTGTGATCCACGCGTATCTAATCAGTAACAAACACTAAGCTGAAATAGTGATTAATCGTGGTCATGAATAATTCGAATTTACGTTATTATTTGAGGTTGATAATAGGAATGCTTATAAAAAACTATAAACTCATTTTCTCTCTCTTTGCTAACTTCTAATTCAATGAATTTATAGCATGTTTTTTTCATATTTAAAAGCTAATAAGGAGACCTAATATACAATGAAATATACCCGAAATTATTTCCTCCTAAATAATAAATACTATCCAAAAGATTTTAAAGGTTTCATAAAGAAATACCTAATAAGATCTGCCAGTCGTAAATTTAAATATATCTCATATACTTATTAATAATTAGATATAACTTCCGAGAATAATTTAAAGACTTATGTTTGCTGAAGATCAAGCGATATACCTAAAATAAGTTTAGAGTAAAAAAGAATGCAACTATGTAATGGAAGTTATTTATTTGTCTTAAAATTAGGAGAGTGGAATGCAAATTCAGGTATCGGCCTCTTTACTTGATCGAAGCTCAAAAATACAAGATACGTTGCTAAATTCCCTCATGTAGCTTCTGAAACTCCACGTATTAAGCAATCAATCAATTAATTGAAATTAGAAAGAAGAAATTTGACAAGTTTTGTTAATATTTTTCCCAACATCATAATATGAATATCAAAATGTAATTTATCAATGTACCATTGTAAATAAATATGCTTTCAGAATCGAGTTTGTTAGTTTGTAATTTACTCATGAGTATTATATATGAGGATTACAATACTACAAATTTTGACTGTTACTTTAGTTAAATTCTCAAAATAAATAATTCCCTTTTTATAGTTTAACTCACAGTGCTTCTCAAACTTTCAATACTTGCGACCCAAAATTCAATCACAATTTTCATCGCGCCTCCCCTTCATACAATAACCATGTATTGAATTCGATAGTACTATACTTTGATGCCAAAGCTAGAATACGACTAACCTCTCCACCGCCACCGCATATAAACGTCACGCTAAGTTGTTCTGGACGTATATATACGTCTTTCCGAAATACGATCTTTTCTGTTCACTGCTATCCATAAAATTATTCCGAAGGCCTTGGAATGCAATAAAATGACCTTATTAGTGTGTGTGAAAGATTTACTTATTCCAGACGGTTCCTTATTTATTCCCTTTCTCCTCCCCTAATACATCACATATGCGTGCATACGTGCATACGTGGCATTGTGGGTGGTTGCGTAACTTTTAATCCACAGTTAAAGGATTAATTATAAACTATACAAATTATCAAGATAAGTTTTAAATTTTTTGCATATAATTTTATATATGAAAACCTGTGCGGTCACTAATGATTAAAACTTGTTTTTAATTTAGTATTGTTAAATTAATTAAAAAGTACATTGTATAGTACTGATACATTTATAAGTGTATTATATCAGTATATATATATTTCATTATGTCAGAATGTATTTTGTTTGTTTAATTTCAATACATTAATAATTTTTTTTAAATAATCTTTTGTTTTCTACTTTTCAATATGCTCGCGCTCTCCTTCTAGGGTTATCACCCCCCCCTAGGGGGGCGTGCCCCACAGTTTGAGAAGCACTGGTTTAAATGCTAAAAATTTCATTCACTATTTAAATAAAACATTTCTTAAAGTTCAATGTTAATTAGAACACATTTCACTCTAAGTCTACATGAGATTTGTCAATGACTGTAATTATTAATTTGAGACTCAGTATTGATGCTATGTATGAGAAGACTTTATTATTATTTATCAACTATAATAGCATCTTACGCAAAGGTTTTAATTTCGGAACCAATCAAAGTGTACTTCTCCATTTAAGACATAATAAGGCCTTTTCTGAAATTAAAACTCAAGCCACTCATTTAAATATAATTTAGCCAACCACTGCAATGAACTCTAGACGCATTCTAGAACGCTAGGTAGCAACAAGGACTTATCCGAGGGGGATTCAGTGATTGTATCTCAAAGAGAAAGGCCGGTAAGCTCCGCCAGCTAACTTAGTGTGGAAATTAAAAAGTATTCTATGATTACACCTCAACAAAAGAGGTTGGTGAGCTCCGCCAGAGAGCTAAGTGGGAAGATTTTGTGTCTGCGGAACGGCAGATGAGTTAGATGACGTTCTGGTCTATTTTTCTGCTTTTCTCTAAAAGTATCAACACAACTCGGGATATATATTATTTACCTAAAACGTATATATTATGTGTATTATTTGTGTGTAAGTAGTCACATGTGTTTGTGATTCCATTAACCACTAAAGCATCATTGGAGCTTCATCATTGAAAATCCAATGGCATTACATTATGTTACGTACAATCTTAAGCTTACATTACTGATAATTCTAATCAATGGAGATTAATAAAAGTAATACAAGGGTATGAATTTAGAGGAAATCTATCAATGATATGAATAACTTTCATTTAAGGCTTCTAAATATCAGTTATGCTCCTATTTATGTTTTAACGTTTCTTATAAAGTAAAATTGTTTTCTAAAATGAAATATCAGGCAGTCCATTCCTTTAGAATTAGAAATTGAGAGTTGATTAAGAATCAAAGCATAAGCTTAACTATAAATATGGAATAAAATTATTGTAATGTGTTAAACAGTGATGTGAATAAAACCTTCCTTTTTTATTCATTTCAATACAAATTTCCTAATCAAAAACAGGTAAATGATTAAAACTCTAATTGTATTCTTTCCACTAAATTACAAATATATATTTTATAAGTGTTTGTAAGCATCATTTAACTCCAGATTTCTGCACAATTTTAGAGTGAAAGGTTTTTAGATACTAATTGATCCAAGCTGTGCTATCTGGAACTCAATACTTTTAGGTTTAATATATATATAGAAACAAAACATTTTAATACCATATAGTAATTTTAGCATTATTAGAGGAAATTTGAAACCGAAAATGCAATTAGAGAGTAATTTTCTAGATGTTTGTATAAATAGTATATTCTGCTTTCATTAGATAGCTATCCATATTGAATGAATGATGTTATTTTCTACCATTAAAATACTTATTTTAAAACTAATTTTTTATTAATGAAAACAATTACGTTTAAAAAAAGGATATAAAGTATTTATTGCATTTAGTACACATTTTAAATACCCGCATATTGCTATTTATTTACAGCACTTACATTCTAAGTTCTTATAATACTTTGCGTTTTCAGTTAATTTTTGCCATATATGTATAATTTATTTTTGACATTTTAATTTAAAATTCCAGAATCTTATTAAATTTATATTTTAGTGTAATAAATATAATAATTTCAAGTAAAATGAAAGCTTATAGATGATTTTCCTAAAAAAATTTGAATGCCATCTAAATTTTCGTGAATATTTCATTTTATTGCATACATAATACAAGTATCGCTCTAGAATAAAATTTACTGGATATTTTATGTTCCTGTTGATATCAATAAATGTACGTACTATGCACGAAACTTTTTCGTTTTTAAAATACACATGGTATAATAAATATTATCATCAAGTTTCATCCTGTTTGCTTGTATAGTTTTTTGAATTATCCTCAGTTTTCAGTTTATTGCTTTACTTTTCAAAAACAGGCTATATTTACAAACGTTGAATCATGAAAAAAATTACATTTAAAGTTAATTTCTTACATTCAACAACATTTATTTGCTGATCGAATTAATGCAATATTTTCGAGCAATGCATTCCTTCATTACCTTCCCTTCTGGGATTTATTTTCACTGCAAAGAGTATCATTTGTATTTTTCTGAAAATGTGGAAATCATCTCTGCCTAAGAATAAATAGGACTCTCGCGAGCAGTTAATGACACAGGTAAATTAATTTAAGGAGAAAAGTTGTAGATTGTATTTATCATTAGTTACTTTTCTAATTTTCCTTATTCATTTTATTTCATCTGATACAAGCACACTTCAATGTAAATGAAGCCTTTTGAAATAATCAAAGAAATTTCGCCTTAGATTGTTTTGGAAGGAATTGTTTTAAATTAGAAAGGTATTTAATAATAAATAACGATCCTAAGTAATTCTCAACTCATGTTATTTATGAAGGGTTAAAAGCTTAGAAAAAAAATATCTGGAACATATACAATTGTCTTCCCTAAACTATGCTTTTATTTAATGACACTTTTATAGTCATTCAATAAATAATTTCTTTCGTTATAAATAAGATGCTACGCTTATTATTATTTATGGAATAATGATAATCACTAGAATAACATAAACTAGATAAAGGGGTAGATCAGTGCTTCGCAAACTTTCAACATTTGCAGACCCAATTTTCAATCAAAATTTTCATCGCTCCCCCTCTCCTCCATACAATAACAATGTATTGAATGTAATAATAATGTACTATGATGTGCTATAAAACTACAATACGACTTTAATTATAACTTATTAAAATAAAAATAATTATTATATAAAATGGTTTAATATTTTGTGTATGGCAAGCCCATGGGCTTCACTAGCAATTATTAAAGTTCTTAACTTAGTATTGATAAATTATTTATCACAAATACATTGAGAAGTACTGATGCATTTATAAATATATTGTATGAGTGTAAATGTGTATATTATTTTTAATTATGTCAGAATGCATTCTGCTTTTCTTCTTTTCGGTAAATTAATAATTTTTTAAAATAATCTTTTATTTTCAACTTTTCGATATGCTCGCCCCCATGTAGGGTTATCACGCCCTCCTAGGGAGGTATGCCCCACAGTTTGAGAAACGCTGGGGTAGATTAATATAGTTCCTGTTAAAATTTTAGTTTTAGGTTATGATTGTAACTGGCATTTCATTAAATCAAAATATAAGAATATAAAGTGTCATACGTGTAACATTAAGACTTAATTTAAAAATCTATAGCTCTGCATTTGGTCAAGTCTCTTGTTGCTAAATAGCAGAACTTTTCACACATTTTCAATCGATCGATTATGTATTAACGTCACACTCTGAAGCAGCACGAGGACTGTTGTGACAAACTTTGTAATTTTCAGCCATGATTAATATTTTAACTAGTTTGCCCGTACACCGTACGTGCTACCGAAAATTATCCACAACCAGCTTGCCCTTGCGGTGCATGAAACTGATATTGTCTTCTTTTTTTATTTGCACGTATTTTCAATTTTCATAGTGATATTATTTAACGCTAGTGTTTTGAAAAAGTGATGCAATTTGTCTATGGCACTCAAATTCTTTTCATCTAGCATTTTCCTCGAGGCAAATGTGCGAATATTTCTTTAAGGTATCCCACTACGTTCGGAACCGAGATTTTAAAAAAAGCGTATGAATGAATAAATTTCATTATATTTAGTGTCACTTAGATTGGAATACATGTATAAAAAATTTTAGGACATTTTGAAAAAAAAATTATGTAGATAACAATATTTCGACAAAAAAATTAACTTACAATAACCTTTTTTCAAAATGGTCCCCTGTTGTGAAACATGCTTCTATTATAATAATATTTTACCTGTATATAGCTCAGATATCTATACAGAGGCTCAACTATGATTTTTGAAAAATTCACATTATTTTCAGAGTTACAACCCATTGAAATAATTATCGGTTTTTTTTCATTAAAATTTCTCCCCTCTGTTTTCGTAAAACATGGATAAACCAACTTCTAAAGTATATATTTCTAAAATTCTAGTTGAGCCTCTGTAGAGAGGTCTGAGCTATGTACAGGAAAAATTTTTTATTATAATAGAAGCAGTTTTCACAAAAGGAAAATATTTTGAAAATGGGTCATTCTATGTTCATTTTTTTGTCAAAGTATTGTACTTAACTAATTTTTTATTGTAATACTATTATTAAAACAATTTTATATACATTTTCTGATCTGACACTAGATATCATAAATATTATCCATTTATTCGTTTTTACAAAATCATGGTTCCGAACGTAGTCGGATACCTTAATGAAGACAACTTTAGATAATTGAAATTTGTGTTTTACTGTATACAATGCTTTGCATTCAGACCAGCGCAGTTCTTCCCTCCTCCCCCTTCCCTGTTTTCTTTGGGGGGCGGGGTTGATTCATGTTAAATCTGTCGAGAGCTGAAACGTCCTCCTGTTGTTGTGGTGTGGTAGTTAGGAGAGGGGGAGCCTGCTGAGGTATCATCTACGTCACTTGACCATGGTTCAAAATTGCGTGGTCCGTCGCCAAAAGCCCTCGTCTAGCTGAAAAGTGCTACGTTAATATTCACTCACTCACTCATTCCCTTTTTTTGGAAATTATGGATAAACACAAACAACAAAAATACTTTCTTGTGAAAAGAAAAATAAAGTTAAGAAATAGATTCAGCACTCTCTACAGATTACCTGGATTATTTTTCAGAGGAATTGTTTAAAGATATTAGCCTTTTATGGTAAGCTCTGTAATTATCAAAAGAGATGAAGATATATTACGAATAGATTTTGTTCCATAATTTTTACATTACAATATCGAAATGGAAAAAAACTGCTAGAAATTAGACTTTTGATCTCATCAACCGAATCACTGAAAACAATCATTTAGACAAGACAATGCGCAATTTGTTGCTTGTGAAGAAAGAAAAATGCAGATATAACCTAAAAAGAGATGAGAAATTTCTGTCCCGAATGCGATGTAAGACTTCATTACATCATGTTTAAACTATATGTACATGCACATATACAAATCTCTCAACTATTTGAAAAAGTAAGAAAGTATGAAATTTTTTCCTAACACATGTGAAACATTCTTCATAGCATGATGAGTGTTCTTACAAAAGCAAACACTAATGGTTTTGTGTTCTACAATTGTAAAATAAAAAATTGTGTAAAACTTTAAAATTTAAAACTAAAATAAACTTATTCCATTTTTCAATTTTATTAAGTATAGACTTTAGTTATATACAATAAAAAATGTGATTTTTTTAAAAAACATTTTGGGTAAGAAAATTGATTATTTAAGGGATTAAGTGAAAGGAACAACACCTGAGCTGTCACCCAACTCTTCAAATTTTCGCACCAACATGGAAATATTGAGCTCCACACATTTAACGCGCATCAAACCTCAACACTGTGGATTGTTAGTGACGACTCGTCGGCAACATAATCGGTCATGAGCTGATGATTATAACGGCTACCTACACATTTTTGAAGAGTGGTGCCAATACTGTCAGTTTGTATCTTCGAATATCTTCTACCGAACGGAATATCTGAAAATAGCATGGAATTCCCCACAAGTAAGAGATATTTCCTCAAAGGTGAAGCTTTATAAAAAAGAAATGACTAAGAAATAACAATTGTTAAGTATTTTCAGAAAAAATTTGTACTATTCGTGTTCCAACAAATTCTGAAACTACACTTTTATTTCGGCTCCCGTTTCTCTTTTTTTCCCTCAAAAATATTTAATACAAAATGTTAAAGGTTCTTTTCCTCCCTCTCTTCCTCTTAATTTCCTTTTCCTGATAATTACAAATGATTAATCTAAATCTTATTATGTTAAATAAAAACTATAAAACTACAAAACTGAAGGGTTTTTCTGAGAAAAATTCGAACGTTTGTTTTTCAAAATAAAACTAGAATTTGAAGAAATGACGAGATGAGTTTTTTTTTCAAGCAATACTAATGAAGCTTTGGCGTGTCTTGCTTGTCCGATGAGTGAATCATGAAGAAAAAGCAGACGATTTGTATTCCATTACGAAACGCTTCTGGAAGAGTGCCACCATTAAATATTCGCCTATTCGATCGTTATCTTGTTTTATAATTAACTCACAAACGTTTAATAAATGTTATTTTAACTCGTGTTCCTAATATTTTTTTTTTGCATATACTGTGAAAGGATTATCCAAAATGGAAAATGTTCTTAAGGAGAAATAAGTTTCTAAATTCAAAACTACTCCTTTTAAGTGAGCATCTTATGTTAAAAGAATTAAAAAAGAATATGTAAAAAGAGAAAGAATTTTAAATGCTCTTGCAATTATAGGGATTTCGTTTTTATTTTTGCTCTCCCTTTCTCATTGAAATACCAATGTTTTCTTAAAACTTATTAGATACTAAAATAATTACTTTCAATAAATTTAAGTTTATTTTTGTAAGGATCTTGCCTCCACGCCTAGAGATATGGGAGAAAGGGAAGGAAGTCTAGCCATGTTCAGAATTACTTAGTTTACTTGCAACGCAAGTTTGATCAATCAAAACCAAGAGATGCACCCATTTAAAGTAATATGAAGACAATTAATGAGGTTCGAGAGGTATGAGAAGACTTTAATTACCAGTAACACTTACTTCAATTCAAGTATATTGCCTTCCTAGCTAACTATATTCAATTTCCAATGACAAATCGTCACGTTAATTATTATAATCAAAAACTAAGTATCGGCGTTACACTTTAAATTTCAATAATCACTGCTCCGCTAACAGCATACCCTATCCCTCCCCTTCTAACTTGAAAGCCTAGACTTTATATAGTAGACATAAGGGATATCATGTTCAAGTTCTCTTCTTCAGAGGGAGACTTTTAATAAAATAGTCTTTGAGGACGAAAGTTTCACCAAGAGTATTTGTTAGTGAGAAAATCGCAGATAAAATGTCACAGTTTCAAAAAAAAATAGCTAATCATCTGTAACAGTGCACTGAGTAATTACAATACATTTTATTAGTTTATATCGACTAATGTAAAGAAATATTAGTCTAAAATACATCGTTGTACAGACTCAGTAATCTTTGTACAGATTACGGATAATATTGTTCTATACACGGAAAAAAAGTTTTGTGAGATTATTTTTATAAATAAAGAAGTTATTAAGTATTTAAATAAAATTTTGAGTATTTTTTGAGAAATGGTAAAAAAAAATTTTGACATTTAATTTTTTTTAAATGACTGATTCTAAAAGAAAAAATCATGAACTTTTTCAGTGTAAAATATTTTTTCATTAACGCGAAAGGAAATTGAAAGCAGAACGATTTAGAAATCATACTCATAAAAACGTAGTGATTTCGACCCACTTTAAGAAAATCGTAAGAAATAGAAAATATAATTATTTTGTAAAATAAATTATACCGTATCGTGGCGAAGTAAATGATCTTTCCGATTCTGTAAATATTTTTTTATCTGAGTCTCATGAAAAAAATTAGATCACATTTTAAAAACGTCTGAAAAAAAAAGAAGTTCCGAGATTTTGAAGTGGCCAGGCGGGAAAAATGGAGCTAATTATGCGTTTTAAGGTTTTCATTATTATCTTTTTAAATAATTGGAATATCGAAATAGAATTGGTCAAAACGGATTCCTCAAATCATTCTCGATCTTTCGGTACCTTCGGCGAGTTTCTGCGTCGTGCGGTTCGTGAGAAGATACGCGACTTCCTCCGGCCGTATACGTTTGTTTACCTTCGAATTTTAATAGTGTAGATACTGGTATTTCCAAATTTAAAGTTACTAACACATTCTCTGCAATAAATAGTAGCATTGTCTACAAATATTATTTTTGTTGGTTTACAGTGTAATTTAGGAAACAATTTCAATTTATGTGTCTAGAATTTGTTAAATAGTAAATGGGGTCTTTTTTTCTGAAAAATAAAAAATTAAAAAATTAAAAAATCAGAAGCTGAATTTTTTGAAAAGTGGAAAGTTTTTTATTACTACTAGATTTGTGTATGGGTTCCCCTATTTTAAAGAAACCACATCAGCAAAACAGATTTTAGTAAAAATGACTACTCGGAGTCGTTTAAACTAAGCGTTAAATTGCGATGTAGAGCCGTTGGAAGAAAAGAAACCGAACAGTCATCCCATCCTACCATACACCTTCACTGCAATACATTCATCCCCTTTTTTACACCATTTCCTTCATTAGTGATAAATAACCAAGTAGTTTGACTAATTTAATTCTGAAGCTAAGCCAGTGAAGAAACAAAATTTGTGTGTTTTTTATGTTGTCCTCAACTTTCTCTACTTTCATTGCTCAACTCATTCTCAAAGATTGAAACTACAAATAATCAATCAGATAATTATCAGTATTAGACAGAAATGCATGTTCCATCCCCTCTTTTTGAAATTACCTTACGCTTTTTTTAAAAAAAAAAACTTAAAACCTTTAAGATTTATTGCGGAGAAAGAAGATAAAAGTTGGCTTCAAGGGCTGGTTTCAGACAAAGTATTATATCAGTCATTAATAACCGAACTCCAAAAACATTTTTTGATACAAACTGATATTTGAATATATTGTTATGTCTTGGCTTTAAGGAAACCACCATTTTTACGCAACACTTTTTGAGCAACATTATTTGTTAAACATTCGAAAATATTCTCTAAGACAATTAACTCAAGAGTAAGAACATTGATTAATAATTTGCATACTTTTAAATTAATGAAAGTTAGTAAAAAGGATACAGATGTTTCAGCTTTGAAATTACTATATTTAAATCTTCAGTATTCTATCATCTAGACATGTTAAATACGTAATGGTTACATCGATATAACTTCAAAGTATTTTTTCCAGTGAATTGACAGATTATTTATAAACTTTGTATTGATACACACTGCTAGTGCTATTGGTTTTAGATCAAGCGTAGTGTATTTAAATTATAGCATGGTACAATTCAAAACTGAATGTACTTTTACGCAATCGTTCTTGAAGACTGTATTAAGGTATACGACTACGTTTGGAACCGGGATTTTGCAAAAGCGTATAATTGGATAATATTTATGATATTTAGTGTCACTTAGATTAGAAATTGTACATAAAATTGTATTAAGAGAATAGTATTACGATAAAAAGTTAATTAAGTACAATATTTTGACAAAAAATGAACACAGAATGGCCCATTTTCAAAATATTCTCCTTTTTGCGAAAAAATGCTTCTATTATAATAATATTTTGCCTGTATATAGCTCAGACCTCTGTACAGAGGCTCAACTAGAATTTTTGAAATATATAAATTAGAAGTGGGTTTATTCATGTTTTACGACAACAGAGGATAGAAATTTTAAGAAAAAAACGCCGATAATTATTTCAATTGGTTGTAACTGGGAAAATAAAGTGAATTTTTCAAAGATCCTAGTTGAGCCTCTGGCGAAAGATCTGAGCTATATACAGGCAAAATATTATTATAATAGAAGCATTTTTCACAAAAGGAGAACATTTTGAAAAAATGTTATTCTAAGTTAGTTTTTTAGTGAAATATTGTATTTAAATAATTTTTTTTGTGTCAAAATGTCCTTAAAACTATTTTATACATATATTCTTATCTAAGTGACACTAAATATCAAGAAAATTATCTCTATGAGCTCTTTTAAAATCATGGTTTCGAACGTTGTCGGATACCTTAATATTTTAAAAATTCCGTCCACAGTAGCCAAAGGTAAGTTTTATTAAATTATTCAGTATTTTTCTCTTGAAATTTAAGGTAATAAAATAAAAACTAAACTGGCAGGAATAGGGGGATGCACGTTTCATACAAGGATCAAGCTGACTAGAAAAATTATTCTATGTTCAAGTGTGTGCTATAATTTTATAATTTAAATAAAATTAGTTTAAATTGAAAGTGCGATTTTTTCCATTAATGGAAATGAGCAAGATTCCAGTACATAAATAAAGTAAGGGTGTAAAAGCAATAGAAATAACAAACCAAAGAGTTACTTTAATCGTTTTTGATAAAAAAAAAGTCATACCGAGACAAATTGTAGGTGAAATCAGAAGAAAAGGAAAAAATACTTTTTTCTCTTTTATTTCTTTTGAGTTCAGTAAGGATTTAGTACTAGGATGAACTCTTCTGTAATTAATGGAACTTCTAGAGCAATTCGTTTTATTTTTGACACATAATGAAGTAAAACATGTGAAAAGTTAACTCCGGTATTACTTTTCGACCTACTTTTTCACACATTATTAACCCTTTTGAAGATTCTAGTAGAAAATGCTAAAGGTTATGTCAAAAGAAAAAGAAGCAGTTCTAAATAAAAGATCAAATCAGTTGAAAAAGATAAAATGAACTTTTAATAGAGTTTAAAATGTAAGTTTGTGAAAAAGTGACATAAACACAATAACCCTTCGAAGCTTGTCTTTCAATAGTATTGTAAACCATGATTTTAAAAAAGTGCATACATGGATAATTCTTATGATATTTAGTGTCACTCAGATTAGAATGCATGCATAAAATTTTTTTAAGGATATTTTGACCAAAAACATTATTTAAATACACTATTTTAGCAAAAAATTAACTTAGAATAAAATTTTTTCAAAATGTTCTCCTTTTGTGTAAAATGCTTCTATTGTAATAATATTTTGCCTGTATATAAGTCTGACCTCTCTACAGAGGCTCAGCTAGAATTTTTGAAAAATTCATATTATTTTCAGAGTTACCACCAATTGAAATAACTATTGGCGTTTTTTTCTTAAACTTGCTTCCCTCTGTTGTCGTAAAATATGGATAAACCCACTTCCAAGTTATATATTTCAAAAATTCTTGTTGAACCTCTGTAGAGAGGTCTGAGATATATACAGACAAAGTATTATTATAATAGAGGAATTTCTCACAAAAAGAAATTTTGAAAAAAGATTATTCTAAGTTAATTTTTTGCCAAAATACTGTATTTAAATAATTTTTTTGTCAAAATGTTCTTAAAACAATTTTATATATGTATTCTACTCTAAGTGACACTAAATATCATGGAAATTATCCATTTATGCGCTTTTGCAAAATCACGGGTCTGAACGTAGTCGGATACCTTAAATAAATTTGCGGAAAATCTTTGAGTATGTGTGCAATTATATAATCGAGAGCAAGTAATGTTGCGAATTCATTTTAACACTTTTGAAAAACTTTATCATTTTAGATTCCATTCTTACTAACATTTTAGTTTTTGTGAAATACTTTCTATTTTATTTTAAAAAATATCATGATATTAGGGATCTCTGCAAATAACTTGACCAGAAATTTTAATAAAATTAATTATAAAAGGTAATAATAATTGTGTTAATATATGGATGTCTTTAGCCTTTAGTTTTCAATAGAATGTAACTTATTAATGAAATGATGTTCAAATGATGCATGAAGATTATAATAAATATAGAATTAAAAGAAAGTATTTTTTTGGAAAATATTAACCAGGTTTATAAGAAAAACCATTTAAGGTGATACTTCAAAATTTTCCAATCTCACTAATAATTAAAAAGCAGTTGTTCCACATCAGCTTTGAAATAATATAGAACTGTTTTAAACTAGGGTAAATCGCAGTTATATAATGGAAAACATTATTAAACGAATTTTAACTATGCATATTCTGTGGTACGAAGATAAAGGGAGAAATAGTATTTAAAAGAAAACAAGATTTAAAATTGCTTCAAAATATTCGAATTTCTTAAAAAAATTAGAAAAGAGACCAAATCTTGATAATTTTAACTCAAAATAAAGCTATTTTTCTACGATAAAAAATAACCAAAAGCGATGATTTTTAATAAGTGATTAGTGAGTAGTACAATCTACAACCTCTGACAATAAAGTTCGATGAATATCCCTGTAACATTAAAAACGTAGATGAAATGTTAACGAAAGCTACCTTACTGTACTTCGAAATAGTCACCACCCATAACTATGATCCCTGAGATCTGCTATACATGCCCTGGAAACTTTGCAAGATCTTAGGATGGTTCAAAAGCTTCGTCACGTTTCGTTGGATGTTAGAAATATCGTCAAATATTTTTCCTTTCAAAGCGAGTTTGAGTCGTGGTAATAGGAAGACTAGAGGATTGAGATCTGACGAGTATGGTGGATATTCAATTTGCAGAACCCCTTTTTTTGCTAGGAACTGTTTGACTGACATTTTGTTCGTTCATTTTCCTGCTCTCAGTTAAGAAACAACGCAATAAACAAGAACTTTGTAAAATAAGTCTTACACAGAACACAAACGACGCTCAACTAAGCAACGGTGAGGGCAAATGGTCAACATCGGCGACGACACATGTGCAGCGTTTGATTTAGCCAGTGTTGCCAGATCAGCCGTTCTGACTTTATTCACCGAAATTTACTGTCAGAAGTTGTACATTGCAATATTTCATAAGCCCAACTCTCTTTTGCTACACCATCGAATCAGTCAAATCCAAACTTTCTTCCGTTCTGCCACCTTATCGTGTACTGTAATTTCGACAAGATGTTTTGATATTTTATATCACCACTAAAGAAATTGTTAAATGTACCTTATGGGATTTTTCTTGTACCTACTTAGTAGGTGTATCTCGTCGCAATGAATGTTAATAAGTACCAAAAATAGATCTTTATCTTTAATAAAAATCACTTTGGCTTCTTACTATGAAAAAGCTTAAATACCTTAAGTACATTTTCCTTGTGACAGTATTTAACACAAAAATTCATTTTTTATTTTATTTCTTCCTTCATCAATATAGCAGAGAACATAGTTTTCGCATAGGAGGGTTTTGACATAAAAAAAATGAACCACTCGATTTAAAACACTTACTTATTGAAATATGATCATAGATTCAATTCAATAAATGAAATATCAACTTTATCTTTATGAATTGGATATATGGTCAAGCTTTATCTTCCAATCATAACAGACCAATCTATTTTTTATAGATAAAAATAAAAACTTTATACAATATAACTTTTTTCAAGTATAGCATTTGCATAGCTTTGAAATAAATAAACTTAAATCATATTTTCAAAAAGTTCCAAATAATAAAAATCAAGCAAGTAGTTGTTTTTATCATTTACTTGGTTATTTGAACTTATTTGATTTTTCTTTCATTAACCATTTAACTTTGCTCCAGGTTGATGAAAGAATAGAGAAAGAAATAAAAGGAAAGAATGAATTGAAAAGAAAGTTTGTATTCACTTTTAAAGGTTTTGAAAATGCTTCTTTGAAAATGAAACGAGTAAAGATAAAGGATGAATCTGTGAAACAAGTGCCCTCAGTTTCAGCTTCCAATTAAGACAAAAGAAACAATTGCTGCAAACTTCTATTCAGTAGCAGCTACTTTCACTTGAGAACAACCTGTACAATGAAATTTAAACTTCATGAAAAGCTGTACAGAATAATCATCGTTTCACTTTATTTTAAGGGGAGAAAAGGGGAAAATAAACGAAAAGTAAATTATTGGCTTCTATCTTGAGTTATATTTTATTTATTAAAATGACTTATGCTTTTTTTAAAATAGTAGGTATTACTTAGTGAACACATGAAAAAGAAAGCAATTGAGTGTTTTATTTTCATATGCTCCATAATTTTATACATAAATAATTAATTTCTATTTACTTTCTAGAATTAAGCTACAGCATAATATGCTTATAGATCTAATGAAAAGATATTAATTGATATGACTGAGTAATGGACTTTATAATTTTGCTTTTGTAGCAAACTAATTTGAAATAATTAACAACTGCCAAAAGTACACTATTTATAATTTTAAACAGGTAATATTGTATAGTGAATGAAAAACAGAGCATTATTTGAAAATGATATTAAACTGTATTATTTAAAAAATAAGTTCTATAAATATTATCAGGCACTCTCAATGAGGCTTCTAAAAATAATTTTAAAAATTCTTTATATTTTGTGTATATTAAATAACAGAAGAGACAGCAGTTTATTTCATTTATTTGAGAGGTGTAAGCAATTTTGACCAATTGTACACTGAAATGTGATAAATATAAAAAAATATTCGGCCATAAAATTTTTAAATGTTAAAAAAAAGCATTTTATAACGATAAATCTATTTAAAAATTTCTGAGCTCTTCATTCTACACAAAACGAAAAAATTTATAGTCCATCAAATTATTAGAAAGAAACTCAAATGATTTTTATATAATTTCTATCAATAATTTTATATTTTCTCTATAATATTTTTAATACCTACAGATATTAGCATCAAATTTTTCATATTAAAACTCAATTAGTTTCTAAACTATTGATACGATTTTTGTTTCAGATATCTGAATATTGAATTAAAAGATTAGGTAAAAGTGCTATTAATAAGACACTGAAGATGACAAATTAGCAACTTGTATTACTTCTTTTCTTTTTTAAGGTACATGTATGTGTCTAACTAGATGAATGTGATGTATACAAGTTGAAATCAAAAAGTTGTTCAATGTATTTACTTAAAAATCTTGAAGATCCTAAAACACCGATGCACAATTCACCTTCAAAGTAATCCGTTTGAGTAACAACATTTCACTTTAGTCAGTGCTCATAACAATGCTAAAGCCATCTCTTGCAACTAAAGGCCTCTTGCGTTGCTACCTTAGCCTTTCAGCTGATGACACAAAACTACATGACATTTTTTTCAATGATGAAAATAAGGGATAGTTACAAAGAGCTAAGTCCACTTGAATAAGCGAGATGTGAAAGTACTTTTTTTAGTTTTGCTTAGAAACTCTGACCATTTGAAACTAATGTGAAGATGGATTGGAATACAAAAGGTATCATTGCCCACTTTGATACATCTGAACCTACTTACGAAGAATGGACCCGTCCTATCACCCCTCTCGTAACTCTTTCTCACAAAGTGGATTTCCACAAAACCCATTTTTAGTGGATTTCAATTAAAAAAATGAACATACTTTGCTGAAAATAGAAATATTTTATCAATAAGCCCAGTGAGCCCCTTTGAAAATCAACTTCCGTAAGACCGGTTCTTATCAGATTTCAATTCAACAAAAGAAACATGCATACAAAATTTCATTACTGTAAGTCTAATAGTTTGAAAAAGGGAATTTTTTCTATCAATATTTTCCAATCACTCTTCTCCCCATATGAGTACAGTTTTGTAAAAACCGGTTTTAGAGGATCTCTACTAAAAAAAGAAACAAGCTTACCAAATTCCAAGTATGTGGGTCTAACAATTCAAAAAAAGGAATTTCTATCTATAGCGCCCCTTAACCCCTCGGAACCCTGTTTAGTGGTTAACTTTCGCAAATGCCATTCTTAGAGAAAATCTACTCCGTGAAAGGAACTTGCTTGCAAAATTTCTAGTCAGTAGGCCTCGTAGTTCAAGAACGGGAATATTTATGAATAACGCCCCTTAATCCCTCATGAACCTTTTTTGAGGGTTAGTTTTCACAAAACTTATTCTTAAATGAACTCTACTCCATGAAATAAACATGCCTATCAAATTTCGAGCCTGTAGGTCTATTAGTTCTGGAGATATCGTGATGAGCGAGTGATTGAGTTGTTTTTCTCCTTTTTGACATATAGATAAGTATTCAATAATTCATAATAAATATATTACTCGCAATTTCTTTTCTTTTCTTATACTTTTAAGCCTGAATAAATAGTTTTATTACTATTATATTATCTGTTTTCTTACATTTTGAGAAACCGATTTTGCGTGTAATATTTTTAATTTAATTATTTTCAGGTTCTTCTCTGCATATTAAATCGTCTTCTTAAGAAATGCTTACATGCTTCGATTTACTTTAAAGTCATTTAGATTTTTATCGTTCGATCTTAAATATTTGAGGAAACTTCGTTTGCATCTTGTATTCTGTAAAAAGATTTATAAGAAAAACTTACTTTTCTATCAAAAAACGACGACAAAATAAACATTCACTGATTTTCAGAGCACCTCTAGTTAAAAGTACATAAAAATGCAAATAATTCTGAAATCCTTGTCGTAATGAATGTCGTACTTGAATGAATTTTTATTATTCCATTGCTTGTAATCAATAACGTAGGGAAGGAAATTCGATACAAATAACTTATTTATTGATTTAATGTCTCAACCATTAAATATGCAAATATATCTTGCGTTGGAGTACAAATAATGATACACGAAACGATATTCAGTAATGATCTTGGGAGACCCAATCGATCGCTACACAAGTCTGATATTTAACTTAGAAATGAGTTTTATTCATGTGTTACCATAAATGTTTAAATACCACGAAGAAAAGGCTGTAATGTAAAATGTTAAATAAACTCCATTTATCATTCGAATATCTTGTGCATGGGAGGAAATTTATGATAATTTGATAAAATATCTAAGCTTTTGTTAGTTTCTTAAGAACATGATTCTAGATATATTGCAAATTCCCACAATACTCGATGTTCAGGTAATATATTATAGCAAACTCTTATTATAATGCTCGATATGCAACAGCAATTTTAAAGGAACCTTCCATATTTTATATCGGTATATCTAAGATATATTTCATAAGCTAATATATGAGTTTTAATAAGAGTCTTCATAAATTTCTGTGTGCATATAGATATTTCAACATCTTTGGTGATTCTGGCTTTTAATTTACGTACAAATTATTAACAGAATTTCCTGATCATACTTTGTTACCGTTATAACATTGTGACATAGCCATCTGTCGATAGGTATGTCTTGGGGTTTCCGCGTAAGTTAGAGGTGTGGGATTATCGGAAGGATGAGACATTCTATAATTCTTAATACGACTTTTATTAAGAATCTAACTTAAATTACTTAGATAACGAACAAAAACTTATATTAAGTGAGAATAAACCAAAGTACGCCGATTTAATTAAGTCAGATCGCGCAATTAGATCACTTATCAAAATATCTTATATCTTCCTAATCTCGATTCAATATTATACTAGCGTTCAGAATATAATCCTCCTACCTTGGTTGAATACTCTACGTTCAATTAACTTCAGATATTCAGGTTAGGCTCGATTACAATAGTATGCTCCTTGTACAACTGGCGGGATCTCCGTGATTCCTTAGTAGGCCTTCTAATTACACTACTACCTTTTTTGAACTAAGCTTTCTCTAAATTGCCATTCTTGCTCACTAAATTTTCTATCCTTTTAAAGGTTATCTTATTTGCATTCTTACTTCGTTTTTACTTCTTGGATTTGGGTTTGAAAAGTTTTGCCATTAATCGTGGCCGTCAAAGAACGTAGGAGTTATGTTAGAAGAAGAACGCGAGAGATGTCACAACATAAATACAAATTTTAATACGTTAAATAATGCGTGGTATTTACTAAAGCACTATTTTAAAGTTAGTAGTACAAACACTGAATATGGTTCACATTTATATCTGTTTTATTTTGCTGTTTTTTAGTTTCCCATTTCATTAAACATATTTTTTATGCTGATCATTATTATTACCATGAACTGGTAGGTTGATTTAAAGTAATATCTGAAATAATAATATCATTAATAAGTTTACATTTAAGCCGTTTTGAAAAAATTTAAACCCTTCTAACAGTTGTGTAACTTTTTTCTTTTAATTCTACCACTTACATTTATAGCCATTAAAAGTTTTTCAACTTTTAAATAATTTAGACTTCTTGTTGGTACCTTGTACGCTTCCGCTATTATCGCTTGTCGCGCCTCCTACAACTTCTCATTTCTACGCCTTTACTCATACCCAGAAGACGTAAAATACCGATCGTCCTGTCGTACGAAAGTGCCGCTTTGTCTTAAAATACTTTGATTACGGATTATATTGTTGATACTGTGATTACCTCATATTGAAAATAATAATCTTATGTTTGTTTTGGGTTAAAGCTCGTTTACTCTCATTTGAACTCTTCTTCAATGGCTCACAGCCCTGGGTGGGCCCTTTATTCAGGGGAGAAGTTTTAGTCAGGCTTTTCTACTTTTTCAACTGTTCTCCAGTTTTTGACCCTTAAGAGAGACCCTTTATTAGTTCACTCGAAAAAAACATCCTTCTTTAAACCAATGGAACTTAGCAATAAAACAAAACAATAATTTTAAATTTTTACTATATGATATGTATTTACATTACTTCTCAAAATTTTTGAGAATTTGAGAAAATTTTTTAAAAGTTATAACGAAATATAAATTGGACAATTTTTTAAAAAAATATGAAAATCAGTATTTTACACCACGCAGGATTCTGAAAAACAAAATTGATAAAAATTTACAAAATTAGTTTTACTTGTTATAACAATGTTCACTTTTCAAGTTATACTAAATTTCAAGAAATTTAGAGAAAAAATATTTTTAAATACAATCATAACGAAATTTTTAAAATTTTAAGAAAAAAATAAATTAAAATTTGAATAAAAAAATTTTATTCAATTTTTTTTTTTTGAAAATTGATATATAAGTTATGAAGAACCTTATTATGAATATGTGTATGAAATTTCCAACTAATATCATAAATAGTTTCTGAGAAATCCTGCGTGGAAGCTAAAATTTTCTGTTTTGAGAAAAATTAAGTTAAAGATAAGAAAGAGATAGGTTTTTTGTTTAATAGTTATTTCTCAATAGCTTTGGAAGTTTTCACAATATCAACACATTTTTGGTATCAAAATGCTTAGAAATGTTGAGGCTTTAACATATATGTTTTTCAAAAAATTAAAAAATTTGCAATTTAAGAGTCCTGTGAGTCTTTAAATAATTTTAAATATAAAAAATTTGACTATACATGAATTCTAAAAAATTTTCGGGAAAAAGGTAGACTCAAGGTAGGTAGCAGGTTTACAACATTTTAATATTACTTTTTCATTAATTATTTATGAAACCGATGCATATAAACAAATCTGCAAACACAATCTCTTCCATTAGAATCATTACAGTCTTTTAAAACAAACCTCCCTTTTTTTGTATCAATTTCCCGACTACATTATTTTTGGACGGTCGTGTGACCCGCTGATCAGTACAGAAAAGTACAGGATGGAATAATGAGCCAATTGAATGATTAAAGAGAAAAGAATAAAAGCAACATTAGAAGTAGGTATCAAATTTTTATACGAACATATCACAAAACTAGTAGAAAAATATTTTTAGACCACGAAATACTTCTACGGATGTACAATAAAAATAGAGAAAAAATGGAGAAAGAACTATTTCGTGTCTTATTTTCTTTTATCATCTAAATACGCATTGAAAAAGAGAACAATGAATTGAATGAGATGAAAATACGTGCCTCGAGACAAAAATTGCCCTACTTAAGTTTTTTCGGAATCCATAACTTCAACAGTAACAGGAAAATAAAAGAGAAAAAGTATAAAGCAAGTAAAATGACACTTTCTTACCAAGAGCAGATTAAAGCCGAACCGACACTTTTTTCCGCTCACAATTGAAACATTGAAATAAAAGGACTCTATACGTTGAAATATTCCATTCTGACGTAACGAGAAGTAACTTTCACGTTTGTTTGCGAAATTGAATGCATTTGAAGAAGGAAACAGCAGAAGAGGACCTTTGGATTAAATTCGTGTGGGGAGGAACTGTAAAGTTTTTTTTTTGCCATCATTTTGGATGTGGATTAAGATGTCATTTTTCTAGTTATCTTTAACTAAATAGAAACCATTTCTTTTCATGCTCGAAGCAAATGTGTCGATTCTTATTTTAGTAAAATATCATTTTAAGAGAAACTTCAACAGTAATCGTTTTCAAAATGAAATGTTTAGTGGACTTGTGTGTGTGTGTGTGTGAGTCTACTACCGTATACCAAATTTAAAAGCTTGCTATACTAACGAAGTAAGTTTTACTATCTACTTTATTGTATCATCTTTAAATATGTAATAGTAAATATTAGCAGGCTATAATTTTATCGTTATATTTTAATGGTATAGTGTATTTTATTTCTATATGATTTAAATTTCTCCTAATATTATTCTTTCCTTTTCCTTTGGCCGTATAGGAAAAAGTCATGAAGGTTGGCTAACCCAAAAAACTTTTTTAAAACCCGCAGTCTTGGTTCCTAAGGCCGGAGTTTGTTATTGTACTCTGATTAATATCCCCTATCGACTAGATCTTAGGTTTTATAGCTATCTGTATATATATATATATATATACCGTAAAATCCGGCGTATAACACACACTTTTAACACAAAAAATAAGATCGAAGTTTACGGGTGCTCGTAATACGCCAGGTATAAAAATGAGAGCTTTAAAAATAAAAAATAAGATGAGCCTAGATAAAAATTAAGAGTTCTACATAAATCAGAATACTGTTTATTTAAAATAAATGACATTTCTCTAAGGAACATAAAGTGTTGTAGCTCTAGAAGTATATTATTTTTTCATAATCATAATATCTCGAATAAATGACTTCAAAACATAATAGCATTGCACATCCCTTTGGGTTTTCCTTCGAAAAAAAGGGGGTGCCTTTCGCGAATATACCTAAAATCAAAAAAAGCGAAATATATTGCGCGTTATACGCCAAAAAGAGAATTTACTGTAGTCAAAATTCTCTCCCAATAAGAGATGAATAATCAATAACAAAACTGAAAAAAAATCGAAATTGCAAGATAACCAGACATGAGATTTTAGAAAGTGTATTAGATATTAAAAGTAACAGAATTAAAAAAAAATAAAATAAAAGTATGGATGCTACAATATTATAAAGAATTGCTGACTTAGGGAGCTCTTTTAAAAAAAATTCATATAATAGGGGTTGAAAAGTTTTGGCCACAAACCTTCCCCCTTTTTCTTAATAATAATGGAAAAACCTTTAAAAAAAGGATAAAAATTTTAAATCCCTTACAAAAAAAAGGTAACACCAAAAAATTGCATTCAAAATCAAAGCCCGCGCTAAATCTGAGTACAATAAACAAGTTTTGCCAGATTCTGGACCCAAATGCAAATTCAAAGCATGAATGGCTGGATAGTAGCATTAACAAAGTGGGAAAAAGAATAAAAAAAAATAAATAAATAGAGTAAAATTAAAATTAAAAGTGTGTATACATACTACTTTTATTTTTGGGGACACTAGAAAAAAATTCGTATATAATAAGAGGGGAAAAAATTTACCTTTAAAAAAAATTTTAAAAAAGTAAATAATTTTATCGTATATTAGAATATGGAGGTAATTATATCTATCTAGAAAAAATCATAAATTTATACTAAAAAATAAACTATTGATATTCCAAGGAATTTTAATCCTTACTACTTAGAATTTATTTATTTGATTAACTATATTAATATACAATTAATTGGGTATTTTTGAATTAATTATATATATTGTTTATTTTTAAATAGAATTTAAAAGTGTAGCCACAATTTTTGTACACCTGGTATAATAGTGAAACATTCTTTGTAACAAAAATTCTGGAATGGACTTACTAAAGCTAAAGGGGATTCAAAGTTTAATTTCAGGTTGTACAGAAACATTTTTTCGAAAATTTGCATATATTTGAAATTTTACTGTAATTTATTAATATTTAATTACTGTAAAGTTAGTAAAACTTTATCCGTGACGCACCTGGATCTTAATCGAAAAGGAAGATCGTTTGGCTACATTAAATGAACAAAGTTTGAAAATTGAATCCCATTAAAATTTCCCGATAGCCATACAAGCTGTTACCTACCTGAATGTAGTGAGCTGTTAAGTTATTGTATATATTCTGAGCCTCTACATTACTTTAATATCCAAATGGAGGGGGGAACAATTAATTCTGGATAATATGAAATGAGATAATGAATTTGGCCACACAATCATATACAGTATATAGAATCTTTTCGCATTAGACTTTTTGTAGAGCAATGAATATCTATACGAAGTATGGGATACATTTCAAAGAGATTTGCTGTTTAAAATTGATTATGACCATAATAATTAAAAATATATACTTCAACTGATAATTAATTTTATATAAGGTCTGTGTTGTAGGGTTCTTGTTTTTTTGAAAAATGAAACAAAATAATATATTTTCAACATATTAATTTACGAAAGCTAAGTATCATAAAGAGAGAGAAATATTTTTCCCCTAAAAATTTATTTTTAAATAAAAGAGCATGTCGAAAACTATTTTTCTTCATGGTTACCATCATTCTACAGGCATTTTTCATATCAGGAAACCAACTTGTCTATACCCTCTTTAAAAAAACAACAACAGATTTTTAAAATTTGTGGAAACTTATTACAAAGCAATCATATTATGAACAGTTTGTTTCCATGAACTTTTTTCATTCACTTTCTCGACCAAACCATAATTAACAACAGAAGGCCGCTCACTCCATGCATCGTCATGGACATTGGTTTGTCCATCATTGAATTTTGAAACTACTTTCTCACCATTAAATCACTCATTTCATTTTCATCACAGATCTTTACGAGTTGAAGAAGAGTTTCAACTGGCTCAACATTCCTTTCCTTTCAAAAAACAGTTTATAGAACGCATTTCACAGCTGGAGGATCGACAATAGTTTTAAACTTTTTGAAGCTCACTGGCCCGGTGTTTCAAAAAACACACAATCCCGGGTTTAATATACCCTTGTTGCCAACCAAAAAGGGACGTGTACGCAAAAGGGTTTTAGCTGTAAAAACTACCACTGTAGTTAAAAAGTATAACGAAACGGTTCTTAGTTTCCCGACGGGTTCCGTATATTCTTATGTAAATTGTTTTATTTTTTGCAGAAAAAATTGATTTGAGAAATTTCTCGCATAATGAAAAAAAGTAAAATGGTTATAGTACTTATTATCACTGAAAACATGTTCATTTAATATCAATCCCTTGTTTTGATTAGTGACGCTGACTACGTTGTTGTAGGGCCTGAGTTTGAATCCCGGAGGAGGCATGGATGTTTGTAAAAGTGAGTGCTTTTGCGGCAGGGTGATACTATAAATATTTCCATATATATGTACACAATAAAGGATAATATGCTTTTAAATTTAAAAATTCTAGTTTATTTCTTTTTAATACTGTTATATTTATATTTTTTAATTCTTTGTGATTTTCTTCAGATTAAAGTACAAAAATAACTTTTAAAATTCAACATTGAATCAGATTTTCTATTCCATACTAACTTCAAAAATCCAAGAAATGTAAAACACTTGAAGTAACTAAAAAATATACTGAAAACTTAGAGGAGAGAAGAAACAAAATGAATTATGCAAATTCTTTCAAATAAAATGGTTCGCATTATTTAACACAGAAAATAGAAAATCATTTGGGAATTTCTTTGGAGGCAATATGCATTTTATGAACACAAGAACGAATACTAATACTACTAGTTTGTAATTAAATGCACAACCGAATAAGTTTATTTAATTCTTCTTTCTGCGTAAAATAAAACTTTTTCGGTATTGTTTTTCATTTATTGCTACGAAATTCAATAAACTTTAGAGAAAGAGAACTAATACTGCAGACAAATCTAATCATCTTACAACAAGGGATGAAATAAATCTTGTGTCAGGGGAAATCTGAAAACCGAGAATAGAAAAAAAAAATATGAGGACATGATTATAAATTCTGGAAGTTTAGAATTCCTTTGAATTATACTTTAGTACTTTTTTTTAACTACCATTACAATGAGAAAGATTTAAATCAGAAAGTCTTACATTTTTTATTTGAACTTATCTTTGATTTCAGTGGGTTTATTAATCACAATTTTTTTATACTGATCAGTATAAGCATTTCCAATTTATTTTTAATGCTTTTTCCCCAACTTCTTATTCCGATTGTGAAATAGATCCATCTCAGTTTCTACTTTGAGATTTAATATAGAAAAGGAAGTTTTCGATGAAGGTTTTTCAAATTAGGGGTGCACCTGAAAAAGTTCCTAAATGTAACAAATTTATACACTAATCATCTTCAAATGAGGAAAATGAGAATTCGATACCAAGAAGAAATTATTTTCAGTCGATAATAATCCATCTTCAAGTTTGTTGATATAAAATTTAACACAGAGAACAATTTCAAGAATACAGATGCAAAAAAAATTGTTAATTTACTGAAAGGAAGCAGAACAAAATTCATTCTGAGATAATAAAAAATACACATTTGCAATTATCTAATATACCTAATATACTTACAAATGTATCACTATTGCACAATATGGGATTAATTATTCTTCAATACTAAGTTAAGAACAAGTTTAATAATTACTAGTCACCCCATGGGCTTGTCATATACGAAATTTAATACATATCTTAATAATTTGTACTGTTTATGATTAAAGTCGTACTGTAGATTTACATCTAAGTATAGTATTATTGAATTCAGTACATTGTTATTGTATGGAGGGGGCACGATGAAAATAATGATTGAAAATTGGATCGCAAATGTTGAAATTTTGAGAAACACTGCTGTATACACTTATAAATTCACTCCATTTGCTGTATTATACACCCACTGCTAATATTTAATTATATATTTGCAACCGAAAGATTTACAAAACGAGTTTTCCATTTAGAGCTGTTAAATGATTATATATAATCTTAAATTAAATGAAATAATATACTTGATTATATAAATTTGAAAATTCCCGTTAGGATATTGACAAAAATATTTATTTGTGATTCAAGGTAGAATTTGGTGCTGTAATTTGTATCATTATCGTCATCGTAGTATATGATTGTTGCCGACGCAAAATAATTATCACTATGAAAACTTTAAAAGGAGAAGGGTAGGGGGAGGGGGAGAAAAGTAACATTTTTGAAATAAATGAATTAACAGAAATTGAATGATTAATTTATGTGCTTGTAAAAGTATCTCAATGGAAAAGTTATTCAGGTTTTCATTTAATCAATAAAAGATCGTAAAAATAAGCTATTATTTTTGGTTAATTATTAAAAAGATGATTATTGATGAAAAGTCCGAAAGTTGAGGTATAAAATACTGAATATTTTTCTGTAGTGTATCCCTTATATACAGGATGGTCCGAAAGTAGGTATACAGTTACTTATACAGCAATACCTTTAAAACAGGTTTAAGGCTGTGTTTCCGTCATATGTACGAGAGCGTACACTTGACGCGAAGCGCATTTTCGAACAAAAAAAAAATGCCTCAATTTTTATAAAAATCTGTGACATTGTAACCCATGCATTTGTTTATAATGTAGTGTTTTAAAATTTCAAAATATTTCATAAATAATTAGTTTTTCCTTTTAACATGTGAAGAATAGCTCATCTAGCATTACAGTATAGGAAAAAAAATGCAAAACACATTTTATAAAAGAAAAAATGTGTCAACTCGGATAAAAATGAGTAGTACCATAAAGTAACTGATTCTCTACAGGATAGTGTAGCCAGAATATAATATTAATGTTTAAGTACTTTTATATCTGAAAAAATATTCCGAAATCGGCCCCTATTCTTTAAAATTAACCAAAGATAGCCTTAATTACATACATATAATTACATATTTAATCCTGAATGTGCTGAAAAATGTCCAACTACGACACTGATGCATTCCTGAAACCTGCCCCCGCCACTCTCACACACAATGCGGTACAAATTCCCGTTAGAACGAGTTTCCTTAAGCGCATCTTTGATGAAATTCTACAACTGTAGTACTGTGACGGATTTCTGGAATAAACCTTATCCTTTACTACTCCAACCAAAAAATCCATTGGAGTAAAATCAGTAACGTGGTGGCCATTTAATGCCCCCTCATCTCCCTATCCAATAATGGAATGCCTAATCCAGGTATTGAAGGACCACCAAAGAACAATGCGGTGGGGCCCTGTGCGGTTGAAAGAATAATTCCGCTGAGTCGGGTCGTGCTTGTAGTTGTAGCACCACGACTTTGATCAACATGTGCAGATACCTCAGGCCACCAACGTTTCTATCAAAAAAGTAACTGTATACCTTCTTTTGGGCCACCCTGTACATATAATCTTTCATACAACGATAATTTCATTTGTTCTCTCAAATCTCGTCAGAATAGCTTTAATTATACTTAAAATCTAATAATTGAACTAGGCATTTGATACCTTATAGAACTGATAAATTCTTCATTCATGGTTTCCATTCTAAATTTAGTAACAATTTTATTTAATTTTAAAGTATTTTTTATTTTTATTTTATCAGTAAATTAACGTTTTTTCTGAGATGTTAAAATAAAACGTTTTTAAACATCTGAAAAATTCCCCCTTATGTGGTATAAATTAATTATCCAATAATAATTTTTTTAAGTGATATTTTAATTAGTAAAAATTATTTCACGAATTTTGCGTTAAAAAACCGAGATTAGTAACTTTGAAAAAAAACTATGCTATATATATAATCTAATAAGAGAAAATGAAATTGGTGAAAACTCTTAATTTTCTATGACACGTTTAGCGGTACAAAGCTGAAAATTCGAAAATTCAATTCAAATTCTCTAATGCTCCTTTGTCCTACGAAAATTTAAAAAAAAAAATATTTTAAGGTCTTACTTAAATAGGTCTTAAGGTCTTACTTCTTTTCTTACTTAAATAATATATATATAATTAAGGTTTTCCATAAAATCAACTAATTTAATTTTTCAGGAGGAATTTAAAAAATATGTGATTTGTTAATTATTTAAAGTAATTAACTTATTTAATTAATTTAAAAACTGATCATTACATTCTATTATGGCTTAAACCAAATATTTAAAATTTTCTATGCATTATCGATATTTAAAGTTTCTCTACAATATATTTCAAGAAATATTCGAATAATAATTTTCTAATTGTCTTTAGAGAAATCTTTACTAGTTGAATTATAATTTCTAGATTATTTATTCACAAAATGAAAAGGTCTAATTATAAAAAGGATTGAGATTCAGTAATCGAAAAGGCAGGCACATTTGATAATTTGCATGCTTGTTTGTTTTAACATGTTATATTATAATCTTATAAAAATGCTTTTTTTTATTAACCCAGGAGAAGGCGCGCACTCGATACGTGGTCGCTCGGGACAACGGAGTCACCTCAATCCTTTTTCATTATAATTATTTTTATTGTACAAGATAAAATTCGTAATTCCAGGGAAAACTTTTACTAGAAGAAATTATACTCTTAAGGGCTTTTCAATTTTTCTTTGATAATTTGATAAAAAAGGCAATCAAACTGGACTAAAATGATTTAAATGTGCGTGACTTTAATAAAGGATACAAATCACAGACACTTTTCACTAACATTACAGGAATGATATTCACAGGAGAAACTCATATTTTGTGCAAGTTATTAAAGTTTTATTGTACTTTGATGGTTCACAAATAGCACGTTGAACTTTTTCTTGCTTGTGTCTTTTTCACAGGGCGCAGTGAGGCTTGTGTATCATTTGTGGCTTCTTATCTTTTTTGATGGAGTTTTTTAGGTAGCATTTGAAAATCTTCCTTTCGAATCAAAAGTTTCATGTTCATCGCTTTTCTCAAATTTACTTAAGCTATCATGATTCATTCAGATTATTCCCTTGCTTGATCTGTTTTAACTTTTCACCAAACATATATTTTATATGCCCTTTTCTTTTTTTTTCCCTATCAATTTTACCTTTAAAAACTGTAATTAGTAATACAACACAGCTGTTAAAACCACTAAATCATCTACGGGGAAAAAATGTAATCTGTTAATTGAAAATATTTTGGAGCAAAAGGGGCCACGCGAGAAGCCCAATCACCCCACGTACCTTAAGGTTGTAAGAAACGTTTGCCATTTTCTAAAAAGAGGGAGATATGCGACAAATGCATTTTAGTTCCCATGAAGACTGATGTAGGAGAATACTAACAAGATGATTGGTAACAAATAAATGGTTTTCAGAATTAAAGATTTCGTGAGCCTGGGGTGACTCTGTGCCCCAAGCGACCGCTCCCTTTTTAACATGTTACCATTGTCATTAAGTTTGAAATATTTTAAGTACATATTATACATAAATAACTCATGTTTAAATTAATAACATCCTAGGATTTCTCTCGTTCCCATTTTAGATGGATATATCTTTGAAACTGAAGAGGAAATTGATTCTTTATAAACTTTACTCATAGAATAGACACGAAGGATATTGACGAAAGGCATCACATTTTTTTTTAAAATCGTAGTCATATCACGAGGATATCATCTGAGTTGGAACTCCAATCTCCAATCTTCCATCCTATGCCATGTGAGGACTTAGTGCTCAAATAGATTTCAGCCCATCAGCTATACTATGAAACTAGTCTCAAGTGGACTCAAATTTAGAACTCGACTTAACCCGAGAGCTGTCACGCGGGTCATAGAATCACCTAGGCTCAGGAAATCTTTAATTCTATGAAAACTGTTTATTTGTTCCCAATGACCTTGTCCGTATCCTCCTATATGGCAGTCTTCATTGGAACTAAAATGTATTTGTCACATATCTCCCCTTTTTTGGGGAATGAGTGTGTGTGTGACAAACGTTTTTCACAATCTTATACTTAGTGTGACTGAGTCCCCTGCACGACCACTTTTGTTCCAAAATACTTTCTATGAACAAGATACATTTCCCCCCTCGTGAACTTAGGGGTTTCGATAGTTATATTGTACGACTCATTATGGTTTATGAATGGGGATGCGCACAGAATTTAAAAAAAGAAATGAGTATATGTAAATTTTTTTTAATGAAGTGGAAACTAATTAAGCAAGGGAAGAACTTGGCGAAATAACGGATATTAATCATGATAACGAAAGTAAGTTTCAGAAAAGGGTTGAACATAAAACGTTTGAGTTAAAGGGGAAATTTTGAAAAAAAAAATTCAAATTCTAAAAACTCCATCGAGAAAGATATGAAGCCAAAAGTATACCACAAGATACACTGATCTCTGTCAAAAAGACGCAATCAAGTAAAAGTTCAACATTCTATTTGTCAGTCATTAACCCTCCAAGCGGTCTGCACGTAAAATTCCGCCATTCCAGAGATGCTTTTTCTGCCTTCAAGCAAGATTCCCAAAAGCGGCTAGGCCGCATTCTTAAAAATACGGCTCAACCGCTTTTGAGAACCCCACCTGAAAGCAAAAAATATGTGCGGTGCATTTTTGAAACATCTCCAGAATGGCAAGATTTTAAGTGCAGACCGCTTAGAGGGTTAAATGACAATGTAACTGCAATAACGGGAACAAAGTATCAGAGTTTTTCCTGCAGATGTTATTCCTGTAATGTTAGTGAAAAATCTCTGTTACTGTGACCTTTATTAAAGTCATGCACATTTGAAATATTTTAATTCAATATGACTAAAATTTTTCAAGTCAAAGAAAAATTGAAATTCTTTAAAAGAAGGTAAGTATACTTTTTCTTAATTAAGTTATTCACTGGAATTCTCATCTTTGTCGTGTACAGTAAAAATCATTGCTAAAAAAATTATTGGGGTGACACCGTCACCCGCGTGACCACTAATGTTCGTATCGACTGCGCATTTTCTCCCGGGTTAAATAACTCCAATCCCAAGCTTGCTCCTATCAACATTCGGGTATATAGCGGTCTGAAATATGATATGTAGTCGTCACATAGTGTTATATATCAAAATCTGGATACAGAACAACATTTACAATAATGCATATTGATGTTCTCTGACAAATATCTGAAGTAGTAACTGTCCTCATTAGTGTTAATATTCCTATTTGTAACAGTAAACATGTTATATCAGTTAAAAATTGAGAAAAAATTTTATATATTTTGAAAGTCAGAATTAAAATAAATTTATTTCTGTATTCAGAATTGCATTTATGTAAACATTTTCTTTAGTGTTAATTAATTTAAAATTTATTAATATTATTATTTCAATAAAAAGAGGATGCAATATTTTAGTTTCATTCTCTGTAAATATAAAATTTAAAAGTGGGTTTTAGTGTTATGTAATGAAATATTTAAAAAAAAGTATTGTGCATATGAATATGTAAAAAAAGACATTTATAATTCCATAGTACATAAAAATGAACAAAAACACAATATTAAAAATAATTCTTTTAAGAATTTTCAATTTATCTAATTGGTCGTTTTAAAAAACTGAAAAGATGACCATCTTCCCGTTTCTGACGAAACTAGAATAAAAGAAATAGTGAAATATTGATCTTCAATGGCCACCGTAAGATTAGTAGCAAGATCTTTTATCAAATTTCCTTCATTTATCACGCAGTAAGGGGATCGGTCAGTGGCGTGCCTTAAATTCATCATGAAGTTTCGACGTTTTATTTCTCTCTAGAACGATATTTTAAACGGGCTTTTTTCCGATAAAAGAATGCATCCGTCTTGTAAATTTCAGAGCAATATATTTTATCTCGGGTTTTCTACTGAGAGATCAGACAATAAGTATACTAAATTATATAGGCATTTTTAAAGTGGCGTAATGGAGAATGTTAGCCTGCAAAGTCAGTTTTTAGTCCCCAAGCCGGACCTTACAAAGGATTGCAAAACCATAACATAACAAAGACTTTGGGTATCATAGAGCCCTGACTTCCCCCTCGCAATGCGGGGGGTGTGGGGGTGTACATGACGTTTCTGTATTTATAAAAAATTTCCAACACCAAGAAAAAATTATTGTAGAGCAATGAAATTCGGACAATGCAATTATCTAGTTAACATGCTTAATTGATTAAATTTTCAAGATCACAGGTTAATTTAAGCTAAAAATACTCCAGATATGAAATGCTGTTACAATAATAGCCGGTGTCACCTCCGAATGTCACTTTGTGGTATGGAGTTCCATGCTTGTTGTACTTGTTGTGTCAATACTGGGATGGTCAAAGCTGGCTGTGGATGATGCTGGAGTTGTCCTCCAATGATAACTAATACGTGCTAAATTCGAGACAAATCTGGTGATCTCGCAATCCAAGGTAACATGTTAACGTTCTTTGGAGCACTTTGCTATAACAGTTTGAGGCGAAAGTTATCCTGTTAGAACACTCCTTCTTGAAATCGGTTCATGAATGGCACTGCTATAGTTTAAATTACCCAACTACCGTACAAATTTGCAGTCAGTGTGTTTGGTATAACCACGAAAGTTCTACTTTCATTGGAAATTTCTCCTCAAGCCTTGAATCCAGGTGTAGGTCCAGTGTGTCTATGCCACAAACAGTTTGGTTGCAATTGTTCCTATGGCCTCCTTCAGATCAACAAAAGGCTATCACTGCTTTAGAAACTGCTTATCGTCATAAAACACAACAGATCGCTCCATCCTCCAATGAACTCTGGCTTGATGCCACAGGCGTCGCACAGTGGGCAGTTTTCCCAATCTGGCGCACGGAAATTATTTTATGGCTGTAAAGTCTTTATAATTATATTTAATGAACTAAAATCATAGTAATTAATGTAAATTGGGTATTTTTTTCTGATTTGTACTAACAAATAAGGTTAATAGAGTCTTAACTAATTTATGTCAAGTTTGAATTTGATCAAGAATAAATGATTGCTAAGTGGAACTAGTTTGTGAACAAGGATCTAAGGATATTAACAAAAGCAGTAATTTACACGTGGGAGAATATATACAAGAAATAGTGTGGTAAGTTAGAAAAGTTTAATTTAATAATTGTTAAAGATTAAACAAATACAAGCAAACATAACATTGTACATATACTGTGACGTCTCTCGCGTTCTTCTTCTAACATAACTCCTAAGTTCTTTGACGGCCACGATTAATGGCAAAACTTTTCCAACCCAATACCAAGAAGAGAAAACAGGATGAAAAACAAATGGATATACTTTAAAAAAGGATAGAGGGTTTGTGAGAAGGGACGGCAAGCCTGAGATATCTTAGTGGGGAACTGTTGGGAACAAGCGTTAGACGATTTAAAAACCAAAGGGAAAAAAAGGATACGCCTTCGTCATTAATAATATTAAATATAAGAAAGTTTAAATGGCCTGATATTTTTACTTAAAAAAGTAGCATAATAGGAGTGTCTTCAACCAAGGAAGGGGGGTACCTAAAAAAGGTAATATCTTGTATAGGGAAGGATTAGGCAGTTAATTAAATATAAAAGAAAAGGGATCTAGTTTGTGATCGGGACTTACATATTCAGTTTAATTTTTGCATTCTCACTTAAAAGAAAGTTTTTTTTAAATTTTAAATAATTTAAGTTATTCTTAATAAAAAATTGTGTTAAAAAATTTCAAAAAAGTCTCATCTATTAGATAATCCCCCACCTCTAGCTTACGCGGATCCCACTGAATGCTTTAAAAGCAGGATGGCTTTTCTCAATTAAAAAAGGGTAATAGGTGTGTTTAAAAAGGGCTCGGCACCCTTTGAGAATTTTTTTTTTTTATTTATGTATTAAAAAAAATTCTTTTTGCATTTCATATAATGTTTATTTAAGAAAATGATACGAGATAAAATTTTGCACATATTTACCAAAAATTTCACAAATTTAATTTTTTAAGAAATTTTAAAATTTTGAAATTCTACTCTTTTTTTTTACTTAATTTTTGACATGAAATTTTTTTAATATTTTTTGAGGATGTTTTTAAAAAAACCCGGGGTGTTTTAAAAACCAAATTTTTTAAAAAAATGTTGAGATATATAAGCTAAAATTCAATCACAAGCCTAATATTTTCCACATTTCAATTTTTTAAAAAAGAAGCATTCAATTTACAGCAAAATAAATCCCTAATTTTGTTACATGCATTACATATATAAGATACAGGGAAAAAATTGAAGTGATTGGTAAATAATTGTGGAAAAAGTAGTATTTTGAATGCGAAAAAACACAAACTGAGAAAAACGATTTTAAAGTTTATAATTCTGAAAAAATAATTATTATAATCTTAAATAAACATAAAATGCCACTAAAATATTAGCTATAAGTTTTTCGTAAAGATAGTAAAAAATAATATAAATCTTTTCCCCCGACAACCATGCATCATTCGACTCTTTATGAAGAACGTTTCATTTCTATGGCACTTCATCCATTTTCCCCCTACAAACAAGCAGAAATTTTTAACAATTTTTCTAAATTTTAATTGTTGCTGGTCCTCATATTTATCAAATCCCGTTGTAGTCCTAACTAAACTAAAAACAACATTAGTTTTGCGCAAGTATTTTGCTCTTACTTCTACACATTGAATAAGGCACATCGAGTAATACCATCGGCCAACGGTGAATAAAAACAAACATAACTTTGCGAATAGCAAGAAGTAGCAGCTAAATTTGGTATTAAATTAAAGATCTATATCTACTCAATGTGATTTAAGTGTTTTTGTGATCAATCCGTGTCAATACCAAAAGTTCAATTATATTAAACAAAAAAAACTGACATACGTAAGTAGGAGTTACAAGCTGTGCTGAATGTTAGGTTTTACAATTTTTAATCGATCTTGAACCTAATTTGAAAGTCAAATCAAGAAATTACTTACCCATGGCATCTGTTTTAAAAAAAAACCCTAAAATTTGTAAAATACTTTACAGACGAAATGATATAGAACTTGCGACTGTAAAATGAGGATCGCAAGTGTTTATTTTAAAAAGAAAAACCAGATCAAAGCTGAAAATAATTGACGATTTCTATTCGCGTACTGACAAAAACTGTTTACCACATGGCTAGGGAACTCAAGAGTGGGTTGTTGTTTTATTTCGCGCAATTCATTTTTGGGGCTTCTGACTGGGAAAACTGCGTACTTTGCGTCGCAAACCACAATCGAATGGAGTCAGTAAAATACACACTACAGGGCACCTTACTCGCAGCTGTCTTTGAAGTAACCGATCTCTAACAGTTAGCTGTGTTACGGTGGCACCAATTGCAGCTCAAAATTTCACCACAGATGAACGACGATACGCGGTTTTCCCTCTCAGTAGAGCTACATGGCCTTCTGGAAACCAGTCTTCTCGAGGCAGTGCTATTCCATGACTACTGCTCCCGATACTCAGGCACATTGGATACATTCTGGCCATGCCTTTCTGCAATATCGCGGAAAGAAAATCCCTTTCTCGTAGCCCTATTACACGACCTCGTTCTAACTCGGTGAGCTGTTGATAATGGTTTCTTTGTTTTTTTAAAGACATTCTCAACTAACATCAACTGAATACGTTAAACTTCACAGACAAATAACACTCACGAAATTTACAGTAAGCATTTAAAGCAACCCTGATTTGCAAGTTCTGAGTGGCGCTACTAGAGCCACACTTAAGGTATCCGACTACGTTCTGAAACATGATTTTGCAAAAGCGTATAAATGGATAATATGTATGCTATTCAGTATCACTTAGATTAGAAAATGTATATAAAATTGTTTTAAAAATAGTATTACAATAAAAAATTATTTAAGTACAATGTTTTGTCAAAAAATGAATATATAATGACCAAAATATTCTCCTTTTGTGAAAAATGCTTCTATTATAATACTATTTTGCCTGTATATAGCTCAGACCTCTCTACAGAGGCTCAACTAGACTTTTTGAAATATATAGCTTGGAAGTGGGTTTATCCATATTTTACGACAACAGAGGGGAGCGATTTTAAGAAAAAAACACCAATAGTTATTTCAATTGGAGATAACTCTGAAAATAATATGAATTTTTCAAAAATTCTACTTGAGCCTCTGTAGAGAGGTCTGAGCTACGCAAAATATATTTATAATAGAAGCATTTTTCACAAAAGGAGAACATTTTGAAAAAAGGTTACTCTAAGTTAATTTTTTGCCGAAATATTGTATTTAAATATTTTTTTGTTAAAATGTCCTTAAAAAAATTTTATACATGTAGTCTAATCTAAGTGACACTAAATATCATGAAAATTATCCCTTTATGCGCTTTTTTAAAATCACGGTTCCGAACGTAGTCGGATACCTTAAGTATAAGGCATGAATTTTGAAGCCACACGCTTTCTTAACTTTCTTTATCTAACGCAAGTCTTTCTTGGAGTTGGGACCTTTTTTCCCCGTCGGTGTAGTAAATCTCCCGATGTACAGATTTAAAGTTTTAAACGTTTGATGACTAAGCTTTTTAACTGTAGGTGCTGTGGCACTTTTTATAACGCAAAGCTAAAATAAATTAATCATTCGAAGAATACCTGTAATAAAGTGAGTGTGTGATAAAGCGATCTAAATTTAACCATCAAATAATATTTTTTTAAAACAAAACTGGCTCTTTTTTAAATCTGTAAAATAAACTTTAACTTTCTCGTTAAATGAATTTATTTAACACTAGATTGCCGAAGGAAGTTATTTTGACTGCCTTTTAATTTCAATCAGAAAAACAATTATGTGCATAATGACACAATTCCTTAGAATTGTTTAGAATATATTTTTTTTCTAAGTGAAGTAAATTCCTTTTATTGTTAATATTTACTAATAACTTGTGATATGACTGTAAATAATATATAAAAATATTAAAAATTAATTTTAAATATAATTTCTTTACACATTAGTTATTCTCTCACAATGCAGTCATTTTGACTGCTTTGGGGCAATATAGATATACAATAAGTTTTAGTCTTTCTAGTGTTAAAAGTATTTATGTGGTTTCTGATACTTTAAAGATAAATATCGGAAACGGAAAGAAAACTAAAACTGTTATCGAATTAATAATGTTGAATGTTAATGATAAAACCGAAAATGTGGTCGATTCGGGTGAGTTGAATTCAATGAAGTCATTCTTTAGTGTAAAATCCATTTATTACTGGGGGTTGATTTACTCAACGAAAATGAATATGACAATATAAATTAAGGACAATTAATATGGATGGGTTTTTCGCATTACTACCACATTCACTTCTCACTTACCCATACTGAAATTAGGTAGTCACTAGAGGGAGTTACTGATGCTTGGGACAGTTAACATAGAGTTGTGTGTTATGTTAAAAACGATTACAATAATAGTTACTGAATGTGTTGCTAAAGTAAACATGTTAATATACTAGAAACATTAATAAATATATTTTACTTGATAACTTACTTTTACGCCTTAGTTTTAAATTACAATTTATGTTTTCCAATTTATTTTAAAATGTCTTTTTCTCTAATTTAAGTACATTTTTCTAAAATAAGTAATTTATTTGTGTTATTTAACGTACTTTATAGTTGCATTAATTATTTATTATTTCATTATCTTCGAATGTTATCGAAACCTCATCTCCTTATTAGTACTTGGATTTAGACTCAATCATTAGAATTCGTCGTTAGAGCAACTGAAACGAGTATACATCGAGTAACATCTATAAGAGGAAGTGTCAAATTAATACCTCGTGGATTAGTTAACATGAACAAGAATACATCTACAAATTAATATAAAAGGAAAACTTAGAATTCCTCACACTAAAAATGAAACATGTTGTGATAGAATGAAAGTCAATAAAATGTTTAAATTTACTAAGGAATGGATCATATATAAGGGGTCGTGATAATTTCAAAAGTAAAATCTAAGAGTCTTAAAAAATACTTTCCCAGAGAGATAAAGTTTATCGATAAAATTCACTTCAAAAAATGACTTAAAATCCTCCATTGTGTGGAGGAAGTATTATACCCCGTGGGGTTTCAGCAAATTCATTCAGGATTATTGGTGGCAATGATAACACCAAATATTTATTTCTTAAGCAAAAACAAAACAAAAACAAAAAAATACACACACACACACAAAAGACTTTAAGTATAAGGTATTCTGGTTTCATGTCTTAAATGCATCTATCTGTGAATTAAATGTAAAAATATAGAAAACTATTTCCACAAAAAATGGGAAACATTAGTACTGTATGTTTGAAAGTAAATTGTCATACCATTTAGATTTCTACAGCCGGTATCTAACAACAAGCAAACTTTTAAAATGAACACAATAAATGTAATCTTAATAAAATAGCGTTAATGAATTTAAATTTCTTTTTTATATTCCTATGTCCTACTTTTGGAGAATATAAACTATATCACTACATGAAAATCATTTTTTACTCATATTTTCTAGTAATTTTTTGTTTTTACTTTTCGTTTTAATATTCTGTATTATGTAAGATATATATTTAAATGAAATGTTATATTTGAATATTTTAAGAATGTGAAATTGAGACACATCTAAACTATTCGTCGTTTTTGTATGTCATTTATAATTAATAAATTTAATTTAATAATTCGTCATTTTTATATAATTATATCAAATATTTCATTTTTATATAGTTAGAATGTGGGAAAAAATGTATTATGATCGATGAAGACTTACTTGAAGATATTCATAAGAAAAATTGTTTCTTCAAATGTCTCAGGCTCTGAATTAACATTAAGAAATTCATTTCTAAACTCTTAATTCAACAAATGTTAAGCAAAAAGTTGTGAACATTTATGTTTAATTGCGGAAAGTTTCCTCTTAGAAATTCATCCAAGAAGGTAATTATCTATTCAGCTTAATTTAAACAACTAACACCACGATTTACTTCTGTTTCAGCCTCTTTCTTTTTGTATTAACTTTGCCAGTTGCAGAAAAAATTACAAAACCTATTAACCCCGCGATCACTGCGGGGGGTTTTCTGTACACCCCAGCAAAAAAAAATCCCCCTAGATTTCAAAAAAGAATGTAAAAACCACGATTTTTTTTTGTAGCTGCACATTTTAGACCCATTAAACCCTTTTCAGGCGTGATGCAACCCCTTTTTAAAAAAAGGGGTTTAAAAAATGTAATGACCTTAAAAAGTTTATCGGGAGGGCTGAGAACCCCCAATTGGGAAAATTTAATTTGTATACAGTCTGCTCTGAAAGTTTGGAAAATGATTAAAATATTATTTTTCTACTTTCTACAATCATTATCTCATTAATTATAAAGTATATTTATTACTGGCATATACGTTTTATACTGGTTTATGAAAAATATAAAATTATGTTTTTTAAAATAAAAAATTTTGTATTTTTTATTTTAAATTAATGTTAGTCTCATTTTTGTGCAAAAAATTTTTAAAAATTTTATTTGTATAAATCAAAAACCCCTTTTGTATTTTATAAATATGTATCATAATGACTTAATTTTTTTTCATAATTAAATACACGTGTTTTAAAAATTTGGGGTGTTTCACACCCCGCCCCAGAAAGAAAAGTAGAAAAAAAGGGCGTGACCGCCCCGGGGTTTGGGGTTCCTTTGTGTTGTTATTGGGACCTTCGTTTACCAAAAAAATTTATTAAATGCAAATATATATATATATATATATATATATATAAACGTTTTTTAATAAATTTGTATAAAATGTATACATTGGGGGATGAGTGTATAATAAATACTTATATATTTCCGAAAGTACTTAGATCCAAAAAGTATTTCCTTACATTGATTTCCAATGCTAAAAATACATAAACATTTAAAGTGTATGTATCTGATATTTACCATAAAGAATTAATTTTATTTATTCAAGATTAAGTGAAGGATTCTGAATAAATTGGTATCAAGGTCATTACATTACATCTATTTTGTTATTTTGATTATTAAATAATTTACATTAACAAAGTCATGTTAATTGAAAATAGCGTAAGCAAACAAAAGTTGAGATACATTCATTTGTCGTACTGCGTGTTTATCTTTTCAGTAAAAAAGAGGGTAATTCGTTAAAAGTTCTTTGTCCGTATTTTTCAATTTTGATTATGATTTAAATAGAGGTTTTCAGTCTTATAAATTACTTCATCATTTGAATTGAATAAAAACTAACATGAAGGCACAGAGTATTTAAGAAAAATTTAGTTTTAAATGTTCTTTTTATTGCATTTGAAAAAATCAGCATAGTTTGTGTCTTTTGAATAACAATTCAAAGCTAACATACAATTTATTTAAAAAAAAAAAAAAAAAACTTAATCACTTCACAAATGTCATTTCTCCAAATAAACAGAAATATAAATATTTTAATTTATAAATATATATAACTTTGAGATAAACACAACAAATGTTTATGTGAAAAATCAAGATAAAGAACCTGATAGCATCACATTTTTAAATGCGGTGACTAAATTTTATTTTTCGCTCTGTCTAATCATTAATTTAAATAAATTTCTTTCCGATATTTTTAAACTGTACTAAATTGTCGATGATCAGATCCTTGGCAGATAGACGCCTCGAGGGATGTCAGAAAAATTCAAAAAGGCTTGCTAGTGCTTAAAATGAATAAAACATGAAGGGACGGTGAAAATGGAAATCAATTTTTCAGTTTTCGAAATGACATCCCATTGAAGTAAAGTGGCTTCGATTTGTCATAGAATTGACTTCTAAGTTTTATGAAAATAAATTGATTTCTGCTTTTCTAATCTCTGGAAACTTTTGTCAGTGAAATATTTGAAAAGTAAACAGTTTGTCAGAAATAAACACATATTTTTTTTTTGAATTTCCAATTCATATGTATAATGTACAAGAAGAAAAGTTTTGATGATATCAGTTATAAATATATCTTGAATATATTGGGTGAAAATTCGGTAAAATATTCGCTCCAAATTACGTATAAAAGTAAAAAAAGTGGTTATTGGAAGCTATTCTCATTGAACAGGTTTAATTTTACTTAGTTATAGTCAAATCTTTCACGAAAAATATTCAGATTGTTGATCCATTGCATTAGTAGATCGATTTTTAGATTCTGCCCATCTTCAATTGAATTAATAAGACATAAATATTTTACTTGAATTTATTTTAAAGGAAAAAGAGAATGTTCAATATTTATTTATATATAAAAATATTAAGGTTTAGATAATATATATATTTTTGAAAATTAATTCAGATAAGAACAAAAAGACAAGGTTTGCAAAAGATTATGATAAAAATACAAATCGAAAGATTCCTACATCAAAAATACAAACAGCACACAATTAGTTTTTGTAAAATCAAATATTTTCTGTTGAAATTTTTAGATGTTATTTTGAAAAAAAGCCCATTGCGAGCAAAATATGTGAAAGTGGCTTATGTTTAGTTGAAATACTTTTTTTTTCTAATGGGTCTGCGTACTGGTATTTTACCTTTGCGTAGACCTAGTTCATTCCCCAGGAGCTGGTATCACTTTTTATTTTGGCACCATATAGGTGATACCAATTGCACAAGTAATTTTGACGCCCTGTTTCCTCCACAGAGGGAGGCACCAGAAGTCTGACGATGCGAAATTGAATTTAGAATTTAATTTTGCCGAAGGCACCCAAGCCAAATGGACAGTTCAAGGGATTTTTTACATGCCGCATAATCATACGACATGGCCTCTGCCAATTTTCTGCATCTTAAAAATCCATCGACTTGAGCAGGGTTTGAACCCGCAACCTTGGGTGCAGAAGGCCAGCGACAAACCAACTACGCCAACCAGTCGACAGTTGAAATACACATACGTTAGTAGAAACAGAGCATGTGTGGAATATGCAAAATATGGCGAACACCTTAGACTATATTTTGCAATAAAAACAAAATAAAATGTAACAAGAAGTTGTTTTTGCTTACAAATAAAACTTTTAAACATAAGAGAGTTTTTCAAACATCATAAAACTTATTCTAATTAATGTATTATATTTTCTCAGAAGTTGCACGATAATAAATATCTATTATATTTATGTGATCTATAATATTGTTTTGTAAAGTAATTTATATTAAACAAAATATGTATGTTATGGTGATGTTGGCTCATTAGCTGGTAATGACTAAAAGCTAACAAACGAAAGTGTTTATTTTAACAGTAACAAGGAAAAGGAGACTACACAATTACACAAATACTATATTAAAATATTTAAGCGCGCATCGTTGACAAATGGCTAAAGTTCCTCTTTTAAGATCTTATCACATGTACGCGTTTGGTGCAATATTTCTTCCAATCCATGCAATTTGTACTCATTTGCCACAGCAAAGGCTTTCGAACAACTTTTTGTTAGTGAGCTCAAAAAGTTGTTCCAAATAAAAGTTGCTTGTAATTCCAGCCAATGGGGTTCTTCGGAGCCCTACGTCATAAACAAGATGGCGGCTAGATTTCGTCAAATGCATGAGATATGTGTATAATATTTTAATGGTGCATAATACTTTAACGGCGTATAATGTTTTAAATAGAATGGAGCTCCATTTCTGTTTACTTTACATCAACAAAAGCGCGAATGAAATAAAAGAAATAATATTGGATGTTCGTTTTCCGAAGCAGAAAAATCGGTGAGTAATTTTTCAATGTGGAGATAGAGTGCTGCTGACGCCAGAGCATGCCATTTTGTTTACGGCAACCCTTCCCCCTTAGATTAGGCAAAAAATTATACGAAAAGTTGCACGGAAAATGCACGTGTGATACGGCCTTATAAACTCCTCGTCATCAATTTTGGTCTCTCTCCGTCCATTCGTTCACTGTCTCGGCTGGTCACTCCCTGGTGGTCGCCGCTAGTCTCCGTGCAAAAGAGCTGAGTCACGCGTCAGGGCGCATGCAGTGGAACCCTCCGTGGGCCGTTCACACATATATATTTATATACCCGTGATTTTGAGATAATTTTTTATGTATTTTTATAACACACATGGTTTATTTCATAATAAAACTGCTATAATACCCTTTTTGAATCTAAAACAGATTACTTCTGAGATTTTGGAAAGGAAAAATGTGTAATTAAGAAATTAAAGGGTGGGGGGGGGGTTCTCTTAGAAATTTTTGCTACAAAATCTCACAGAAAACCTTATCATATTATATGAAATAAGTGACATTAAAAGATTATGGTGATTGGAATATTATAAATTGAATGCATCCTTATGTTTTTCCCTCTTTAAATTTCTCTAGTAGAGAAATAATTGCTATTAAATTGCAATTATTAATGCAAAAATTTACCCACATTTATTCGTTGTAGTAAAATTTTAAGTTTTTGCAATCAAAACAATGGGTAAAACGGTTTTGAAATTTACGTGATATATTCCATATGAAATTAGATTCCAATTTTTTTCATTTATATTTTTCATCATCAATAAATTAGCATTTTCCTTCAAAAGAAATTTAAAACTATGAAGAAGCTTAGATTTCTGTTTCATAATTAGTTTGCTAAAAAGTTATCTTGAAATTGAGAAAGTAAAATTTTGTACTTGTCTCAATTATAAGTTGTTTTTAACGTAATTATATTTTATGGGAACATTTTAAAATCTTCTGAAAGAAGAATGCAATAAATTACTATAGTTTATTAATGCGTTCATCAATTTGTTAATGATATCTTAAAATGCACGCCATTACAATAAAAATTTAGTACAATAATTAAATAATTGAAGTGATGACCATTATTTATTATCTTGAAAACTTATATTGATACATTCTACCTTTAAATAAATTAAAAATCAGGCAAAAACATATATGGTTTATTTCTCAATTAAATATTTTTTTTTTTTGTTTCAAATATCCTATGGAGAAAGAAATCCTACATCATTTGACCTTTCGGCATAAGAATGTCACAAGCCAAATCTTGTTCTCTAAGCAACTGTCTTGGAAAATGCCCCAACAGTCCAGAAAATGAGCAGAAAAAGCAGAGAGAAAGCAAAGATAGGTAAAGTAAGACCTTACCCCTGCACAAAGGTCGTACCTCGCAGGTTGTGAAACCGCCCCCCTAAGGTGACCGTTTCTTTGATTATTCACGTGAGCTAGAGGTGTAGGGTTTACAAAAGTAACAGACATTTTTGTATTCTTAATATGACTTTATTAAGAATATTACTTAAACTTCTAACAAATTAGATAATTATATTTAAGAGAGAATCTCTATACTATGAACAAACACACAATAATAGTTATACCGAATCACGTAACTTGGACCACTATCAGTATCTAACCCGCCTAATCTCACTTCTAATAATATTAAAAGTCCTAATATCAAATAGACAATCCTACCTTAATTTGATCTTAGCTTCAATACTATGAAGAGACGTCTGGGCGCAACTGCAATGGTATGTACCTTAACCTAATAGCTTAAACTTCAAGGTAACTTCTCTACTGGCTGTCAATTCACGCTTGTATCAATCACTCGCATATCATTCCCCAAATTGCTATTAATCTTGGCCCCAAAGAACCCAGAGGATATGTTAAAGAAAAGACGCGTGAGCCCGTCACAAGGTGATCACTCCTAAAGTGCACCAAGGCCATTTGAAGAGCCCTGGATCTCCTGGCCAGGTAGCTGCCTACCAGTGGTGAGCAGGAGGGCTTTGCCAAGTCAGATTCATTTGAACACTGTAGAGGGAATGAATCTCAAAATGGCTCAAGATAGAGGAACTGGGGTCAGGGAGATTACAATCCTTACCAGCCAGGTCAACAACGGTCTTGTTTCCAGTCACACCCACATGCGTTGGTATCCACTAGAGCAGGGATAGTGAACCTTTATGGATCCACGTGCCATTTTTTCTAAAGAAATGTTTCATGAGGTATAGACGTGCCATCAAATAATTTTACCTTGTGATCATTGGGAAAATAATAAAACTGAGTACTAACAACTCAAAACTCTATTTTGAAAAAGTACATTTTGCACCTTATAATAGTAAATATTTTAGTTATACGTGTAATTCAAATTACAGTAACATTAGTGTGATTTCTATTGCTGCTAATTAGATGAAAAATAACTTATATTAGGATTGTAAAATGTTACTTTTAGCAAAATGCATGCTTAATTGGAGTCATCTGTCAAATAGTTTCAAAGCGAGGTTTTAATGCTATTCATCTCTGAAAAGAATAACTCGCAAGAGTGGGTAGATGAAAATATGGTTAAAATAGATGACCCAGCTTTTCTTCAAACAGTTCAATGTGTCTGGAATCGAGATCCATGTTTCCGAAATTTCATTATTAGCATTTTTACTTATATTGCTTGCTAAAATCTTTATTTCAATCAATTCCAACTTTCTCCTCTTTTTCAACGAATTTTTGAATCCATATTAAACTAGATTAGAAATTAATCAGTTGCATTTTAAAATTATCAATTTCCAACCAATCGAATTGGGACTTCAGTTTATTAAAGTGAAATAATATCAGGGTACATAAAAACTTGAACGTGTCCGATAATTCTTTGAATTGAGAAATTCTCGCTGAAAACTGAGACCGATTTATCGCGTTTGTGCGTAATACTTCATACTGAACTTTTTTATTTTGAATTAAAATGCAAACCGTTTTGATCGGTGGCGTGCCCAAATTATTGTGTCGCGTGTCATCAATGGCACGCGTGCCAGTGGTTCGCCATCCCTGAACTAGAGACACACTTGTTTCCTCTGTCCAAGCCTAGCCAATTTGGAAACAATATCCTGACCAGTGCTGTAAATAATCTTTGGTCAGTTCTTCAAATATTGGATGAAACTCCTGCTGTTTGTCAGGATCCAGATACTGTCCTTATTATAGCTGAGAGCATGATCGAGAGCGCCACTGATATCAATGTTCCTATCTAATGACGGAACAGTGGTCAGAACTCCTGATACTGATTTTAACATCATTCCCGGCAATGTTACTAAATATACCACTCCCTGCTATGCCCGTACCCAAACGGCTACCGTCTGTGTAAATAATCAAGACCTAATCGGGTATATCATTTATGACTTTAAAGGCCAGCTGTCTGATTAATTTCGAATGACTGCTATGCTTAGGAGTAGTGGTCAATAATTCCTTCCGGATATCAACCTGATTAAAAGAATCAATGGGAGTAATGCAGCTAAAAGGTGTGGAGGTGTAAACATTAAAATCAATAAACCCACGTTTCAACATGTAATTAAGTGGGCTGTATCGCTTTAAACGTTGGTTACTTGCCTGCTTTAAAATGAAAGCATAGGTCAGGGATGGCGAACCAGGGGCACACGTGCCATCAATGGCACGCTACACAATGTTTTGGGCGCGTGAGTGATCAAAATGGTTTGCATTTTTCTTTTCAAAATAACAAAGTTCACTATGAAGAATTATGAACAAACGCAGTGGGGAGCCCGCTCATTTGTTATTGTCTTACCTTAGTTACGACGTGGACAACAGTTGCTTACGATGCCAAATTTGTCTACGCATAGAATAGTCAATTTCGTTGACAAGACTATATTTTAAAGTTTATTTGTGTTATATTTACGATTTTTAACTGTTATTCAACGTGGTAGGTCAGAACAAAAAAAGTGCAAGTTAGTAAGTGTAACAGAAATTTTCAAACTTGGTGAATCTAGAAATATGGCATTAGCAGCTCCAATTCAGCATGCATTCTTCTAAAAGTAACATCTTACAATCCTAATACGAGTTATTTGTCATCCAATCTGAAGCAACATAAGTCACACTAATGTTACTTTAATTTGAATTACAAGTATAACTAAAAGATTTTCAACTATACAGTGCAAAAGGTATTTTCTATAGTAAATAAATGGTTTTGAGTTGTTAGTATTTAGTTTTATTATTTTCCCATAAATCACAAGTCAAAATTATTTGACGGCACGTGTATACCTTATCAAACGTTTCTTAAGAAAAAAGGACACGTTGATCCATAAAAGTTTGCCAACCCTGGCATAGGTTCAATTATAGGAACCAAAGCTTTTAATTTTGTTAAATTTCCTTTATGAGTTTACTTTGAATCTCACAGTCAGAGGTTGGATGTTCGCCTTGTAAAGAACTATGTCTTTAAGGCAACTATATCTAAGGCCCGTGATGTTTCTCGTAGCACTAAGCTGCACTCTCGCCAGTTTTTTCAAGTTAGTAGTGGATGATATTTGAAAGATTTAATATTTGCAGGTGATGAAAAGCAAAAATTAATAAATAAAATAGTAATTAATAGTAAATAATAAAATAATTCAGATTATTTCTTAATGTTTTTAGCAGAAATAATTTAAACTATTTTAATTAGTTTGAACGATAAGAGATTACTAGAAAACCAATTTCAGTACATGAAAAATATTCCGTCACACCTATATTACAAATTCGATTACTTAAATTATAACTATGATAATTTAATTTTACTGAACCTTACTCGTTTCTAGCGGGAGAATATTTTTGCCTTTTTACTTAATAAATTTTTCTGACGTTAAGCGATATGCTTATGACTGAGGAATTAAGTTTAAAGCCTCCTCAGTCAAAAATTTCGAAAAACTTAAATAATCCTTTATCAAACGCTTATCTCATGTTTTCATTACATTATTGTTTCCTATCAAAAGTAACAAATCGGTTTTCTTTTAAGTACTTCGAAAAACAAGTTTTTTTCCTCCATTTTTCTGAAAATAATAGAAGACTGAGAATATGCTCAGAGATTGCAGTTTTGTAATTAATCTCCTAAAAAGTTATTTTGAGATCAAGGAGATTTTAAACAGCAAATCTTTTCGCTATCTTTTTTATCTAGTAATAGGTTTACAGACATTTCTTTTTGAACAAAATAATTCAACAATGTTGAAAAAGGTGATCAACTTACGGGGCTACAGTCCTCCAGGTAAACAAAAAGATATTTGACACAGATTAATAGAGCTTCTTTTTCCTTGATCTTTCAATTCCTTGCTTTTATTATATACCAAAGGATTTTGTAACCTAATTTCTCTTGAATAGATTTCAAGACCTAAGAAATATGGCTTCGATATAAGAGATATGATTTTCTCAGTTTTTGGTTGCAATTTAATAAGTCTTTCTAAATTGTTATTAAATTTTTTTAATTATTTTTTACAGCAGGTAAGAATAATATGAGGTAAGAATTATATGAGGAATGACAATTTTTCTACAAATAATTACGTAGTGTTACTTTTTTTAAAAAGTTAACTTTTTAAACAATGACAAATATATTGAAGATTTTCCCATCTGTCGTAAAATTTATAATTTCAATAAAGAACATATAGGGATGCTCTGATCAAACAAAAATTACTTTGCATAATTTGCTTTCTTGTTTGTTTGTTTTTTCCAGAAAAATAGCTTTATGCTTCTTCTGGGTGCTTGCTTCATTAGCAATTGCTTTATTTTCGTGATGTATTTATGTATATAATTCTCGAAAGCACAATCCTCTTCCAAAACGTATCCTTAGCTTAAAAAAGCCCTGAAAATTTTGCATCAATGATGTATAACAATCCATGTTCAAATCACACACATCTACAAACATTTAATGCATTTTACCTTTTATAATTAATAGTGCTTGAATTATTTTTTTATCTAATACTTGTAACGGATTTGCATATTAATTGTAATAATGCATACAAAAAGCCTTTTATAATAGAATTTTATGGATTTTTTTACATATGTTCCATAAAATATGTGATTATATAATATTAGGTTGGGGAAAAGAAATCCATTATTTTGGCATGAAAATCAAGACTTTGTTTAACATGCTTCCAATTGTCCAATTACGGTCAATTATACACCGTTTTGTCGTATACTTTGTTGCCATTTTAAAAGTAGCTTCATAATGCCTCTCAAATAGAAGTCTTGGCCCTTATTGGCGAAAACATCTAGTAATCGATTTTCATAATCTCTTAATTCCAATTTCTTATCACTCAGGAAGTTTTGCAATGCGAGAAAAAAGTGGTAATCTCTAGTGCCAGGTCCGGAATATATGGTGGATGCATTAAAACTTTCCAATCAAGATCCCAGAGGTTCTGGAGAGTCACTACAGAAGTGTATAGCCTCGCGTTGTCTTGATGGAACACAACACATCTTCTGTTGGCCAATTCTGGTCGTTTCAGGTCAATCGCTAGCTCAAACGGCCATTTGTTAACGGTAGAGATCTGAATTTAGTGTTTGGCCATACGGAAACAACTCATAATAAATTATTCCTTTCCAGTCCCACCAAATACACAGTAGAAACTTCTTGGCCGATAGTCCTGGTTTGACCACCGTTTGAGCTGCTTCACCGCGTTTTGACTGCGATCGCTTTCCCACAATATTGTAATACGTGACCAATTTTTCATCCCCAGTCACCATCCATTTCAGAAATGGGTCGATTTCATTCCGTTTGGTCAAGGCTTCGCAGGTGGAAATTCGATCATCATGTTTTTTGGTGTTAATTGGTGTGGTACTCAAACATAAAGCTTCTTTTTAAATCCAACTTTGCGCAAATGGCTTAAAACTGTTTTATGATCGATCTTTAGATACTGGGCGATGCTACGACTACTAACATGCCGGTCAACTTCGATTATTTCTGTGATTTTATCGACATTTTCCACGACGGGCCTGCCCACGCGAGGTGCATCTTTAGCATCAAAAATACCTGAACGTAATCGACGAAACCAAAATTGCACGTAATTAGCTGTTACAGTATCAGGACCATAAACACCATTCGCAATTTCAGCCACCTGGCTTGCATTTTCACCTTTAACAAAGAAAAACTGTAAAAAGAACCGAATTTTCTCTTTGTTGACTTCCATATTTAACACCCTGTAGCTATTAACTGCATGGACCAAACAAAAAAAACCAAAATACTTTTTTGAGTGTGAAATTTCATCTTAACAACCAATATAAATTTGAAATTGTTTGATCGATACTACACGAGATATCGACATTACAGCCATCTACCGAAAATGTATTTCTTTTTCCCCAACCTAATATTTATTACTCAAAGTTTAAAATTCATTTCTTCTTTATTATTCTATTAAATTTATGCAATATTTTTTTCAAAAATTATTTTATCAGCCATCGTTTTCTAGTTGATATAATTTCAATAAATTAAATAATTCCTGATTTTTTCGCTTTTACGTGATTAAAAGATGAATTCTTCTAATTAATCTATCGTGTTTGAAAATGTTCCAATAAAAATTACTTCCATTTCCTTGTTTTTAAGCTGATTACTGACAAAGAAGCATTATTTTTACTATATTTGCTAGTCTAATTTCCTAAATTTTATTCTACTTAATACTTATATTCATTCAAATCATTTATTTAAAAACATAAAAATTACACATTTAATACATAAAGCAAAAAATAAGTAATGTGATGTATATGTGAATGTGTTAACTTATTAAATAATTCTTGACTAAAAACCATATAAAAGGAAATTTAAGGACTTTAATATGTCGGTTTTTCATTAAAGATAATATATATATATATTTTTTATATATATTGCGAAATTTTTTTGTCTCTAAAACTTAAATCACCTAATTTTACACACAGTAAATTTTAAAGTATTGAATAATAGAAAACTAATAGATATATTACAATTGTGTTACACAATTCTGAGATGACAAACACTCAATATAACTTAAACTACATTATGATTTTAGATTTAATATTAATTTTAAAGGCATTTTTGAATATGTGTAGAAATTATTTTCTCTCTCATAAGGTTTCATTCTCTGCGAATAATCTACAGAGTAAACTTTTATGACGTGACTAAATTTTTGAAAAGTTATATGTTCTCGGTATTGCAATTAGTCGTTCGACCCTTTCGTAATAAGGTGAGTATAATGGGCTATAAAGGTACCGAGCAGGATCATCAGGTAATTAAGACCACACCATTACGCATGCGCTTTCACATCTCAGTTTCAAAATGGGGTGGTATCACGTTATTTAAGGAAATTTTATACATTTATTATTTTAGTTTCTACCATCACAAGAATATATAGTTTCTTTTCTGCTCTGAAATGAAATTGCACTGAGAACGAAATAAACACTTTGTAAAATTACTACTCATCATGGACGACTATAAATTTTGTGTACAAGAAGCTCTACATAGTTAGGTATTAATTCAGTCTAAAAGAATGTCTCAATGTTTTGATAGTTTTGATTATAAATTTTTGAAATATGGAAGAATTTAAGGGGACATAGTACAATTTAATTGACAACAATCGGTCAAAAAATAAAATCTAATTTTTTAGCCTAAATTATCCTTTATATACTTTTCTATAATATCAAAATATTTTAAAGCTCTAAATTAAAAAAATCCAATGTTATGATATATTTTATTCACATTCGTTTTATATCCACATTCCAATAACAAATCAAAACTTCAAATTGACTTACCTGCAGAAAGATAAATTAACTAGTTCGTTTTCATTTAAAATGCTAAGGTTTGTTTTCTATTATGCCAAATGCTTTAATACTTTCCCTAACTATTATTAATAGTCCATGTAACAAAAATTGGAAAAGTCATTTTATAATCGAATCAATACTTACTTTTGAAAAATAAGTAAATTTATAAATTATACATTGGTTATGGAATTTTCAATAAGTATTCATAAGAAGTATTTTACAAATGTCATTCCTGTTACCACAAAAACCAATCAAAATATTTTATACATAATTATAAAACAACCTAAATTACGTTTTTTTAGAATTTGAGATAGCACATTCAAAAACATAATAAGTAAAAACTGGTAACATACTGTGAAATATGTTTAACGCAAAAACACTTAAGGCGAAATATCGGTTAACACGAAATAATACAAAGGTCCCGACAAACTACCATATATTTTCACGCATTTTTTTTCTTAAAACGAAATGAAAATACCTTAACACGGAAAGATTTCTCTTTTGGGAATAAACAATATTTGGAAAACACCAAATGCCGAGGCGAGATATAAGAGGGGTGTGAAGTGAAAGAGGTGGTTTCACATTTTTCGTAGAAAGGAGGCTAGCTTGGCTTTGAAATACCCACGGAATAGCCTGTGGAAAGACCAGTTTTGTTTATCTGAAAGCTTTTTTCACTATACACCCCCTACAAACGCCACACAAAAAAAAAACATCTCATCTCACATGACTTTGGGATTCGGTGACGAGATCTCTGTGAAGTGCAGGGTACTGAGTAAAAATCAGTGTGAACTCGGTTTTAGCGTTTTTTTTTCCCCTGTTTTAGAAGAATCGTTTACGAGCACAATTGGCAAAGCAAACTTCTATTTCGCTTAAAATGAAGATGGAGCTTATAAAGCTGGTGATCATCAAATACAGAAAAGTTGAAAATTTTGTGAAAAAAAATCATTAAGTTCTTGTGAATGTTTTTGTTTCTTTGATTTTATTTAATACATGCATATATGTATTTATGTAAATAAAATATACTCTAATAACCTTTTTTTTTTTTTTTTTTTGCCATACGAAATTCTTTTAATGCCAAAAAAAATTTAATCACCTCAGTTTCGTGTTAAGCGATTTTAACTGTAAAATGAAAGCTTTGTTCAAGTTGTTTATAAAGCAATCACATAAAAATGTTTATTTTAATTAAAAAATCAACTGTATTATAAATATTTTACTCATGTACACTCTATTCCACAATGTAGGAAATTTAAAAAACTTGTTTTTTTTTTTATTCTGAATTTTTACTTATAATTGAAGACATATCTATAATTTCAATATTTTAATACGATATTAATAGCATATCGTGTTGAATTCTAACTGTATCATAAAAATAAATATGACAATTATTAACCCATTTCAGGCATATTTTATTTCTGGATTGTGGATCAAAAAATGTCAATTTTTTATGCATATTTTCAAATATACATATTTCCTAAGCATAATAGCACCATTTGCATTAAAAATGTCCTAAAATTCATGTAAAAATATCTATGTAAGTAAATGAGTAATTTATCTGTATAGCAGATAACATTAGACATTGAAGTCAATTCATCAATTCACACTAACTAAAAATTTAAAGCTTAGATTACCATCTTTTATCTTGAATTACAAATTTTACTTACATCTTTTGCATTTACATAAATGATTATGAAATTATTAATCAAAATTTGATCGCGTATGATAAATTCGAAAAAAACGGTACTGCGCATAGCCCAACAAAACAATCTGGAAAGTAGATCTTCTTTCTCTTTTTATCTTCTTCCTCTTATTGTCTCTCTTTGCCGTGTCGGATTAGTTTTCTTCTCTGTTAGAGGAATGTATTCAACAAAATGTCTTTCAGAAAAGCCTGAAGGGAGGTGATGAGCGGAATTACGTCCTGTTTTTGCAGAAAATTCCACCGAATAATAGTTTTTAATTACTCGAAACCATAAAAAGCATATGTGAAATAATTCGGGAAAGACCGTTTGCACAGAAAAGTATATGTGAGTGCCCGAGCCACATTTGGGAGGAGCCAGAATGGTACATTCCGCTTGGTCGAACTGAACTAAAAAACAAGCCGGAAAGGGGTTAACATACCAAGAATCTGCAACTAATTTTTTTAATTTTCATAACTTAACAATTTGTCTATTTCGAATCAGTTACAGATTAACCCTTGCATAGTCGTTTTTAACTTCAGAATCAAATGACATTATTCATTGTTTCTTAAAACCTCTTAACGGTCGTGTAATTTTGAAGGAAACGGCCATAAAAGTACCTTTTTTTATTCAAGAAAATTATATAAAACTAAATGTATGTTTAATATATGTATTTATTTTTAAATTTTGGGTAAATTTTTAGCTTGAAATACAAAAAATTAATTTTTTAAGAAAAGACTATATTTAGGGGTATTTTGGCTGAATATTTGTTTTCTGACAAAGATGAAAATAAAAAAAATAAATAAATAAATGTGTTTTAAACATTAAAAAACAATTTTTTTAATTTATGCTCAGTGTAAAAACACAAGAGCAATTTTTTTTTGTGAAATAAATTTGAAAGCATGAGATAAAAAAAAGCTAACATCACACGTAATAGTACTGATCCATCATCACTGCTATCACAGATTCACTAACCGAACTTTCAAAACAATCCGTTATTTCAGAATCCCTCTCAGATCCATTTATACTTAAAGTTGAATCCAATTCACTTCCTGACTAATCTCCATAATGAATACAATATAAAAAAATATATTTTTTATCACAAAACGCAACACACGTGTATTCACAGAAAGCGGAACTAAGTAATTGATCTAAGGTTACAAAACATATCACTAATATATATGTTTGATTGTGCTAACGTCTAGTTTAAAATAAAATAACTATTTTTAAACACGTTAATAATAATCTGGTACTGCCATCTGGTAAGAAATAAACATGATTCCGAGCAAAAGAAATAGATAGTTTAAATCTTTTTAGCGCGTTACTTTTGAACACTCCAGCCCGGAAACATCACGAGCACGATAAATAGAGGGGGAAATTGTCGGGAGCGAGAAGCAAGGGGTTAAAAGAACTAAAAGGTATTTGAGAAAATTTAGTTTAATTTTCATAATTTAGAGATGCCGTATCTTCGCAATGCAACTTCTCCTTGAATTAAGATTCAAATTCTCAACGCAAATATTTCCGCCCTAAATTATATAAGTCACGATATAGTGGATCCCAACTTTTAACATTTATTTATCGCAATCATTCATTACACTACGAAATAAAGTATATTTGTATGTGCTTCAAAATACGGTATTCTGTTCACTAAATGGAAATGTGTCAGATAAAAAGTAACTCAAGAACATAGTGATGTGCAAAGACCTTTTAAAAGTGGTAGATTCATATATTAAGATGAAGCTTAATATATGAATGAAAAGTGAGGAATTAGACTTTTATTATCTGTATATGTTTTCGTGTGGGGATCCCCTCAAGGGGCTCACCTTTTTTACGTGAGCACGGGTGTCACAATCCCGAGTTACCCTAGTGATCTTTTCCTATTTCCCAAGGGGTATACTGTCTTTGGTAAACACGGGTGTCACGACCTTGGGCTACCCTAGTGATCCTTCTCTATTTCCGACCCTCCTTGTCATTCAATTTCCTTTTTCTTCTTTTCCCGTCCACACCACAGATTTATGTTATAAAATGAACATTGTTGAAATTTTGTTTTTTCTATTGAAAAAATTAATGCTTTTTATTACTAACATATTATAGTTTACATTTTCTATTGCTTTAATTTAGTTTCTTTTTCGTATATTTATTTGAATACTTTGATTATGTTGCTTTATTTGTTTTCAACTAACACCGTTGGTCAGCCAACCCGCATGTTTGCCGTGTGCTGCGTCCCATAAGGAGGAAAATTGTTTCCTGGGAATACCTTTGGCCCACGCTTCACTGTAGACGGGTGGCAGGAGTGAGCCCGCTCCTGTCAATCGGTTGGTAGTACCTCTCTTCGGTGTCCCTGAAGAGACACTGCTGTAGGGTTAGTGCTGCAGATAAGGGGTGACGGGTTTACCCGTTGGATCCTCACCCTGGACTGTATCACTAAATTCTGGGTGTACTCTGGGTAAGCGCCGTGCCTGGTTTTTGGCCAGTTGACCTGCACACTGCCTCCGTTGTTGGACTTCGTGGTGGATGGAGGCATGCCAGGACGAAGTTATGTAAGCGTACTTATGGATCCAATGCAGCTGTGCCCGGGTAAAGGCCTTGTTTTATCCAACCTTACCATTGACGATGTTGCAAACTATACACGTTTTCTGATTTTATCGTTACCAAACAATGAAATATCTCGGAAGTCTCCATTTCCTATTCAGAAAGCACTGAAAGGAATTGGTGGAGATCCGAATGGAGTTAAAAAGCTACGATACGGAGACTTGCTCATCGAAACTACATCAGCGTTACAGACAAAATCTTTCTTAATGACTAAAACATTTCTAGACTGTCCTCTAATGGTGGGTCCTCATAATTCACTTAATTCTTGTCGAGGTGTCATATCTGTGTGTGAGCCAGATTTATTGTCCGTTTCAGAAGCATAAATTCTGGAAGAACTTTCTGACCAGAGTGTTACCAAGGTCAGAAGAATTACATTGAAAAAGGGTACTTTTATTATCCCAACGAAACATTTTATAATTTTAACATTCAATAGCCCTAAACTTCCGTCTTCAATAAAAGCTGGTTATTTAAACTGTAAGATCCGTCCTTATATACCAAATCCTCTGCGCTGCTTTAAGTGCCAGAGGTTCGGACACTCTCAAACTTCCTGCCGCGGTCAGTTAACTTGCTCTAGATATGCATCCGCTGGGCATTCTTCCACGGATTGTACACTAGAGCTGAAATGTGTCAATTGTGCAGAAACCCATCCATCAAATTCAAAACTATGCCCAAAATTAAAATTAGAAAAACAGATCCAGGAAATTAAAATCAGTAAAAGCATATCATATTTATATAGAAGCGCGAAAATTAATAGTTCCTCAGTTAACTCCAAGATATGCTCAAGCTACTAAACCGTCAAATATATCAACTGCAACTCAAACAGATCCGAGCATCACAAATATCTTTTGTCCACCTTTGAGATATCTACATCCAAACTCTTCTGCCTATCAGATGCCAAACACGTCCACAATTTACTGTAGTCTCCACATCATCCACATTCACACTCAAGTAAAAATCTACTTCCTTCCAAATCTGCAGTAACTCTAGACAAATCAAGTAAATCTCAATTACCTAAACCCATTTAAACTAATAGAATTACCCATGGCAATAACCTAAATACCTCTACTTCATCTTTATCAGCTGAGAATATGCCAACTGTACCATTACTTAACCCTTCCACATCCAATACTCGAATTTCCGCAGTACCTAAGGCTGAAAATAATTTAAAACAAAATAGAAAAAAGAAAAAGCTCACAACAGCACCAAAACCAGACATTGAAATTCGAATGACACCCCATAAGCCAAAAATAGTAACATTAATTACACGTCAGAAGATGAGGAAATGATTATTTATGATGTGGATGAATCTTTGAATTATTAGAATATTGAGTCAGGTTTCAAAGAATACACGACAGCGACAAGAAATCGGAAAAAATAAGTCAAGCGAAAGATTTAAATTGTTGTAGATAACGTGTTCCGATTTTATGTTTAACATTGCTTTCACACAATGTTTTTATCTTAACTCTCAAGTTTTTTAGTGCTAAATTATAAATAGAATTTGTACGATTTTATTGTATTTTAATATTTAGATGTGTATCTTAATCTCATATGACATTTTAAAATTATTTTGTGTTTTAAAAATTTTATGATTGTTCAAACAAATGTTTGGAGCAGTATAGCCAAAACTGGCTCTTGCGCCATAAAACACCACACTCACTCACTCACTCACTTTGTGTGGGGATATAATTTGAAAACAAATACGACACTTTGTTTAGCTTTTAAGAGAGAATAAGAGAAAACATCTCTAAAAATTTATTTTGTAAAGAATTTTTCTAAATTGAATCTCCCTATTTAATTAATAAAATTTCTCTTGATTTAAGATGGAGAGAATGTATTCAGCTTCTGTCTATATATTCTTAGCATTTTTCAATGCTTACCAATTTGAGTAGTGTTTGTTTTTTCTAGAGTTGTTTACATTTTGATGAATTTTTGAGGTATCCTTGAAAATCTTACCTTACATTAATCACCCTTGACTGCGTAATAGTAAAATAAATTAAATTCTTTTCCAATTGCATCCCTTCCATTTATTACCATAAAATACACGCACTACTTTGGGAAAGACTTCTCCATGATTATATCTCTTCGAAATTCCACGTTTTTCCTCCACCCAATTTTCTTTTCTACTTTTTTAGAAAAGTTTTTAATCATTCTTAATGAATGTGAATAGAGAAGAGTTAAAAACAAATAAACAAATTGTTCTCTTTTGAAAAAGAAATAAAATATGATCTCGGTCGGGGAAAAAACGAGCTTTTTCTCTCATCAGGCAGTGGAATACAACATTTTAGTTTCCTGAAGACAATCAAATTTCTCTCAACTGTTCTCTCATTATCTCTCCTTCAAACTTGAGCAGCTCATTCTATTCATTTCTTTTCACGTAGGGAGCTCATTCCTCCCTACGAGTTCTTTTTTTCTGATGTTCACTTAGATTCAAACTTTTTTTATGCGATGTTCGTATTTTATGTGATTCGAAAGAGTAAACATATTCTTTTCTCGATTTCGACAGAAACGTTCTCAACAGCCCCCAAAATGTGGCAGTTTTTTTGGTTTGCCCCAGGGAAACAAGCCCTTTTTTAGAGTTTCACACATTCTCTTTTTTTTTTAAACACAAATCAGCATTTTTTTTTGTTACTTAGCAAAATACATTCATTCCATTTGTGTTCTTTAGGATCTCACTATTCTAAGGTTCTGTTAGATGTTCGTCTAAGGTTCGTGTGTTTCTTATATGGTGCTCCATGAATTGAACACAGTTAAATTTTTAGAGTTTTGTATTAGTTTTTTTACAAAACTAGTAGAGTTATTTTTCGTTAAATATTTATATGTTTCACATAATTACGCAGACACTGTCACACACACACACACACTCATATATATATAAATACAAGAGAAAAAGCCTACTAATAATAAAGCAATCATTTATTCATGTATTTTGGGATATTAGAAGAGAATGAGTTTTTCTGCAACTTTTAGCTACAATTGAAGCTTATCGGTTTTTAATAAACTGGAATTTATTTACATGCATTTAAAAAATTGGAGATATATATTCATTTTGAATCATTTACTTTTTAATGGTAATATTCTTTTTTAAAGGGGGAACCCGGGACTTTTCTCGATGACACAAAAGGAAAAAATTTGGGTTTTTAAAAAAGAACATTATTTTAAAAAACAGAAAAGACTCCAAAAAAAAAAAAATTTGTGTCATACAATATAAAATATTTTTTTTAAATATACTACAACATAAAATTATTAAATATATAAAATTTTTTAAAGAAATATAAGGATTCGAAAAAGTACACCCCAAAAAAGGTTTTTCGGATACATGGGTAGGTATCCGAAAATTAGTGGTAGGTATCCGGTAGATTTTTAGGTACATGTATCTTTCCTTTTATAACATATAACACCACAAAACATGCTTTTTTTAGTTAAAAAATTGTCCCCCTATTTAAATGTAAAAAGTTTTTTTTTATTTTTCCCTTTGCACAAAATTTTTTTTTAAAAAATTTTTAATTTTGACTTTTTCAAATTTTGAAAAAAATGGCTTTTTTTTAAAAAATTGAGCAAAAAAAGTAAAAATATTAACTTTTTCAAAAAAATTAGTAGCATTAAATACATTATCATGACACAAATACTCATCCCAAAGTTTCTTTTAAAATATAACAAATAGATTTTTCTACACATGTACCAAAAAAACTAAAAAAACACATTTTGAGAAAAATTAAAAAAACTAAATAAAAAGTGCACTTACATAAGATTTCTATTTTAAAAATTTTTTCCAGCACTGTACTCATTTTTGCATTGACTGCCCCAAAAGCATCCTGTTTCCCTTTTTTAATTTCCCTTTTATTGTTTTGGTTTTTTTGGAAGCTTTTAGAACAGCCATCTAAACTTCAAAAATTTCCCTGACGTACCCAATTTTGCGGGGGGCCTTCCAAGTGTTGATGCCTGGATTGATTTTTAATGCTTTTAATACTTCTGTCCTTGCGTATGCACCTTCATTGAAGCATATAACTGCGTCTAAAACACCCATTTGCAAATTCTTTTGCTCACAAATTGTTTTTTTTTGGGCCCCGATTCCACAAAAGTTTTAAAGCTTTCTTTGGGGGTTTTTCTGATTTTTGGCCATGCAGACATTTTAATAACAGTTCTTTTGCGGTTAAGTCTCAAAAATTTTTTTTAAATTTTTAAAAAAGAATTTTGTTTGGGAGGGAATGTTTGGGGTGTTTTTTTCACCTGATACAATGTTTTTATTGTACCCGCACCAACTTTCTTTTTCCCCCCATAGGGCCAAAGCATGTTGGGATTTTTTTCTGTCGACAGTTTAGGGAAAAAATATATTGCCCAGATGGTTTTACATATCTGCGACTGATTTTCCAACATTTCTTCTTATGGGGGGGCCCAAAAATTTTTTTTGCAGCAGAAAATTTCTGCATCAGTAAACCTTCCTCGTAAATTATTGGTTTTTTTGGGTCTGACAGCGGTGGATTTTAAATTGTTCTTTGGGGCTCTCAGTCTTGCTCCCACCCTTTTTTTTGGACGTGGCCGATCCCTTAATTTTTTCAACAGGAAATTCATCACCGTATATGTTTGATTCTTGAACTTTTGGGAACCCTTTCGAATCTCCATCTCCCAAGGTACTTAAAAAATACCGAACATTGTAATTTGGAAGGAGCGACTGAAAATCCGCAATGCTCCTTCCTCTCCCATTCCCGGCCCCTAAATCCATGATAGTTTAACTGGCAATTATCACAGGTTTTTTTCGTATTTTTGCATTTTGGGGAAAAATTTTTGATAGGCACTCAAAATCAAAACTTTTCCATTATCGAGAGAGAAGTTGCAGTTACAACGCCATTCTTTCGAAGAGGCCTTTTTCGCCAGGTCCCATCAAAAGCAATTGCTATGTTCTTACTGTGTTCATTTTCAAGATAGCTTCATTAACGCTTTTTTAACCATTGAACGAGATGAAACAGTTTCCCCCAAAAGCCAAAAAATTTGGGGTTTTTAAAGTCTTTCAAATTTAGCTGGAGGGGGGGAGGTAAGTTCATAGTGCACAAAATATCTGAGCGCACTTTTTCCAATTCCCAAAGCACCCATGCCATAAACAAACCCCCAGATTTACCCCATATCCATCTGACACGGTATTTGAAGTCATTGGGAAAAATGACCAGAACCACAATACTTGCAAAATTGCTTTTTACACACTGGTAGCAAAAACCCTTTGGGCTACTTTTTTTTTTCAGCAACATCAAAAACAGAAAAAATCTATCACAATATTTTGATTTTGCAATATTGTTGAAAATATCATTGAGCATATTTAAGTCAATAAGGCATACCTGCTTTTTAGGGTTTTAAAATGAAAAAATTTTCCATAGTCCTTTAAAAAATACTTCACTCTTTTTCAATTTTTTTTGATGCACGACATCAACTCGTTCACCCTCAGCATTTACTGAAGTGTTTTTACGAATTAAATGACGTTTAACTTCCCTTTAACCCCTTTTTTCGAGGGCATTTCAAATGTTTAAAAATTTTCGCAAATTGCAAACAAATTGAATGTAAACAAAAAAAATAAATTATCAGTCAAAATAGGTTTCCCTAACTCCGTTTTGTAACTCAAGCACGAGAAAGCAAAATGTTTAAAATTCGCACACAGTTTGGGGGATAAACAAGATTGGGGTTGAGTAGTTATATCCTTCTCAAACCACAGGAATAAAAAAAATAAATCCCGATTAAAGGGGATATAAAACCAATCTACATAAAAAATATGCTTCGGTCAGCTGTAAAATGGGCGTGGCAGTTGACGTGCGATAACGTAAACAACAGGCGTGACAGCTGTTGCTTAAATTTTTAAAACCCCCAATTTACCGGATATTAAGCTTTAAAACCCATACATTTTATACATTTTTGGGAAACAGCATTAAATTCCTTTTTTTTTTTTAAGATGAAAATTGAAAAATCGATTTTTTGAAGGGTTAGAACGTCTCTGTTACCTTAAGTATCATATTTTTAACATAAAAATTTCATTGTTATTTAAACTTGTTGTCCATTAGCACATTTCGATTCTAATGTGCCATTTTTATGGGTCTCTCAAATTACATAATTATCATGTGGTGAAAAAAAAGTGAATTACGAATGTCCAAATTAAAAATTATTCTGGAGAATTTTCAAATTAATTTTATTATTGACTCTTTCACTATATTTTAGGTATTGTGCAATTTTTTTTCATACATACATTGTTACTGACATTTCATTTTTATACAGAAAGTGATTTTTCGAGTGTCTTGAGGTATCGGAATGTTGAAGAACATTCCAAAGCTGAAGATTGAATATAATGTGAAATTCGTATATTATTGCTCTTTTTTTATGGCAATAGCAAAGTAACTGGGGTTTGTTTTTCAGTTGATATTCAAATGTAGTGAATTAATCTGTTCCCATTTCTATTCGTATAAATTACTGAAATTGAACACTTATTTTCAATTTTAAAATTAACCTGTAAAAGTTTTTAAATTAAATCCCTTCCTTTTTTAAATCGAGGACTGATTTTTTTTTAAGAAATTGATTATTGCGGAAAATTTAAAATATATTTAATATGTTTATGTAAAAGATGTTTTAAAAAATCCATTGGCATTTCTATTTATAATTCATATTTTACTTTATTTAAAATCATATTTATGATTTTATCTTATTTTGTCTGATTTACTTTATTGTCTTCTTTTAGCAGTTACAAAACAATTAAAAAAGACAATATTTTTTCTCTAATGCCATAATTGTTTATTCTCAGGAGATTAAAAGCTGTTAAAATTATGTTTTTATGTTTTATAAAATAAATACTTATTGAATGTCCAGTGATATGTGCAAATATTTAAATGGAAAATATGTGTAGGTTCATGTGTGATTTGTTCTTATATGTAAATAAAATTTTACTATTGCTGCATCATAGGACGGTTAGGCAACTGTACATTATTCGTATAAACTTTTAACAAAGATATTATAACCGATTATGATTGAAATACAATCTTTTTAAAATTATTTTATAGGTCTGTGATATTCTACAATTTCATATCACTCTATGCGAAATCTTAAAACTCATTATAACTTGATACGATAAATCTTTAGTAAAATTAGGATTCAAATTACATATTACTACTTATTTATATAGCTAATGGTTTTCCATCTTCCCAAATGTAAGGTATAGTAATCCCTTACGTTTTTTTGGGGGATTTTAGCCATCATTCTCTAATACTTACCCAAACGCGCAAACATATAGGATATGAAAAGTAACAACATAGGCAGATATCGAGAAAATGCATTAAGAATCGATTCCTGGAACATGCTTATTTGAAACCCTCACAAATGTTCTATTAAGTTTCAGAAAGCCATTATGAATACGGCTTGTTAGGCATAGAAGGAGTAATACTGAATGAGGATATTGGTTTAATAATATGGCTTACCAACTGCTTCAGATTCGATATTGATGTTTCAGAAGTTCTATGTAAATAACTCAAATGATTTCTAACAAAATATATTCCGAAATGGGAACTGCTCTACATAAAATACTCAATAATGATCATCATGATTTTGAATGGAAAGATTCTTCTTGAACTCTTGTTGAAAATGTAACTGTTTAGAGCTATCACATTCTGCATGTAAATGTATAAATATATAAAGAGAGAGTGACTCAAAGAGAGCAGAGGGGAGAGTTAAGCGTACCTTGAATTTCTCAAGGTGAAAAATTATAGTAACTACAGCAAACATTAATTTCAATAGATTAGAACAAATTTAGGAAATACATTGGTTGCAACAGAAAAATTTCTCAATCGAGATAAAGTACTGAATAAGGTATGAAATCAAATCCATTGCTAAGAAATCTATTTTATTCTATCATATTTGAAGAAATCATAATTCCACGTCATATATATGTCTATACATTCTAAAACGATGGAGATATATTAACTTTTGCGCTGTTCAAGTGTGTAGTTTTGATGATTTGTATCTCATTTTAATAATGAAACTGAGAAAAGATGAATGAGGACTTTACCAAGTGCACTTGAAAAATATCACTATTTTTTTTTAAATAATATGGAAAAGTAGAGCACAATTAATTACTAGTTAAGATCAAATTGTTTTGTGCCCGCGGTAGCCTAAGGGTCAATGTGATGGACTCGCGGCTGACTTGTCATGAGTTCGAGCCTAGCGTCGATGAAGACACGTCGTGTAGGGAAGCGATGCACGTTTAACCTGTCGAGAGTTCAAACGTTCTTTTGTTGGTGTGATAGTTAGGAGAGAAGGGAGCTAACTCAGGTGTAGTCCTCGTCACTAGACCACGATTGAAAACTACGAGGTCCTTTGCCCAAAGGCATTGAGTAGCTGAACAATGCGACGTTAATATTCCCTCACTCACTCAAAATTGATTTAGCAGACTGGGATAATACGTGGACTAAACTAAAAACTCTGTAAAATATAGTACATAAATGTAGGAATAACGTATAAATTTTTTCAATGTAGGACGTGTGACTCTATGTCAGAGTGGGTAGTGTTCCAGGGTACGAGCTACTTTTAATTTTTTCAAGTGTTGCGTACCACCCAGTGTCGTAGGTGTGGTGAAGCAAGAAAAAATGTACAATATTTATTATAATTTAAAATTAAATACGGAATATGTACTTACTTACATAACTAAAATAGAAATCTCACTTTTAAAACCGCGTTTAAAGCAAAACACAAGACACAAACATAATAATAATAGCCCCAAGTGTAATAATACCAAATGTTGTATTTACAATTCGAATTACATAGCAAGTTAAACATTTTCATCTGAAAGTAGCTCTTCTATTATAGCAAATAGAAGGCTTAGTCTCCATAATGTCAGCAAATCTTGAATAATTTCGGTATATAATTATTAACTGCTAATCTCTACAGGTGGTCACCCCCAAATGTCTTGGCGGTCTACCGATCGATCGCGATCGAATAAATGCCCACTCCTGCTCTATGTTATGTCTATTTATTAATTATATGATAAATTATTATTTCAAAACGAAAAGGATTTACAGTTTGAAAAAAAAATATTGCTTTAGAATCTGATTTCAGATACACATTACTAATATATGTACATATATTTTTACTTCATCTCGTTATTTACTTATTGGAATAATTAATTCATAGCAAACAGATAGTTTAGAGTATAAATAATAAAAATTCTATGATTATAAAAAGAAAAACTTTCATTAAAGTATATCTAAATCGAAGAAACTGATGCAAAGATATCGAACATTTTCTCATGCTCCTAAGAGACAGATTACAAAATCAATCTGTTTTATAATTAAAACGAAAGGTTTTTCCTTTTTCAGGTTAGGAAAGAAAAATAATGATCTTTGATGACCTTTCTAGAGACCAATATGATGTTCTGCCGAATGTGAACATCGTGAGACAATTATTATTTTAGTCCTTTTCATGATCCCATTCTTCAAGCAGATGTCATTAAAAACATCGTAAATCAAAACGACGGTCTTGGATGTACTTTTGGGAACCGAAAACTACTTTGGGAGATTAATTACAGGGCCAGATACTTCACAGCCATAGCCCAGCCCACATTCGAAAGAAAAAAAAAAGAACAGTTAAAAATTGTTTCATTATCATATTATTTTTTTTAAAAAAATCCATTAAACTTCTTGCTTTTTTTTCTTTAATTAAGGATTATTGATGGCGTTGTGAAAAAATATATTGTTTTTATACTATATGCACATTTCCTTTATCTAAATACCAATATGAAAGGACTCACACAAAAAGGGAATTAAAAACTAATACATAACTCTTTAATTTATGTGACTTTTTGAAAACCCGAAAATCCCATGAATACTGATTTTCAAGGTACAAATATTGATTCTAAAGAAGACATTAAAACTTGAAATGAATCTATCAGGTTTATGAGTAAATTAAATATATAGTTTTTGTCTCCCTGTAAGCTCGTGAACATATTTTATTAAAAGAAATTTCTAAGAGTTATGCTGAATAACAATTTCTTTCGGCAAATGTTTCCATAAAGGTTATAGGATATTCATTTTTTTGCTATAGAGATTTTAAGTTTTCGTTTGAAACTTACTGTTCAAATCTATTATCATTCTCTTTTAACCCTCAACTGATTTACCCTTAAGCCGTACGGACTACTAAAAGCTGGTCATAACCAGTTGGGCCGTACGCTGTACGGGCACTAATATTTTCTTTTTTCTATCTCTGATTTGAATATATTTTTAATTCTTATAGTGAGATTATCAGTGCTAGTGTTTTTAAGAAATGCAGTTTGACCATGGTACTGCAATACTTCTCAACCAATGTTTAATTTGCGGTGAAGGCGTGAATTTTTCATTAAAGGCAGGAATTTATAGATTCTTAAAAATATTCGATAAAAAACATGGATTGCCAAGGCAATTAACAATTGATTTCTTGAGAAGAAATGAAAATTGAAAGTTAATAAAAATATTTTATCTCTCTCGCCATTGCAATGTAAGACTTAATATTACACTATGCTTCAAATTGTGTGTGCATATACACTTGCCTCCGAAAGTCTGCGTACAGGCGTTCATCAGTCTCATGCAAGGATAGCTAATTAAATTAAGTTTTTCTGAATTAATATAATTTTTTATTGATTCCTCTAACGTTGTAAATTAAAATAGTATAAGCAACAATCGCCTGATTATTACATAAAATAATACAAATATTTATAACTTGAGAAAGACACAAATCTTGTGCGTCAAAAGTCTGCGTATACTGGAAAAAACCTTTAAAATAATGTAATGTAATTAAAAGTTAATACTTTTTAAGCTATTTCGTCCTTTCTATAACTCTCTCAACATATTTGGCAAGGATTGAACTAGCTTATTTGTTTCATCTGTAGATATTTTGTTCCATTCTTCTACTATGACAGATTTGAGCAATTCCTTGGATGTTATTACGTTCTCCCTGATTATTCACTCGAGTAATTCCTACAAATGCTGTATTGTGCTTAGGTCCGGGGACTAGGTTGGCTTACGGAATTGGTTTAGGACATGTCAGAGCAGCCATGGCTTCACAGTGAGAGCCATTTTCTTAGGACCTTCGTGCCGCTGAAAGTAAGAATCATCACTGGCTACAAGTTTCTCGGCATATGCCCTAATATTTAACTTCCATGTGTTCAAATAACCAATTTTGTACATTGTTGATTCAATAATTCCAGATTACCAGCCGAAAGGCTTCCAATGCACCCCCAAACATTATGCCTCCTTCTCTATATTTGATAGCCGAAAAAGGATTTTCTTTCTTAAGATTTCCAAATTCCACGAATTTTTACTGGCACATTTTTGTGCTTTTTGATGCTAAATTACAAAAATTACTTTCAGTTAAATGTATTACATTTTTCTAAAAAATACGCGTCCTATTTAGGTGTTTTTTGGCAAAGATCATTCTCTTAGCTCTGCTCATTCGAAAGACGAATGGCTTCTTGAGTGCTACTCGGACGTGATAGTCATCTTTTTCCAATTTTCTTCGAATAGTAATTAAACTCACACTTTTTTGCAATATTTCAGCAACACTTTTAGCTATTTGTGAAGCCTATAGTCTTGGATTTATTTTTATAGAGCATATTACAAAGCAAAATTCTCCAGGTAACACTGCAGACGGGCAGCCAGATCTTGGCTAAACTTTAGTTGATTTGTATTTTATGAACAATTTTTGAATCAATGAATGTCTCCTATTAACATTTTAGTTGTTTCTTTAAAAATTTCCCAGTTTTCTGAAGATCTATGATGATTTTTTTTTCAATGATATATAGATCTCTATTCTGTTGCCTGACATGGAACCTCAAAATCTTTCAAATCTCAGATCCTAAATAAATCGTAAAAGAAGCTTATAATTACTTACAAACTCGATGTAGTGCAATCATTTTACAATAAAATGTTTTTAAAATCTCTATTTTGTAAGTGTACACATTTTGGTGAGGATGGTTGGTGATTATTTGGTGGTCATTTTTGCTTTTTCTTGTTAAGATGATTTTTTTTTGCTGCTGTATGAATGCGGAAATATTTTAAAGAATTGCTGACTAGTATTTTGATTTTCTAAAGAGAGTTTTTAATAGTAATTATAGCATAAACACGCAGGATGATTGCCTGTCTGCAGACTTTCGGAGGCAAGTGTATATATGAACACACGCACAAAATCTTCAACCCATTGGAAAAGAGGTATGAACATGAAATATTTTTGTAAGTATGAGAGAAATTCTTTTAAGATATATGAAATATTATTCATAGAATGCAGAGAGTGTTTCTAAAAAGCAAACTCTTAGGAGGGTTTGCGTTCCACATTTATAAAATAATAAGTCACGTGAAAATTCTAAAATTTAAAATTAAAATAAAATTCTCCTATTTTCGCATTTTGTTAAATATTATGCTTAGTGATATGAAATTAAAAAATGTGCCTTTTTTGCAAATTTTGGGACCAAAAAAAAAAAAAATTCACCGCTTAAAAGGTTAAGTATCCGACTACTTGCGGCAACTTTTTTTTGAAAAATGGAGATATGGGGATTTTTTCTGATTTTTAGATTTATTTAGTATATTTTACGGAAAAAATCTTAAAATGGAAAACAGAAAAAAAATTTATTATTATTAAGAGGGCAAAAAACTGGTGAAAATGTACAAAAATTTACATAAACGGGGCCCGCTCTGTACAAATATTTTTTGAACAAATTCTCAATTTTTCAATTTTAATGCCTTACTTTGTTATTCATGCTTGAAATGATAATCAGGCTAAGAGATATTTTAATTTTTACAAAAATTAGAGAACTCTATCTTAGAGACTATATGAAATTTCTTAAAAAAACAGTGATTATATTCACATAAAGGACTGTAAATTTTGAAATAAAACGGTTATTGATAAATCTGAAAGTCAAAACATTTCCACTATTATACAGAATATACACAAAAAATTTCATTAAAATATTTTGAAAACTTTTTGAGCAATCGCTGTCCCCGTTTGAGTTTTTCGAAAAAAAACACATTTCGAGTAAAATGCATTTTAAAGTTTGAAATCTTGTGTAAAGTTATGGCCTCTTCTTTTATTAAAACACTTGTAGTTTTTGTTCCAGTGAATGGAAAATAAAAAGCTTGGTATTTTTTTAAGCTAATAAGATGGCCTATAAAATAAAATCATAAAAAAATTGGTCAATTTTTGAAAAAAATCATGATTTTAGGGTAGTTGGATATCTTAAATCTTCTTGAACCAAAATTACCAAAATTTATTCATAACCTTGTTTGCTGCAGTAATTAAGTACCACTTAAACCCAGATGGACAGGATGATGTATCGCAAAATTTATCGTTTCTCAGAGTCTTCAACTGGCATGATAGATAAAATTGGAGATTAGAATTTCAGCGCAGCAGTCGCATCGTCACTGGTCGTGATACAAAAGTTCAAGGGGTCCGCGGCAAATAACTCTTGTGGCTTCAAATAAGGGATGTGCTGGTTGCAATTAAATAATTTCTTATGTCACGATTGCTTTTAAAATGATTATTTTTACTATGTTTTTGCCATGAATTCCTTTTTCATCAAACTGTGTGCATTTTTAACAAACAAACATTGTAACATTTTTTGTAAACATTTTTAATTACTCTGTGCTTCTGAAAATAGCGAAACGTATACATTATAACATCTTGGAAATAATTTTTTATTTCCAATAAATCAAGATACGAAATTTTTATTGACTGGCCCTGTTTACTGACAGATGAAAATATTTATCTGATTGCACGTATATTGAATTCAAACATGGTATAAATTAATTTTATTTCATTTGATTACTAAGAAATCTTTTGCTTGTATTATTCTTGAATTTTTTGCCTTAATTCAATATATTCGTTTTTACAAGCTTTTCAAAGACTTCTACTTTGTCTCAACTTAAATTTATAATAAAGACGTTTATTTTTATATATTCATACTTAAAATAAATGAATTTTCAAGGGGGTTTGTTTTAATACCTTCTATTGAAACTGAAAAATACCAATAATTCTGGTCTAGAGAGTGAAACCCCCCTCCAAAAAAATATCATGATGTAATGCTAAAAATTTTAACTATAAAGGTCGCGCAAATGAAACTGGCACTACAGTCGGTTTGATAAATGGTTTAATGTTATTAATATAAATTATAATATACAAAGGAAATATTTAATACGATTTATCATATGGGTTTGGCCTGATGGTTTAAAAACAAGTGTCAAAAACGGTCCCCATGAGGATACCTTTTATAAAAAATCCCGGAATTAGTTGGGGCCTTTTTAAACCCAGCAGTTTTGGCCCCCCTTACCCGTAAAATCGCCGCCCCCTTTTAGATTTCTGGGGGCCCGAAGATGGTATATTTATTCACAGGGTTTGAAGTCGGGGCCCTGAAAGGGGGAAAGTGTTCGGGGAATCCCAAAAAATGGTCGTAAAAAATTTTTTTCCCCCCACCACAATCACAGAAAGACGAGCATTATCATAAAAATGACCCCCCAACAACCACATCTAAAAGGTTTCCCTTTGATATTTTTTCCGGTTAAATTCAATTTTTCACAGTTCATGGCAGCTTTTCCCCTTTCAAATTTATGGGCCCCGTAAGGGAACCTCCCACCCCAAATCAAATCCCGCACTTCATGGGATCAAATTATTAAACCCCTTTGAACTTTTGGCATCCTTTTATAGAGGCATGCACTGTCATCTTCTTTTAACAAACGGGAGTTTTACACCACACAAATGCCATTTTAATTTTGGGGGATTCATATTGTATGAATTCAAATTTTTTAAAATTATCATTTTTTCACCCAAGTTTTTTATCTAATTTTTTTTTTATCTACTGTTTCCATTTTTAAAACTTTCCCAACAAAATCGTTATAAAAATATTGTTAGTAAAAGTTTTTTGAAATAAAAGACGTATTTGTGGCGATGAACTCGCAGAACTGACATTGTATATTAGCAAAACACAAAACATTTCACATAAACTTCATACTCTTTTCTATTGAATCTTTTGGAACTCGTGCCATTATGTATTAATTTATTTGGTCATATTTTAAATATTCACCTTGTACTTTAATTTTATTTCAAAAACATATTTGAATTAAGGAAAAAAAGGGGTTTTTACAAATTAAAAATAGTTCGAAAAAATATAGTAAACTTCTTTTTTTGTTGAATATTTAATAATTTCCTGCCACACAGTGCAAAGAAATCCCATTTTTGTTTTAAAAAATTAAATTTTCTTGATTAATGGTTTATTTATTTATTTTTTTATTGTGATTCAAAATTTCTTGAATATAATCAAATTCAGTTTCAGATTTCATAGCAAATATAATAACTGCATCACAGCCCCCAAAAGTAAATTCCTTGACAAACAGATATCTTCTTGGAAATGTTCGAATAGTGTTAAGAAAAACACGTAACCAAAATTTTCATTTTCAAAATAAACCCAAAATTTTTTTTTTTTTTATATTGCTTTAAAATATTCTTATTACTAATTTCAGAAACGCCAACTTGTCCTTGAAGTGCCAAGTATTTGATTATTGATTACAAAACTGTTTCACAATAAAGAGAAAAATGTTGTTTTAAAAGAAAGACTGGAATGACACAGTTCAAAAGCAACTATCACACATTCTAAAAGAATCCATTTTAAAAGTTTTAATTAAGAAATTTTTTTTCTTACATATTTTTTGATTATCTGAATGGAATTTCCACTCGTTTTCTGAACTGACAGAAGTGACATGAGAGAAATAATTAATTAAGAAATAATTATACTTGTACGATGAGTAGATTGTCATTATTACCGTTAACTTTCCATATGATAGTAGATATTCTCCAATTAAATCTTTAAGCCAAATTTTTATGTGATGTATATTTAATTGATTTTATTAGGAAGAGAGAACAGATTGAACCGAAATGCAGCAGAGATGTAGTGTAATAAATCTACGAATAAAGATAACGATAAACTTTAAAGAAATATAACCGTGCATTTTAACCTTTTAATGGTTCCTTCGGGCTGCCAAATTTTAATTTCGGGGGGGCTCTGTAATCGTTTTTAAATGAAACCCAAAATGAACTTTGTCATTTTGATACAAAAATCAAAAATAATCACAATCACAAATAATTACTTAATTGCTTATTAATATTTGGCTACCTCAAAGTGTGCGGTGAAGGCTAATTGCCATTAACAAAAAAACAAAATTCAATTTTTCTGGGAAACCCCAATATTTTTTGGCTCTCCAATGCTGCTTCTTAATGTAAAAGCAATTGAAATCGTAATCAAAATAATAAAGTTTATTGGTCTATCGTATTATATGGCTTTCTTAAATGGTAGATAAACGTCAATGTCTAGGCAAGGAATGGTTATATATCTCTGATGAGAATAACTATTATACTCTATAAACTGTGCGCATGGAAGTGACGGATCGCTCAGTCACATCATGAACCATAGCATAGACATTGAGTCTGTAACGCATCATTCAGTGTCTGCGCGTACCATTCGACCCATTACAGCAGAGTGGTCTGTCCGCAAGACGTCCATTGCTTGGTCTACCCTTGACGCAGAACCACAGACGTCTCCGCCACCAATGGTGTGAGGAAAGAAGGATGTGGGCGGCAGAATGGAATGAAGTTGTCTTTACTGAAGAGTTACGCATCTGTCTGCAACACCATGATGGTCGGATTCGATATGGAGACACCGTGCAGAGAGGAATCTGAATAGCTGCGTTATGCACCGCCACACTGGTCCTGTACCAGATATTATGGTATATGTCGGTATTTAATATCACTCTCGTACTCCTCTAGTACGCATTGCCGGGACTTTAAACAGCCAGGCTACATCTCCGAAGTGTTGAGCCAATTGTCCTTCCTTACATTCAGGGCTTGGAAACAGCTATATTTCAACAAGATAATGCGCAACTACACGTGGCACGCATTGTCCAAAGGTTCTTTATCAATCACCAGATTGAATTGTTTCCCTGGCCAGCTCTCTCTCCGGATCTTTCGCCGATAGAAAACATTTGGTCCATAGTTGCTCAACGATTGGCCCAGATTACAACCCCAGCTGCTATACCAGATCAACTGTGGCAACGTGTGGAAGCTGCTTGGTCTGTTGTACCCCAAGAACACATCCAAAGTCTCTTTGAATCAATGCCGAGGCGTGTGGCAGCTGTCTATAAATTTAATCATTTGATACTTGGTCAACATGTTATATACAAAATAAATTTTGTTGTGCTATCTCTTGTCTTTCTTGGTGTTGCATTTACGGTGGCCAGCAGTGTATATACATATTTTTTTTCTTCCTAAAAACACTCAATTTGTTTCAAAAATTTGTTTTTATAAAAAAATTGGGTGCGAAGGTAGGCAGTCACCTTAATTTGTACTCAATTCAAAAGTGGTGTTTGATGAGCAGTGTTCATGATACGTCCGTGATCAACCTCAAACACAAAAACAAACACAAAAAATGAAGATATACTCAAGACAAAAATTGCTTTTGACGACAATCTAACTATGGGTAGTGTATAGATCTCTTGACCAGGAAATATCCCTTCACCTGATAATCTGAAAACGCCAGAAAATATATTATTAAAAGATATGTTTGTGTTTTCTAGATAACTTACTCTTGAACCCATTTTTGTTCTATAAAAATTTTATTTGGGAAACGTATTATATTTTTAGAATTTAGAATCTAAGTTGTAGTATGATGATGCAGCTTCTGAACAAAAGAATACTGCCAGACCACCTACAGTAGATAACCCAGCCCATTTTAGTCAAAAAAGGATGCAATTGGAAAATGATAAGGAAAGAAAAACGATTTTGGTGTAATGTTTGAGGAGTTGGTCTGGGTTGGTTGGTCTCTCTACAAATAACGTAAGTGAAATAACCCCTAAAATAATATATAGTATTCTACTCTATTTGTAAATATTTTTAAGGTTTCTGAAACTACTGTAAATATATATTTCATATTAATCCGCTTTTATTTTATTTTACCAATAACTTTGTACACATCAAATTACCCCTTCCCCAGACACCACTTAAAGCCATCTGTATAAATAATGTACAGCCCTACACACATATCTGAAAGTAATTGTGCAATATCAAATTTGTCTATAATGTTAAGTATATGCTTAGATCTTCTCTCTCTCTTAATCGACATAGCCTGTGTTCCGAATCTCGTAATTATTTCAAAATTAACACTCAGAATTATAGAATGGATTATAAATATATTTCCAATTTACCATCGTTTTTAAATGCCTTAGCATTTAATCTATCGTCTTAATCAAATATTAATACAAAATATTCGATATAACCCTGTGACGGCTCACGCGTCCTTTCTCTAACATAACCTCTGTGTTCTTTGTCGGCCAAGATTAATGGCAAATCTTTTCCAACCCAAATCCAAGAAGTGAAACGAAGGATAGATGCAAATAAGATAACCTTTAAAAGGACAGAAGTTTTAGGAAGCGCGATGGCAATTTAGAGAAAGTTTAGTTTGAAAAAGATAGAAGTGTAATTTGACGGCCTACCCAAGAATCACGGACATCTAGCCAATATTGCAAGGTACATACCATTGTACTCGAGCCTAACTGAATATCTGAAGTTGATTGAACTGTTGGTTGAAAATTCAAGGTAGGAAGATTATTTTCCGAATTCGAAATATTATTAGGATTGAGAGTAGGTGGATAATATAATTATTTAGATAAGTGATCCAATTGCGTGATCTGTGTTAACTACGGCTACGTGTTTTGGTTTATTCTCACTTAATATAAATTTGTTCAATATATAAGTAATTTAAGTTAAACTCTTAATAAAAGTCATATTAAGAATTCTAAAATGTCTCTTCATTTCGAGAATCCCACACCTCTAACCTACGCTGAAACCCCACGATATGGTCGACAACGATCAGCCATATCACAACCCTGCAACTCTTATATATATCCTATGACATACTACAAACAGATAATTTAATCTTATTTTAGGAATATAACTATAATAATCTTACTAGTTCATTTAATCGCCTCAGATTACTCAAAAATCACTCAGCAGTAATTTGTACTAAAATTTGTTCAACCTATTTCAAAATCTAACATATATTATGAGTAAAATTATATAAATTCCAAAATAATAAGCCTCGTTTTTATCAATTAATTTAAAAATGTACGTTGCTCATAATAAAATTCATATACATGTACGATTTAATATAAGAAAATAATAAAAGCTGTCACACACACACAGTTTCTTTAAAAAACACTGAACTGATTTTTTGTACAAAACTACCGCAGTATATAGCTTTAATTCACATTCCATCTTCGTTACAATCCTGAAATCGTGCCTTTAGAGTGATAGATTGGGTTTTTAATACGTTCTTTCTCTCAGCGTTTTGTTTGTGTGTAATCCATGAAAAGACTACATCTCCTTAAATTAAACTAAATGCTGAATGGAAACTTAATCGAAAAAGTTCTGAAACTAATGGATGTTCTACGCTTTTATTCCAACTACCAATTAAGGGAACTAAATGTTCTCGTTGTGATTTATCCTACAATTAATTAGCAAAGGAAGAGTACAATGTAGAATTTCAATCCAACATTATGTGCATCAATGCCTTTGAAAAACGTCGGATATATAAATCGCTTAGCGAGAGATTTTTTGAAAGCGCTGAGAAAAATTGAAATCGGAAAAGGTTTTCATATATTCTCGAAATTGGTTCACATCGTCTGTTTGTAATCCAATTTCCAAATTGTTTTCCAATGCATTCGGTATTTAAAAACATTGTTACGCATTTAAAATTACAACGTAAAAATTTATATTAGAACTTTGAAACTAATTCAATAAATCACAGTGGATTAAGAAGGTAAATTAATGTTGTTACAAATAGATTTAATCATTGCTCAGAAGATAAAACTGATTAAAACTTATGACTAGACTTCTAAATTAACTATCCATGCAAATAAATTATATATACAAATATTCTTAGAGCATTTACGTGTGGTGCTCATAAATCTTTTGACCGGGATTAGAATGAAGAAATAATATTAAATTTTGAAGAACAGGGTGCAGTATCAATTGCAAATCATTTTTTCAACATTTTATAGATATTTCATATTTAGAGTATTAATAATTATCCTCTCTATTAAAGAGGTTATTTGATTAAAAATTTTGTTTAGGTAGAGAAGGAATATTCATGATAGAGCTTTTGAACAAGTTGTCATCTAAATAAACAAATTGTGATTTTAAAAATTATAATTTATAATATATATTTTTACTGTTTCATATTTTTTTTTTTAAATTCTTGATAAGACTTCTTAACATTCAAGATTAATTATATGATTTTCTTAAAAAAGTCTGAGAATTCCTCTTAAGAAATATACACTAATTTCAAATAAAAATTATTTCTGAGCATTGCTTTCTTTTCCAGTTCTGTTTTATGACTTATTTTTAATTGTGTTACTAATATTTCTTCTTATATTTTACTCGTTTTTGATTTTAGTTTTAAACTCGATGCCGGCCAGGTAACGTAGTTGGTTACGCACTGGCCTTGTAAACTCCACTTAGCAGGTCCTACCCTGACCCAAGTTGGTGGGTTTTCATGCTGCGAAAATTCGGTTGTATCCATGCCAAGCGTTTATACGGTATGTTAAAGATCCCTACAGTGCCTTCTTGTCTTGATTTATCTTAGAAAAATTAAATTTCTGGTACAATTTTGAATTGCAGATCTCAGATGCCCACTTCTTAGAAGAAAACTAGGCATCAAAATAATATTGTGGTAACTGGTATCCATAAATATGATACCACACTAAATGGTGATACCAGCTCCCAGGGAATGTACAAGATCGGCAATGGTAACTACCACAATCCGCAGTCCTTTCGAAAGGAAAAAAATCAACCTCGGTAAATAGCTTGATATTTTAAGCTACATTCGATAAAGATTTTGTCGCTTGTTTGTTTTCAAAATAAATTTAGTTTTAAAATGATTTTTTTAACATTTTTTTTTGTTACATTTCTTACAAAAATTGAAAATTATTAAAATTACGGTTGAACGCGTATTGTTTCTCTTATTTTATAATTTTTTTCACGTATAACTCATACATTCAGTTTTTCTCTTGAAGGGAAGCTGTCCCTCTTATTTTCAATAATGTTTAAATTGGCCCTTGTTTAATGGAAATAGTTAAATCTCTTAGAAAGGGAGAAATTGTGAACAACAACGAGTCAAGAAACTTTCAGACAGGACTTAAAGTGTTATTGCTCCTGTATACTGATCCAATTAGAATGTTTAGATACCAAAAACGTTCCTGTCATGGAACCATTTGGTGTGAACTGTCACGGTTTTAAAGACAGTGCACAGTAAAAAGAACAATAAAAAACAGGCAGATTCCTCTAACTTCTAAAAGCTTGTTTCAGAGCAGACAATAGAGTTCAGACAATAGAGACAATCAGAGCAGACAATAGAGTGCTTACTCGCAGATTACCATCAATCAATCCTAATTCAGCCTCTCAGCATCTTATTTGGACTTTTCTCCGACCACACAGCGAAAACGAACCACCTCTTAGCGAATCATGTATGCATTATGTTTGTATGTGCGCGCGCGAAACAATGGAACAACGTCTACTACGGAAAATGGAAATCTAAACAGATTGTTATTGCTATGCATTCAAAAGGATGTTACCATGGAAATTGATTTCAGTAATAGTATTACTGATTTTACAATGATCAAAGCTCGATGAAACCTTTTGTTGTACCAGTTCAATGCCAGTCACTCAACAAAGAATAAGGATATCTTAAAATAAAAAGGTAGTAAAGCAATAAGTGATGGTAGTTTAACAAGTTAATAACAGTTCGTGCAATAATGTAAACTTAAGTACTATAATTTCGAACGATTTCATAATTTACTGTACTAATTCACAAAATAATGGGTTATCCATGAGGCCGTATGAAAAGAAATGAGCAAGAGTGGCCAAACCGTGCCATAATCCTTTCCACGCTCTTACGGTTACCAGTCCGGGATACGGCGGGTTCATAATTGGTGAAAAATGGAAAGAGTGGGGTTAAACAGAAGAAAAAAACAAAGAGTAAGTGGGTTAGGAGAAAAACTCTCTCGAACCAAAACTGACAAGGTAAGAACTTAAAGAGGAGCGAAGAAGGCGTAACAATTTTAGGTGCCTAGTGCTCCAGCGAGGTTTAAAATGGCCCTGCTCGGATTCCTTCCGAACCAGACACCTTAAACATACCCCCTTGTTACCTCCTTCTCAACCAATCAGGAAACATCCTCTCCCATCAAGGCCCTTCCACAAGCAGGCCTTATACTATCTGATATGGGATGGAGGAATGCTTCGCATTCCATTTCCGAAAGACGTTCAGCTTCCATACCTTAAGACTTAAAGATCATATAGTAGTGTTCTATGCCTTTCCATCCTCCATCTGTACGTTATTTCTTATGATTTTACTATAATAAGTTAAAGGATTTGATTTGAATTTTTTTAATTGAAGATGTACAGTTAAAAGGTTTACATTAAACTTTAATTTACCATGATGCTTGAGTCCTTTAATTCAAATTGCAATAGCTAACCACTAACTTCACAATAAATTCCGTATCACATTCAATCAGAGATGCATAGTTAAAAGTTCAGTTACTGCTACGAGTGTGACACCGCCATAAAAGCAGTGCTACCTTGCGGGGAATTTAAGAACTAAAAAAATTGAGATTAAAGATGAGAGAAGAATAATTCACGGATGTGTGATATAATTCTTTGAAAATATTCCTGCAATTAACTAAAACAAGGTTAAATATAGTTACTTGGAATAGTTGTTGATTCTAGACTTAAACATATTGTTGTTGGTAATAATCCAGAAATTACGAAGACAGATAAAATCCATAAGACCGTTGTATTTTAAACAGTCGAGCACAAGAAGGGGTTCCGTATAGGTATCTGTTCTAGAGAGGTCCATGCAACTCAAGACATGCTCAGCAGATACCTAGTAAACCTGACACTTGGCACAGGTTTCGAAGATATCCGTTTCTTCTGAGAACGACAGGCACTTGATGTGACCAATGGTAGACGTGTGAGTGCAGTCTAGAAGCTTCTGTCACATGAAATCCAGAGCCATACTTGGTATATTTACACAGATACCAATGAGGAATTATAGATACCCATCAGTCCACCATATTTTGTGATTTTTTTCAGCCTGTTTATTTCTAGAAAGACAAAGGTGGAGTTTGAAATAATACAATCCGCCTTTGTTAGTCTGTTCATCATACCATTACCCTAAAGTAGACAGTATGAGACATGATCTATTGAAAATGGATATTGTGGTGCAGCAAAATGCGTTTAAACTTGTGTGAAGTATATAAAAACTGGTTTTATTACAAACAAAGAGGCAGTTGTTAAGGTTTTAGAATAAGCTACGGCTGTCAGAAGTTATCCAAAGAGAGCCATAGCTCTCGGCCAGGATATCCTCAAGTCTAACATATATCATCGTGCTTCTTCACTTCTCGATTTACTTCTGAAAATAGAGTAGAAATATAGATTACGTAGTTTAAGAGTCAATAATTCTTAGGTATTTCAACGTGCTATTCTTACAAATCTTGATGACATTATTAGGGATATTGTTTATGATTTCCAATGCTCTATGGTCTTAGGTGAACTGAGAAAAAGGTTTTGTTAATGACAGAAGAGATAAGGATATAGAATAGAAATAAACCTTGGAGAGTTCCTCCGAAGAGTACAAGCAACATTATAGAAAATGGGGATCTACATTTATTATAAGTAAACTTTATACTCACTTAAAGAAGCTATATTTCATTAATCTTTAAGCACAGTTTTATACACATAAAAATAGTTTCGCGTAGCTATTTTAAAGTCAAAATAATAATCAATAGTTAAAAAAACTAGCTGTGAGAAAGATAGAAGTATATTTTCGATAGAGAAAATGTTTATGAAAGTTTAAAGTATTTGCCAATTCTTTCATAAATTGAAGAAATCTTTATAATGAAGTGGTTAAAAAAATATTTTTTTAAAAAAAATAATACCTGTGCTACATATTGCAAAAATATTTTACCAGGCTCTATGTAGACCTTGAATACGTCATCTGTTATTGTACCGAAGTGATAATCACATGTTTTTTTTTATTATTATTCAAATTTGTTTCCGTTTAAGTTAATGTTGCTTGAAAGCCACACGAGAAAACTATTTCATGGTTATGAACCAAAATCAGTCAGTTGAAGACGACATCCCATCTCTAACTTTACTCTCCTACTTTCATATAATACCTGCAAAAGTTTCCAAACCAAGTTTCATTTATTGCAAAAAAATTATTCTGATGTGTTGGGTCTTTGCAGAAGCTAGATTGTAAATCCCCGATTTAACTTAAAAACTGATGACATGCAATTAACCATGCTGACACAACTTGCCCTTCTAAGGAATAACAATAGTGGAACATTCGAGAAATGAAATACAGTTCATCAAGAGATAACACAGAATAAAATATTATTCTTCCAACGGTAATCTTGTTTTGAATTTTTCCTCCTATCGCCTTCTGTCTCCATAGCTAAGGCTGGTTGAGGCTGTTCCTGAATTTTTTCGTCGAAGTCAGAACCGTTTACTTTGTCGGTTTCATAAAAGAAGCTTGTCTCATGAAGAAATTGAATTAATTATAAAAATATCTTGTCATTGAAGCTTATTTATTTCAAACAAACTGACAGCAATCTTGTAAGAAATAAACAGAGAGTTATATGATTTTACAAGATGAATATTATTTTAATTAAATAATTTTATGTATTTATTTTTATGTAATATATTCAGGGTTATTATAAAAACTCGAATTTTTATAATAAAATTATAAATTTTTGCATTCACCTTAATTAATATTTAATAGCTTCATATAGTTCAAGAGATCATTAAAAAAATCTCCTTGAATAAGTGCCATTGTAAAAGCCACTAAATAGGAGGTATAGTGGTTAGTGATTCTGACTGGGTTCGAATCCCGGAGAAAGCATGGATGTTTGCCTGCCGTGATGCATTCGCGGCAGGGGGATACTTTAAACAACCGTCGAGCCTTGTATCTTCTCGTGAGGTTTGTGGAAGGGAAAGAGAGGGGGACCTTAACCACCCCTAGGGTTGTGAAGATGCCCCCTAGGGTGCCCTTCTCTTAGATTATCTGCGTGAGCTAGATGTGTAAGATTAACAAAAGGACCAGTCGTGTCCATGTTTTTAATATGATGTTATTAAGAATTTAGACTTAGGCTTTTAACAGATTATATAATAAATATATATGAGAGAATCTACGATGAACAAACACACAATACAAGTAATACCGAAATAACCTAACTCGGACCAATATCAATATCTAACCCGCCTAATCTCAATTCCAATAATATCGCAAGTCCTAATATTAAATAGTCAATCCTATCTTAATCCAATCGTTGATCCGATATTAAGGAAGTTGCTTCTTTACTCGAGTGCAATGGTATGCACCTTAACCTAATGGTTCTATCTTCAGGATAATCTCAGTTGGCTGTCACTTCACGATTGTATCACTTTCTAACATAACATTCCCCAAATTGCCATACCACTTACTGAAACTTCTGATATTTAAAAGCTATCTAATTTTCATCTTTCCTTCACGTTTCACTTCTTGGGTTTTGGCTGGAAAAGAGTTGGCATTAATCTTGACCCAAAAGAACCCAAAGGACATGTTAATGAGAAGAAGCGTGAGCCCGTCATAGGGTGTTCTCTCTCAAAATTAGGGTGGACCCGAGCAGAATCGCACTTTCACCTAAATGGTGCTCAAAGCTGAGGCTAACGACAGGCGTAAAAATTTAGCCTTTAGCCGCAATAAATTTCGTGGACCTTAATCCGATGTTACTGTCAATCGGGTGGTATAAGTAACAACAACTAAATAGGAATCCACGTTAAAAAGAAAAAAAGTTTAATACACTTAGGTATTTCAATATACTTTTAGCTACTCTACTAATAATATTCGTCAATAATTACAAACATAATTCATTAGCTTGAGTAAATTCCGGTGACTACAGTAGACTGGTGGTCAAGGTAACGGACTCATGGTTGGATAGTCATCAGATCGAGCGCAGTACCGCTGAACACCCACCGTGGACTGATGCAAGATAAATATGCCGAAGCTTCAAACATCCACCTATTGATGTAGTGTGGTAGTTTGGAGAGGAGGTACATGCTCAGGTGTAGTCTTTGTCACCTACACGAAGTTCAAAATTACGAGATCCGCAGCCAATAGCCCTCACTTTTTGAACGATTTTTAACACCCACTCACTGAAGATACGATCAGACTTTGGTGAGGCGTTCGAACTCAAAAATTTATACCTTGCTCAAGTGGCCTGGGTGGAAAATGAGCTGGCAACCTAATCTCTAAACTGTGAGGACTTGAGTTGTGGCTTGAACTGTGAGAGAATTTCCAACAGCCTCTCAATTTGGGTGGGTATGGGTCTTGTCATTAGGGCTTAAACCTTCGTTTCGAGAGTGCCGGCAACGAATTTGGTCTCCTAATGTTTCGGTTATCGCACTTGCATTATAGATACAACATTTCAACCAATGTTGTAAAAAAGGTTTTTTTTTATTGCTACTAGTTTTAAAATTTATCAGAAAAAGAACTTCGATGTCATTCTATATGAAAAAATGTGGGCGCGGTAATCGAGTAGTAATACCCATGATTTTGTCATGAAATTTTGAAGTCGTAGGTACAAATGCTACTTGTACTAAAGACACACAGCACAGTGGGCAGTTTTCCCAATCTGGCGCACGGAAATTATTTCATGGCTTTAAAGTCTTCATAAACTAAAATCATGGTAATTAATGTAAATTGGGTATACTTTTCTGTTTTTTACTAACAAATAAAGTTAATAGGGACTTAACTAATTTATGTTAAGTTTGAATTTGATCAAGAATAAATTATTGCTAAGTGGAACTAGTTTGTGAACAAGGATCTAAGGATATTAACAGAGCAGTAATTTACACCTGGAGAATATATACAAGAAATAGTGTGGCAAGTTAAAAAAATTAAATTTAATAATTGTTAAAGACTAAACAAATACAATCAAACATAACATTGTACATATACAATAAAGGATTATAGGTAGTGTTTAAAAGGACTCGGCACCCTTTAGGCATTTTTTTTTATTTATGTATTTAAAAATTACATTTTAGTATTTCATATAATGTTTATTTAAGAAAGTGATACGAGATAAAATTTTGATCATATTATTCACACAATTTTACAAGTTTAATTTCTTTTAAAAAATTTGGAAATTTTTAAAATTTAACCCTTTTTGTTAATTACTTTTTGACTTGAAATGTTTGTAATATTTCTGATGATGTTTTTCAAACACTTTTAGGGATCGATTTTACAATACTTTTGGAGAAGAAAAATAATAAAATGTTGATACATGTATATATATATATGTTAAAATTCAACCAAAAGCTTAACATTTCATACATTTCAATTTTTAAAAAAGTATTCAGTTCTTCAAAAAAGGATTCCTAATTTTGTTACATGCATTACATATAAGACACAGGGGAAAAAATAGAAATAATTGGGGTAGAAGTAGTATTTTGAATGAAAAAAAAAAACCCCACACAAACCGAGAAAAACCATTTTAAAGATTATAATTCTGAAAAAATAATTATTATAAGATTAAATAAACATAAAATACCACACTAAAATATTAGATATATATATTTTTCTTTAAAATAATAAAATATAACATAAATCTTACTCCCCCGACAACCATGGCATCCTTCGACTTGGAGAAGAATTTTTAATTTGTGTGGCACCTCATCCATTTTTCGCCTACAAACGAGCAGAAATTTTTAACAATTTTTCTGAAATTTAATTGCTGCTGGTCCTCATATTTATAAAAGTCCGTTGTAGTTCTAACTAAACTCAACACATCATTAATTTTGCACTAGTATCTTGCTCTTCCTTCCACATATTGAATATGTCACGCCGAGTAATACCATCGGCTAACGCTGGAAAAAAAATCATAACTTTGGGAGTAGCATGTAGTAGCAGTTAAATTTGGTATTAAATTAAAGGTCTATATCTGCTCTATGTGACTTAAATGTTACTGTGACCGATCCGCGTCGATAACAAAAGTTCTTGTCCATTAAACACAAAAAACTGACATACGTTAGTAGGAGTTACATGCTGTACTAAATGTTGTGTTTTAAAATTTTGAATAGAACTTGAACCTAACGTGAAAGTCAAATCAAGAAATTACTTACTCATGGTATCTATTTTTTTAAAAAAAACCTCTAAAATCTGCAAAATCATTTTCAGATGAAACGAAAGGATTTGTGTCTGAAAAGGAGGCTCTCACAAGTATTTCTTGCAGCAAGAGCTAATCCGATCTAAACCGATAATTGTTGACAATTTCCATTCGCGTACTGACAAAAACTGTTTACCACATGCCTAGGGAACCTATTAGGACCATAAATTGTGGGTTGTTGTTTCATTTCAAGCAATTTCATTTTTTGACTTTCCGTGTGCCAGATTGGGAAAACTGCCGATGTGTGTTAAATTTATCAAAACCCTAAGTCCTCCTTATGCAGCGGTGTGGAAATTTGGAGAATGAGGGGGCTTCCGTAAATTGAAAATGTTTTTCAAATAAAAAAGCTGAAAATGTTTAGTCTCAGAATTCGAAACCAAACTTTAAATTTTGAATATAAAATATTGTTCTAAATCCTTGATTTTTCAAGTAAATTTTATTATTTAGGGATTTAAAAACATCTCATCCTTTTTGGCAAAGGTATAATATAACTATCATGAAGTTATCACAAACATTAAAAGTACATTTAAAAAAAGGCATAAAACGAAAATATATGTAACGCTTGTTTTGAAAAAAAGCCAAATAAATTATCAACATCTAATACTCTTTGAATAACTTGCTTCACATTATTAAATAAAACCCCATATACAACAGTAAATGACGTAAATGTTGCAGATTCTGTAACACGCACTCCAATTGAGAATGCAAGGACGTTAATTTGACTTCAAAACAATAAGATACTTATGTTAGTTTATATCATTTATCCGAAAACTCTTATCCATGCTTTTTTCAACGAATCAAGAAAGAGTCAGTAAGAATTATATGACTGTTACATTTTAAAGTAATAAGAAAACTATTGGTGACAGACCTCGTAATTTTAAACCTCGTTTTAGTGAAGAAGACGACACTTAAACTGTCACACCCTATTCCAAATTACCACACCACGCCAACGGAAGAACTTTGAGCTAGACAAATTTAATATGTATCAACTCGGGTCTTCAGCTGCACCAAGACTCAAATCTGTCGACGCTTCAGCCATGAATTTGTAACCAAAACCTTTGAGCTACTATGGCTATTAAGGAAAAAAAATTGCTAATTTTACTAAGCATAAGTGAAAGCGCTAACTAAAATTGTTCTTTAATTGAGCAAAGTATATATAACAGTATGCATGAAAAAATGAAGCGCAATTTCATTTGATACAGATCCATTAAATATAAAACAGAAACAAGGATTTTGAAACTTTACCAAATAATTTCAGATCATAATTTTATTTCTATACAGAATTTTTTTTTTTTGTAGCGTTCCGTTCTGTAGGAAAAAAATATTGTAATTAGAAGTAAATTTGATATAATTAATTACTAAAAGAAGCATATTAAATCCTATAAATAATCATCTTTTAGTTTCTAATTTAAAAAAAAATTTCAGATGTGTAATTTACTTTAAGCCATATCTGAGAATATATGTTCCAGTAGTTGTTCTTTATTTAACAACTAGTTTCCTTTTATGTTGTAAAAATAATTTATATTTTTAAAATAACAAAAATAATAGAGCTATTTAAGTAAATAAAGGTTCCTATTAAAGTACGGAAACCCATATAACTAAATAAATATCAGTGAATAATTTCAGGTCATAATTTGTATTACTTGATTAATTGCGGATTAACTGGAAACATATTCAATGAAAATTGTCCTGCAATTAAAAATAATTTTAAAAACGAATCCATAAGAGGACGGATATAACATCGGACACGATTTTTCAACTGCGAGCACACCGCACTGCAACTACTGATTTTAAAACTGAAGCCAAACATTTGCAACTTTTACTCTTTTAGTATTCTTAGCGAATAACAATTGTAAACTTGGAAATAAATAGAAATGAAATTTCAAAGGAACAAACTAACTGAACTGTCCTGTTCATCCCAAGCCTCCTGTAAAGAACATAATCCTTTAAGACAACTAATATTGCTTCAATCCAGAATATGATTGCAGCTCAGCAACTTTTGCCACTTTTACAACTAGTATTCAGAGTGCAAAACACAATTATAGTTACTTGTGTATTATCACTCCAATGTCAACTTTCAAGACAACACACCAAATTGGCAACCTCGTCTTCGCACGTGTCGAAAGTTTTGAATAGCAGCCCCAAGATTCGTTTCATATTTCGCTAATTTTCACCATTTCAAGGTTAAACGTTTGCTGATTTGGCAAGCTCAGATACTAAAATGGGAATCTAGGATTTACCGAATACTTAACTAATGAAATTAAAAATAATAATATAATTATATTTTAAAATACATATCATATTTAAATAATAATATTATTATTTTTATTTTATAATAATAAACAAAAAAATATATAAATTAAATAATAGAATTTATTTCTTCTTCTTCTTTATTGATTAATATTCATTTTTAATTACTAATTATTTTCCACATGTATTTTCAGACTACGCAGTTCGTATTCCAGACAGCGCATTCCGTTTTTAGAATTCGTGCGATTTATTTCAACGTCGCCAATATATGATTCCGATAGCACGTAACGAGCCAATTGTGTACTAACAAAAAATAACGAGTAGTTGAATTTCAAGAAAACATAGAAATTGCATTTGCCCTGTTCATTCTAAGCTTCCGTATGGAATGTAATCCTTTAACAGTGCTAATATTGATTCTATTAAGAAAATGATCTAAACTATTTTTTTTATGATATTAATTAATTTCAAACATAAGTGAGGGTCAATGCTGGTGATGGATCTCGTAATTTTGAACTGCTATAAAGTGAAGAGGAGGACGCTTAAGCAGGCACCCTACTTCCAATACTTCCATAACCTATTTATGCACAAGTACATATATAAAATACATCTGTAAGAAAATCAAATTCAAATGTATCATTGCTTACAATTTTTTGAAATCGACAATACATAAACTAAATATTTATTTGCCTTTTTTCAATAGTTCATTCACTGTTTCTTTACATCAATTAATTAAGCCACACATCAAAATTAATGAAAACTGGTTATTTAAGTTTAAATGTTTTAATAACGTCGTAATTTAAAGCATCACAATGGTTTTGGTAACGGATCTCTAGATTTTGATCCTAGGTCAATTGCAAAGGACCACATCTGAGTTAGCAACCCGTCTCAGAACTTCTAAACCGTATTAATGTTAAGCCTCGAAAGCTTAGTGTGCATCAGCTCATCTACGACGGGTGTTCAGAGGCACTAAGAAGCCATCTCATGACACGCCGGAAACGACTTCATGATTAGGAACACTTAATTACCGTGGCCATGAAATGGAAATTTAAAAAAAACTATTTTAAATCAAAAACGATCAAAAACATGCAGCCTGAAAAAGTAACATAGTATAAATTAAATTTTCACTGAACGCACAGTAAGGTACAATGACACTGGACAAGAAATTCTGTAACATGAACAAATGTCAATGATCACATTTCAGATATTGAACCTCTCTGACCTATTTCTAACAAAAAGTGACAATGTCCATTTTTACGCATAGTAAGTTTATTTAAATATGGAAATCACAAAGTCTGCAAGCGGAACTTCCTAAACTATGAGCAAATTGCCATTACCATAGAACTGACCAATCAGATTTAAATAGTTAAGGATCGAAAATTTTAAATGAAAGGTTATTTCGATAATATCATTTTTTTCCTTACTCAAAATGAACTCAAAAATTTAATTGACACAAAAAAATCTGTTCATATATTTAAACTAATATTTTGTTAATTCTAAGAGATTACTAGAGATTATGTAACACAATTAGTTTTAAAATCTGTTCTTGGGACAAAATTACTCACATAGCCTAAACTTCAAAATAAATGTATTTACGTTAAAAGTGCCTAATAGCTACCGCTAAATTATTAGAATAATGGGACATCTCATTCGAGTTCTATGTTTATGAAATTAACCACGTTTAGCACACAAGATTATATTTTCCTTTAAAATGTCCTTCAAGAATATTTGATTTTTATTTTTAATAGGTTTACATTTCACATCTATAAGTATCTATGAATATAAATATATATCTGTGAGCCATTTAGTAATGAAGGAATCCCTCCAAAAAGTATAATTTTCACAATGCTTCATATACGGAAGTGTATTCAATTTCTGCGTTAGTTTATCAAGAGAAAAACATAAATTAAGTTACGAATGCTGTTTTATGCCAGACATTTAAGAAGTATTTTAAAAACGGACGTAAAAACAAAGTGTTATACTTGTAGTGAAAAGCGCAAAACAAATATGTTTTCATATAATCAGCCAAGTCTTCATATCAGACAGAACAAACCTATTAAAAAATGCGATAAGACCTTTACTGAGAGTGACAGAGTAAAGTCGGATGAATTAAATCGAAGTGGACTTAAGTTCCGTAATGATCAAATTATAAAAGCAAATTAAAAAGACATTTGCGTACTCACGCCAACGAAAGACTTAACGAGTGTGAAGTTTGCAACAAAAGTTTTACACGGAAAAGATCTCTGAAAATCCATTTGCGTATTCATGCTAAAGAAAAACTTTGTGTTAGTGAAATTTGCCGCAAGACTTTCTCTCAACTTGGTAGCTTCAAAAGATATTTCCGTATTCATACTGAAGAAAAGTCTTATGTTTGTGAAATTGGCAACAATTCTCACTTTTAAATTGTTTATTTGAAAAAGCATTTGCGTATACACAATAAAAAAAGCCTTATTGTGTGAAATTTGCAACACCGTTTTCTCTGATAATACTAGCCTTAGAATGTCTTTTCGTTATCATACTAAAGAAAAGCCTTATGCTTGTAAAATTTGCCACAAGACCTTCTCTGATAAGAGTAGTCTAAGAAAGCATTTGCGTGTTCATACTGAAGAAAAGCCTTATGCTTGTGAAATTTGCAGCAAGACCTTCTCTGATAGCAGTAATCTAAGGAAACATTTGCGTATTCATACTGAAGAAAAACCTTACGTTTGTGAAATTTGCAACAAGGCTTTCTCTGTAAGAAGTAATTTAAAATGTCATCTGCGTATCCATACTGCAAAAGCCTTATTCTTGTGAAATTTGCAACAAGGCCTTCTCTGATAGGAGTAATCTAAGGAAGCATTTGCGTATTCATACTGAAGAAAAGCCTTATGCTTGTGAAATTTGCAACAAGGCTTTCTCTGTAAGAAGTAATTTAAAATGTCATATGCGTATCCATACTGAAGAAAAGCCTTATGCTTGTGAAATTTGCAACAAGGCTTTCACTCAAAATGGAGGTCTAAAAATTCATTTGCTTATTCATGCTGATGAAATGCTAGTTTCTTGATAAGTATGCAACAAGGCATTCTTTAAACCTTGGTATTTGAAGACGCATACGCATATTCATACAAAGTAAATGTACTTACACATCTCTGAATCTTTGTTATAGAGCTTTAGGTTACATTATAATTATATAGTTTTTCTGTGGTTAAAAATGTTAAATTTGGATCTATAGTGTGTATAATGACATTTAGTTTGTTTTTTAGACACTAAAGATAAATAGTCCGTTTTTTTAAGATATGAGAAGAAATCCATTGTACACATTCTTATTTTGCATAATATATAATTTTAATTCCTTTTTGTTAATTTTTCTTTTAGCTTATTTCTTTTTCCAACGGTATCTTAATTACAGAACATAGCATTTTGTTTAAATCTGTACCTAAATGTTTTTAATATGAAAAATCCTTCTAATGTGAGTTAATAGTTAATTATTCTTGTTACACGGATTAAAAAGCCTCTTTCTCTCTTTTCTTCAGACTAAGAAGTGTTTTAAATTTCTGTTTAGTAAAATGTATGAATTTTCCTATTTGACATATGACTTTAGTTATTGTAGTAACTATATATAAGATGAAATTGAATAAACTTTTTTAATCATAAATCAATGCAGTCTTTGTTTGAATATAGGTTTTTATTTATGCTTTAAAATTATCCAGTTTACTATTATATATATATATTAACTAATCTTGAAATTGTTGGAAAAAGGGAAAAAGGAGTGTTCTACTGTTTTAAAAGCTCCTCTGTCCATAATATGTTTTTATGCTATTAAATATAGAGAATACGTTTCATTTAAAAATATATTGAAATAATTTTTGAAAAAGGTCTTTTTTTTAGAGTAGTTTCATTTTTCTTTAATTTTCAGCAATGCAATTTAGATTTCATTTGCTGCAAGTAGTTGAAATGGCATTATTAAGTTAACGGAATATCGGTACAGTTTCTAAACGGGTGAACGAAATGATTTTAAGAACTTTTAATAATAAAGTAAAAAGAAAATTATTTGATTTCTTGGTAACTTTCTTCTAGCAAACGGAACTTTGTGCATATCGTTTAAATGGAATATAACTCATTTTTGTTAACTAATATTTTAATGCTACACTCTTATGAATAGTATAAAGTAGTTATAAGTTAAAATTAAATTTGTTCATTTTTACGTATTAAGCTATCTGCTTTTCTGAATCTGCTTACAATATTTGTTTACAAAACGATATCTTTAATTAAGTTTGGTATTGACGAATTATAACGTCGAAAATTTCCGACAAATTGAAAGATGTCGTGAAATACCGTGATATACAGCTAATAGAGATTAACCTTTCTGCAACATGCTCAGACTTAAAAGTTTCGTCACTGTACGCTCAAAAATAATATAAATGTTTACAATTTGTAAAATCTTCTCATATTCTTAAAAAATTCAAATTTTCACCTATTATTTAAAGCAGCGAAACCAGTGGAGAATTTTCAAAAATATGGTCTATTACGTAAGTCTCTGAAAGACTACTATTTTTAGCAAAACGGCAAAATACGGAACATATTGGAACGAGTTTATGGGGGGTGATTTTATAAATAAGTCGCATTTGTCGTGGGTTCGAATACGTGTACGGTCTTTTAGCCACATTAATATTGCAAGTGTTATTATAATCTTCATTTATTGACGTATGTTTTTCTTTAACCTCAAATATGGTATTTAATTCTTAATCTTCGGAAATCCATTTCCAAGGAAAGGAGCATGCGTGGGAATTTGTTTGATTCATGTTCGAAAATGTTGACAATATTTGACAATGCTTTTTGATTTTGGTGTATCTTTTGGGTCTTATGAAAATAGTTGACGGTATATTATATAAGTACTTTATTTAATTTAAATGGCTCCTAAAATCAAGTGTAGATTTATCAAATCAAAAAATAATATCATTAATTTAATGGCTGCTTATTAGTTTTTATAACCGAAGTTATACCAAGTCGACAGAATATCCTGTGCACGGCTTTTAATTGCCTAAATGGGATGGAAACTAACTTATTTTAAATTAAATTCATTTAATTAACCTATGTATAACATTCTCTTATGATGCATTTTCATTAATAGTATTTATATGTAATAAAAATTTTCATTTGGTGTAATTTTTATTCGGTTGTTAGTAAAGTAATGAAATAAGAACCGAAGTTTAACATACTCAGGGTTTTACTTTAAATGTTTAATTCTAATACAAGTTAAATCTGATCGGATTCTCACATCATTACGTCTATTTGTGTTGAACACCGATACAGAATACTTGACCAAACTTCCCTATTATTATTTATATATTTAGTTATTTATTTAGCGTATGCCTATATTTGTAATTCCACATTCAATTCGTTTTGGATTTCACGTTTGCTTTTACAAAACTGAATTCACAAATGGAATAAGATAATTAAATTTCGAATTGAATTCGTGTTCTAGTTTAATGTTTTTGAAACTACTTATATTGATATATCACTAATTTCTGCGCATATTAAGTGTGTCTGCGGAAGTGGATTTTGTAGACCAAGATGAACGAAAAGTACATCGTGTTTTGGAGTGTCGGCACAGCGTGTTTTCCAGTGTGGAATCCGAATTTCAAATCGATTCTCACTAATCCCGTAACTTTGCCGGAAAATGCTGGAAGATGGTATTTTAGACACACTGTGGTTGGACTTACCATAAAAGGTTTGGAGCCCGAATACTTGGTCCGAGTCCTATTTCGAAATGGGAAATCCTAATCTAACATCCGATCAGAGAAATTATCGTGACTTTGCTGGATAATTCTGGACGACCGTCTATTACGTGAATCTTGGTATCATATTACCTTTAAATTCTTGGAGCGGAAAAAGTGCGTTGTTAGTTTATTTTCGGATGGTGGACGAGAATCTGAATTTGAATTTCAGAAATTCACATAACTTTGCCGGATAACGCCGGACAACTCTAATCCCCACTCCTCCCTTCATTATCCGAACTTGCAGGTTTGGGGCACCTAAATTAGTCTCCGTTTGTGTCTAGGGGCGGAAACGAAAGTCTGAAAGAAAATTTCAGAAACTCCCGTAACTGTGCCAGAATTAAATGGAAAGACTTTACATTCGAGTCCTAGGTCGGAATTTTCATTCCTTCTAGCGACTGAACGTTTATGTACATGGACATCAAGAGTCAGTACCGTGTGCGTTTTGGGATGTGGAATGAGATTCTGAAATATAATTTTAGGAGTTTTGATAACTATTCCCAGATAATTCTGGACGGCCATACAATTAGGGTACAGTGGCAGCAGCCTAATTATAACCGTAGGGACACTAAAAGGGGGTCCTGGAAGCATTTCAGGACTGCCAATCCGAATATTCCCAATCAAAATCATGAAAATACCATAACTATTTTAAATAATGGCAGACGATTTGTATTTTACGCGAACCGTGGCAGGGGCCGACCTGAAAATTCTTGGGGTGTGAAAAGTGTTTCTTGATGATTTTCTCATTGGGAAACAAGAATCTGAAATCTGATTTTAGAAAATCCCGTAACTTTGCCGGATAATGACGGTCGATCATAATCCCCTTCGGGACTGAACTTGGAGGAAAGGTAATCCGAAAATTGGCACTGGATGCAAACTGATTGTTGGGAACTAGAATATGGATTCAGATTTCAGAAATTCCTGTAACTTTGCTGTATATTGCGGAATGAAACAGAATGGCTTTGCGTTCGAGTCACACTTGCAGATTTTCATTTCCTATAGCAACTAAACTTGTAGGTTCTGCCTCTCAAAAATACGATTGCAATAGCGATGGCATCTTCAGTCTATAATGTCCCTTTTAGACATTGGAAAAACTTACGTTCAGAATTCAAGCTGGTATTAGATATTAATAAGAAACGGGTCGCAATGTATATCGTTATAGAAAAGCTGAATGGTTACGGTATTGCAAAGGAGCTCAATCATAATCAGAGATAAGTGTATAGGCCAATAAACATTCACACAAAGCATTACATAGAACTTTGCAGATTAAAAAGGTGAAAAAATATTCGGGTGTGCTGTCGTACAACTGTCTAGGTATTTCCGACAGACATTACTAGTTTTTCCTCACTTTAATTTTCTCTCGAGATGAACGCACGTTTGAAACAATCGTTTTTAAGCGAAACATCAAAACACTTCGATTGACCATAAGCACGGGAGTAAAATTTCAAGATAATCAATCGTAGCTGATATTTTCTTACTAACTGCTAGATAATGGAAACGAGTAAGGTAGGACTGCATCTTAATACGTAATGTAGCAAATATGCAGACAATTTCTGTACTGTTGTTCAGTAAGAAAAGGAACTGACTAAGAGTTTCTTCCCGGATATTCTGCATAATATCTAGATAATGAATGGCTCTGTAATCCTGTTACAACGATAGAAAAAAATGTTGATGTTGTTGCCAGGTTATTCGATGTATTTTAAATCAGCGACACTATTGATGATGAAAAGGAAGCCGTAAAGTTTCCAACTGAGTTTTCGAATTTGCTGGATATATCAGGAATGCATCCACAAAATCTTCGGTTGAAGATTGTGTGGTTCACTGGTTATTCTGCTGTGTAACTTATATCCATCTAGATTACGCAACGGTAGACGCTGGGTCATCAAAAGATTTACCAGGGAAATTCTTGAAGCAAACATTTTGACTGCAAATCTTAAAGGAGAAATCGTCTTGTTGCCACGTATTCCACTGATATCGTGAGAATCTCCAATACCATTCCAAAACTTCAATTCACGATTTGCTTGGGTTTCGCGATGACCATAAATTAATCTCAAAGCCAAACTGTCTATTTGATGCTTGGATTTAAAAAATCCATGTTTCTCAGATTGCAACTATATATTGCATGCTGACGTGTGGGGAAACAGTCGAAACTATTTCAGTGAACTATTTGAGTGAGTGAATATTTTCATTTGAATGAGTTAGGCAATATTAACGTCACCCTATTTAGCTAATCTAGGGATTTGGGGAATATAAGGAAGTGTAACCTGCTTGAATTTAACACACAGTTGGTATTACATTTTATAGTTTCTTTGTTTTATTTATATTAACCTTTTTTTTTCGACGGCACAATTCGAATGGGATTATAAATATCTTCATTATTCACAAAACAATGAAACGCAATGAATTTGATTGTTAAGCCATTTGTCAAAGATGATGTCAGAGATGTTAGTGTAAGCATTTATGATTCCTTTTGGGATAAACTAGAGCTTCTTCTAACACTTAGCAAAAACTTACTAAAATTTATTTACAAAATAATACATTTCAAATATTTTTGGAAGCTGTTTTAACTGAGTGATGATTGCCAGCCTCAATGAGTTAGGGTTTCAAGTCAATATTCCTCTTAATACCAGATTGTGGCGCTAAATTTGACGAGGATCAAATTCCTTACCTCCTCGTGGATATTTGCAAAGGATGATCCCAGCTGAAGTGTCGCCCCGTCACCCCCGTAATCTCGCTTTCGTTGGTGAGGTGTGGTAGTTAGAGAAGGGGGTGCCAGCTCAGGTGTCGTCCACGCCACTTGACCATGGTCTGTGAACTGCATGGTCCTTTTGCCAAAAGCCCTCCCGTAGCTTAACAGTGCTACGTTACTATTCACTCACTCACTCCCCGTAATTCAAAATTATAAGGCAATTCTGCAAAAGTTCTCTTGCCAAAAATGTCATGTTAATAAACAATAGACCAAGTTTTGTGTGAAAGGGTTATTTTAAAAACGTTATATTTTCAAAGCGTACATTTTTTTCATTATTGTTTTATCATAGAAGAAATAAAAAGAAATGAAACGCACACGCAGGAGAAAGATGTGACAAGTGTAATTTAACTCTTAAAAACCTTATTTTCACATTAATTTTTAAAAATAAATCAGTTCTATTCGTACTTGCCAAATAAAAGGGGAAAAAATCACATTGGATATTTTATTTATTTATCGTACCGCTGAAAACTTTCATATAAACAGCAAGCGCTTCATCAAGGAAAACAGGTTCTTTGTAAAAATAATTATAGTAAGAATATAATATACTGTCCTACCTCAAACATATATTTATTTTTCGGGAAAGTGAAATGCGTCAAAAAATTTGCTTACTAAACTTTTTTAAAACATATTACTGCTTTCATACGTAGGGAAAAACAAAAATCCCTTATACTTGAACATATTTGACAGACGACCCTTATTTTTTAAAACTTTTTTCAATAGACGATTATGCAATGGTTATATATATGCAGCCAAATATTAAAAAATAAAACCAATGGCAAGTGTAAAATTCGAGATAAAAGTCCGGTATTAAATTTGAAAATAAGCTCATTTAAAATTTAAATTTAAATAAAACCCAAAGAGTCAAACTTTAATATCAGTGTATTCCCTATTATTTCATGTCATTTAAGAGCTCCAATAATTAAGCTTATAAATAAGTAAAATTCCAACAGTATATTTTAAAGCATTATAAATTCAACTTGATGTTCACCTTCTATTCGATGCTTTGAAGCGAAACCTACAGGCGGTGGTAGCCCAATGGTCAAGGTATCGTGGATCATGGCAGGCATGTCATGAGTTCGAGCCGCACCACCAAAGACCCAGCACCGTGTAGGCAGCGATGCACGTTAATTGCGTCGAGAGCTGAAACGTTATCCCGTTGGTGAGGTGTGGTAGTTAGAGAGGGGGGGTGCCAGCTCAGGTCCACGTCACTTGACCATGGTTGCAACATGCGTCCTCGTCGCCAAAGCCTCCCGTGTAGCTGAACAGTGTGACGTTAATATTCACTTACTGACTCAGGTAGAACCTACAGTTTTGTTTCAGCTACTTAAACAATTTGTATAAACAAACTTCAGAAAATAACATTGCCTTAGGAAGAAAAGGATTTAGTAGATCAGAAAAAGTATATACACGCTATATAAAGAAATTTACAATATTATGAACTTCACGAGAAATGCATATCCCTTTTATATAAATTGCTGCATGAAGTAATTGCATGAATCGAAGTAACATAGTCCTGCTTCTGTTGTTGTTGTCATGTGTTTCTTTCCCTAAAAGCATATGAAATACAGAAAGTGGAAAAGAGAAACATACAATACAAAACAACAGAAGAATATAGACATTTATTACAAAGCCTATTTTATCCCAGCATATAACTGAACAGATCCATCTTTGAGACGAGAAATCCATTACAGACGAAAGTCCTAATTTCTTTCCCTGAATATACGACCATGCCTTTCGTGGGAAATCGAAAACCGAAATTCATTTCGGTTACACGCCGAAGGTCATTTCCATCATACTGGATGGGTCACATCATCGTCTTGTAAAACGGCATATCTTGTAGGAAATTAAGCTTGCAGTGCCATATATGGTGCATATGATAGGATAATATCTCCTCATAAACTCAAACTCATTAGCGCAACAGTCTATGACAGTCATGCCAGGCTGTGCCCATCCCAAAATACGTGACTAGTGGCTGCTGACTAGGTGCATGACTAAATGTCCCGAACAGGTGGTCAGTCTGAAGTGAGACTCCCAGTGTTTAAGTCCCCAATCAGGCTTGATACTCATTTATCGTGCCACTGCAGTAGGAATGAAAAGCTGAGTTGACCTTGCCCAGCCCGGGATTAGTACCCAGACCTATGGTGTGGAAGCGCGATACGCTACCTTTCGAACACTTGGGCCTTTATATGTCCCTATACAATTTCAAAATTCTGCATTCTTCCAAAGGGAAAGAGTTTCTCGAAATCAAAAAATCGTTGGCAAAACAATGACACAATCCCCTCAGTGCTTCAGATTTCTTATGTTTATATGGATATCCTTGATAAAGAATATCCATTGAAAAATATTCTTGAGAAGTTATTTTCCAGAACTATGTACTATATACAGGGATTAATACATGATTCTTTGAGGATGTGTGAGGATAAAAGATAATATGAATAAAAATTAATGGGACCAAAAAATTTTTTTCGATATATATTTAGAATATATATTGTGACGTCTCTCGCGTCCTTCTTCTAACATAACTCCTAAGTTCTTTGACGGCCACGATTAATGGCAAAACCTTTCCAACCCAATACCAAGCAAGAAGAGAAACGGATCGAATGTCTATGTAAAACGTTACATATACTTTAAAAGGATAGAAAGTTTGATGAGAAAACGGCAAGCCTAGAGACAATTATGTGGAATCATTCGAACAAGAAAGTTATCATCCTATACTCTGAAGAAAGATACCTATCTCAATTAAATATATATAATTTAAGATTAAGTTCGAATCTTCTCATCTAAAACCTACGTAATAGGTATTACTTCAATCGATGGAGGAAGGTGACTCTATAAAAGGTAATATTTTGTATTAGACTGTTAATTAAATATAATTAAGATAAGTTATCTAGCTGTGCGATCTGACTTGAATATAAGGTTTAATTAAAAGCAACCTCACTTTGGGTTGTTGTTAATTAGAAATCAAGTAATTTGGTTATTCTTAATAAAAGCTGTGTTAAGAATTCTATAATGTCTCATCATTTAGATAATCCCACAACCTCTAGCTTACGCGATCCTACTCAGACATAGTCACTGGTATGCTATATGTCACAATCGATTCTGCCGCTGGTGTGGTGTGGTAGTTAGGAGAGGTGGTGCCAGCTCAGGTGTCGTCCACGTCACTTGACCATGGTTCAAAATTACGTGGTCCGTCGCCAAAAGCCCTCTTGTGGCTGAACATTGCTACATTAATATTCAATCAATCAATTAACATATAGTTCTCGTGATGATTAATCCTGTGATGTCAATAAATACATATTTATTTCAATAAAGAAAAAAAGAAAATGCTAAAAATATATTTCTCAAATGAAATCACAGAAAAATAAATCATTTTAGGTATAAATAATTATAATCAAATTAAAGCAAAAAATAGGGAAAAATAGACTAATTAATACTCGTAAAATATTTGATTATATTATATATTCATACACTTTATAAACGTGTTCTGATTTTCTCTCTATAGTATTGATGTATTTAACAATACTTAAATTAAGGTTTCTGAGTTATAAAACAAGTTTCGAACAATTTATTGGGGACGCTTAAGATGAGGAGCTGTTATTGTAGTAAATTCATGGTCGTCGTTGTTTCTGTCGGATTATAGGTTCGAGTCCAGGTGACACTAAAAGACCTGCCGTGTGGAGGAGTCGGTATACGATAAATTTATCTAGTCCTAAACTCGCGCTGAGGAAATTTAAAAAAAAAGTAGAGAACAACTCAGCTGTCGTTCCAGTCACTTGATAATAGTTCAATATAACGAGGGCCACTGTAATAGCCTTCGAGTTCTCTAAAAGTTTGACCTTAAAAATCAATCAATAAATAAACCCATATTTAAAAGGCTCTTTGTGCAGCATAAAAAAAATAAGAAATATAAATATGTATAATAATTACTACGTATTTTTTTTAATACGATTTTAATCGTACCATTTGAAAATAAAAAAAAAGTTTTACTACACGACATTTTAGTACCTCTGGCCAGAAAACGCAATTTAACAGAAAGAGGAATGAAACTGACATTAAGTTTTGAATTGATTTTTGTTGATTGTTTATCAAAAATGCATTTCAAAGCTACAGATGGTATTTGGTGAAGCGTTTCCTGATTTTGATCTTTAGTTAAATGACGAGGACAACACTAGAGCTGGCACTTCAATCTTCGATACCATCTCAACATAATGACTAAGCCTTGATGGATTTACCATTCTCATCATATTCTCTACACCAGGAATGGGCAATCTTTTCCAGGGTACAGGCTACTTCTGGTTTTTTGAAGTTGTTGCGGTCAGCCGAGTAGTTTAGGTGTAATAAGCTAAAAAAGGCTCACAATATACTACATATGTATATATTCATTATAAGTAATAAATAGATACGAAATATGTAAATTGCCCCTACGACTATATTTACTGTGGACGAAAAAAGTATTACATTAAAATTGCGTTTAAAGCAAAACGCAAATTGCTAGATAGGCAATAATACAGCCTACGTGGCCGTACCACATTTGCCATGTCCCGCACCGTCGCAGGAAGCGCGAACGTTACCTCGAAAGCCCATTTCCTCGGAAACGCGTGCTTTAGGTTATGCCTCATTAGCCAACCTCTCTGGCTATCACGAGGTGCTGGATCATTAACGCTTATTCTTTTCTTCAGTCGGCGTGCGGGGGAAAACATTTCCACAGCCGCATTGATCGCAATTTTCCTCTACATAACATATCTTGTGACTACGTGTAAGCTTCTAAAGGTAAAAGCGTCTGAACATTCATCGAATCATTTACATGCTTAACACAATCGCATCGATTGGTGAAAAGCTGATTCTCCAGTCTAGCTGGTGTCAGTGTTCCATTAATATGCTTCTTTTAAGATACTCTCGGCTTAGGTCTTAGTAAGTAAAGCGCGGTCACCCGCAACAAAGCCCGGCAATCCACCGGTCGATCGCGAGCGACTTAATGCTCACCACTGCTTTTACACGCAGGGAATTCCGTGTCAGAATAAAATGAATCCATGGCCTGGTGACAGAAAAACATTGTACACGAGTTTGCGACCGAAAGCATTCAGGCACGGCTGCCGCAATAAATTTTGAAATTGATTCCAAATGTTTGCAACTTTAATGCTAGCATTCATGGAAAACAATGATATACTCAAAAACAAAAAATAGTTTAATTTCTAATCAACATACACAAATTAGAAACACTTTTTCACAAGCATCATCAGGTTTGAGTTTAAATTCTTATAAGACTGCTTTCGTCATAAAAGTGGATCCTGGCCTTTTGTGAATTGCCAATATGCTTATTGTCTCATTTCAAACATGCCAGAAGAGATAATGATAGATGGCGGATATCATAATTCTTTAACCAATGCCACATCTAAAGAGACGTACCAGAGTTGGCACACTACTTTCAAAGACTCCATAACCTATTTATACATGTACACATATATAATACACATATGAATAAAAGTCAGTGTTACTGGAAACTTAGAGGTCTTGGTCATGTATTCGTGGTCTGCGTGTCGATTTCACGCCTTTGTGCCAAAAAATACCTGTGCGATGTAGAGAGCCCGTTACAAATTAAATCTGACAAGCGTCTAAAGGTGCGGAAGTTGGAAAAGAGGTGAGTGAGTGAATAGTATCGCTCACAATGTTCAGCTACACGAGGTGATTTTTTGGTGACGAGCTCAAATTTGGAACCATGATCAGGAGGAGGACGACACCTGAGCTGGCACCCTTCTTCGTAACTACCACACACCACCACAACGGGAGTGATGTGAGCTTGGCTGACAGATTTGACGCGATCACCACCCAGCAGGGCGGATCTTCAATGATACTGGTCTTGAACTCATAACACACAAGCAACGAGTCCATTACCTTGACCATTAGGCCACTGCGGCAAGGTGAGGTGAGGTGCCAGTTCAGATGTCGTTCTTGTCACATGAGCATGGTTTAAATCGACGATTCCCGACGTCCATTAGCCATTGTGTTGCTCTATAGTATGATGTTAATAAACATACACTCTTTCACTTACTAAATAAGATGAGAATACATAAGCACTACTTACATTTTTTCGAGATTAACAATAAAACTAAAACATACTCCCCACTTGCCCTTTGACAAAAATGGACTTCATAAATAATTATTTGCCTTTTCCACAATAGTTATGCACTCACTATTTCCTTTCATCTCGATCAAGTTTTTCACACATCAAATTTAACAAGAAATGGGTATTTACGTTTGAATGTGTTTTATGAACGTCACCTTACAAAGTATCACAAAGGCTTTTGGTCACGAAACGTAAAATTTTGAACCATAATGAAGCGACAATAACTACTCCAGAATGGCAAATAGATGTCCTTAACCTACCAACACCACGCGCTACTTTATGTCTCTTTGGTAAACTTACGCTTACTTTAAGCTTTTTATATTATTCATCCCTTCTACATGACAGATTTTTAGGGGCATTGAAGGGCCACGGTAGCCGAGTGTCAAGGTTTTGACATTACGTCATGAAAGCCCGAGCCTAATACCACTGAAGACCCGCCGTGTATGGGATTGATGAGTGTTAAATATGTCGAAAGCTCAAACATTCCCTCAATGGTGTGGTGTGGTAGTTTGGAACGGTGGGTGCCAGCTCAGGTTTCGGGCATATCATTTTAACATGGTTCAAACTTACGCGGTCCGTCCCCAAAAGCCCTCGTATAGCTGAAAAGTCCGACGTTAATATTCACTCACTCAGGGGCAATGACGCCTGAACTCGCGACACATTGTTCACTTCCTGACCATGACCACTAAGCTACCATGACCAGGAACTGATCCTTCTCTATTTTCGACCCTCCATCTTTTCATCCAATTTCTCCTTTTCTTCTTTTCCAGTCCAGACCACAGACCTATGAATTTTTTGCGCGGTATAACCAAAATTGGCTCTTGCGCCATAAAACACCAAATTCATCATCATCATCATCATCAACATGACCATGAAATAGTAATTAAAGATGGGCTTTTAGATCAAAAACTTGTAGTCTAAAAGTGACAAATTTTAAATTAAATTAACATTGAACGCTCAATATGGAATAATGTCAATGGTCCCAGAAATCCTCAATCATTAGGAAGTGTCGATCAAAACGTTTCAGACAATGAACCTCTCTGTCTTATTTCTTACACCTTGGGGTTACTTTAATGTCCAGGTACTTTTAATGCGAAACAACTTCAAATTTTCAGTAAAATAAGTTTTTTGAAAATCGAAATATGAAAATGGAATCTCCAAAACTAAGAACCCGTGACAATTACCACAGTGCTGATTGATAAGGTTTAAATCAACGTTTCTCAAACTGTGGGACACGCCCGCCTACCCGAGAACGTGATAACTTTAAATTGATTGATTGGTTGATTGGATATTAACGTCGCACTGATTACCTTTTGTCGACTGACCACGTTATTTTGAACCATGGTCAAGTGACGTGGACGACACCTGAGCTGGCACCCCCCTCTCCTAACTACCACACCTCATCTACGGGAGGATGTTTCATCTTTCGATAGCTTTAACGTGCATAGCTGCCCTACACGGCTGAGCCCTTTAGTGGTACTGGGCTCTCGAACTCGCGATGTATGTGCCACGGTCCGATACCTATACCACTCCGCTACCGCGGCAGTGTGATATCTTTAAAAGGAGGGCGAGATAATATTGAAAAGTTCAAAACAAAATATTCGTCACAAAAATTAATAAAGTAAACAAACCAAATGCATTCTGACATAATAAAGAATAAAATTATCACTTACACTGATATAATACACTTAAAAATGTGTCAGTACTGAACAATGTATTTTATAATTAATTTTCAATACCACGTTAAGAAGTTTAATATTTAATATGGGCTTGTCTCTCTCTCTCTCTCACATATATATATATATAAAAAAAACTATGCACAAATATAACATTTATCAATGACTCCGTTCTCCACATAGAAGAGCATATGTGATGTATTGGGGTGGGTTGGGGGGAATTAACAAATAAGGAATCCTCTGAAATAAAAAAACCTCCACAAACACTGCCCTTTTATTACATTCCAAATTTTTCAGAATAATTTTATAGATAGCAGAACACAGAAAAGATCGTTCTTCGAAAAGACATATACACATACGATGAATTAAACGCACTTGTTCAGCAAAACGTATATATACGCTGGTGGCACTTACGAGGTTAAGACGTATTGCAGCTGTAGCATCAAAGTATAGTGTTATTGATCTTCTGCATTGTTATTTGTATGAAAGAGGAGTGCGTGGAAATTTATGATTCAATATTGGGTCCCCAATATTGAAAGTTTGAGAAGCACTGGTTTAAATGTTTACAAATCGAAAATATTAAAAAGAAATAAACTTTCAATATTTTTTTTAAACGTTCGAAGATGTTATTCCACAAAAAAATTTTCAGGATCCAAACTGACCATTAATTTTAATACTGAAATGAAATTAACATCACGATCTGTTTTTAGGACAGAAAATACAATGTAGCATGAATGCAAAAATAAGATAAATACCTACAAAGTTAAAATTGCATAATTAGTTAGAAATAAAGTGAAAGAATAGTGCTATATTTTTCCTTTTAATTCTGCATATCCCCAGAGAAAAATGTAACATACGAGTAATTAGATTTCCTTTTTTAAAGTGTCCTCCAGAACTACTTTTATAACTTAAATAGTTTTGCATTTCACTTCTATATCTCGATACATAATCCTTAAAAGTAAAACTTTAAGTGGAGTGTTGTTGGATTTATTTCGAAACATTTCGATATATTTATTTAAAGTTACGTATATAAAGTGAAATTAACCGATAGATATCTCTGCAAGCGATTTAAAAATGAAAGAGGCTATCCAAAAGGATCGCTTTTATGCTACGTTTTATATAAAGACATGGGTTTGTGTGCTGTCCGCACAAGTTTATCAAGAGAGAAACTTTAAGTTAGCAACGAATGCTGTCTGATGATAGACATTTAAGAAGTATTTTAAAAATGGAGGAAATGAATAAATGTTATCTTTGTGGCGAAGAACGTGAAACAAATAACTTTTTATATAATCGGCCATGTCTTCATGTTAAACAAATGCAATTTCGTAAAGAACATAATGAAACTTCAACTGAGAAGGACACAACAAACACGGATATAACAAATCGCTGTAGACTAAAAGTTACTTAATGGTCATGTATACTGAAACAATTCAAACAAAAAGAAATTCTGCAAAATTCATGCAAAAGAAAAGACCACACGCATGTGAAATTTGGTAAACAAAAAAGTTTTTACCTCAGAAAGGAGATCTAAAATTCGTATGCGCATTCATACTGAGAAAAAATTCATGTTTTTGAAATTTGCAACAAGAATTTCACTCGAAATGGACATCTAAAAATTCATTTGCGTATCCATAACAATGAAAAGCCTCATGTTTGTGAAATTTGCAAAAATGCTTTCACTCAACATGGTCATATGAAAATACATTTGCATATTCATACTGAAGAAAAGCCTTACGTTTGTGAAGTTTGCAACAAGGCTTACTCTCAACTTGTGTTCATTTGTAAGAACACTTGCGCATTCACTATAAATAAAAACCTTATGTGTGTGAAATTTGTGACAAGACTTTCTCGTTAAGAAGTAGCTTAAAAAGGCATTTGCGGATTCATAATGAAGAAAAGCCGTATGTTTGAGAAATTTGCAACAATTCTTTCAGTCGAAATGAGTCTCTAAAAATTCATTTGCGTATCCATAACAAAGAAAACCTCATATTTGCGAAATTTGCATAAAGGCTTTCACTCATCTTGGTGATATGAAAACACATTTGCGTGTATATACTAAAGAAAAGCCTTATGTTTGTGAAATTTGCAGCAAGGCTTTCTCTAAAAGAAAAATCTTAAGAAATCATTTGCGTATTCATACTGCAGAAAAACCTTTTTCTTGTGAAATTTGCAACAAGGCTTTATCTCAACAAGGTGAAATGAAAATACATTTACGAAAATACATACTAAAGAAAAACTTCATGTTTGTGAATATTGTAACGAGACTTTGTCTGACAGAAGAAACTTAGGAAGAAATTTCCGTATTCATACTGAAGAAAAGACTTACGTGTGTGATATTTGCTAGAAGGCTTTCTCTCAGACGTAACTTAATAAATCATTTGCTTATTGATACTAAAGAAAAGACTTAAGTGTGTGATATTTGCGAGAAGGCTTTCTCTCAAAGACGTAACTTAATAAATCATTTGCTTATTCTTACTATCGAAGAACCTTAGGTTTGAGAAATTTGCTACATGTTTTTCACGAAGATTATATATACATTTAAAATCGTATACGCGCTTTCATTCAACTTAAAATAATTATATTTCTAGGTTTTGTGTTATAGAAATTTCGATTATTGTAATTATATTATTTTTGTCGTAGTTTAGAAGAGGTAAATTTGGATCTGTATTATGAGAGACTAATGAGACACTTTTTCAGTGTGTCGTATTGTTTCTTAAACATCGAATGATACGTAATCCATAATTTAAAAGATACGACATAGAATCATTTGTAAACATTTGAATTTTGAATAATTCAATTTTATTTGTTTTTACATTTGTTATAGATTTTAATTGAATTCAAAACATGGATCTTATATTCTATGATTCTCTTATGTATTAATGTATTTCCTTTTCTGAGTTTAAATTGCATCAACATTTTTTGTTATTGAAAAAAGTCCTTTAAATATATTTTGACTATTAATGAGAAAAATTCTTGATAAACTCCTAATTTTTTTTTTCTTTTTTGTACAATGAATTGTTTTGACCATCTGTTATTTAAAATGTATAATATTTTATATTTTAAGTATGCACTTAGATATTGTAGTGACAACATAATATGAAATTGAATAAATTTTTAATTGTATATCAAAGAGCAGTCTTCGTTTGTAACGTTTGGTAATTAATGTCTAATTTATCAGGTATCAGTTTTTAGCCAAATGAATGCGATGCATATAATATGAACGGAAAACATAATATTTACATATATATATATATATATATATATATATAAAATATATATGTGGATCTTTGAAGCATTTATAAATGTTTGAAACAATGATCTTTTGGATTTTTAATAATAAATTAAAACAAAGCGATTTGATTTCTTTGTTAATCTAGTGCCATGTAAAGGAATTTAGAGCGTACAGTATAAATCAAAGGTAATTCATTTGTGTGTGTGTGAGCTAATTAATATTTTAATTCTAAATTATTGTGTATAGGATGAAGTAATTAAAATGAAATCAGTTTTTAAGTATTAAGCTATATGATTTCCTGGAAATTCTTACAATGTTTGTTAACAAAACGAAACATTCAATTAAGTTAAATACTTAAGAATTATACCATCGACCCATTCAGATTAATTCAAAAACGAGGTCCTGTGTTTCCAGAGCAACGGTTAACCGTTCTCGAACAAGTTCAGACTCTAAAATATTTATAGCACATGTTAAAAAATAACTTTGTTAATAATTTTTAAATTCTTGTGTTTTTTTCTCTTATTTTGTTAAGAGTCTTAAAATTTTTTTGATCTATTATTTACAGAAGTGAACGTAGCGAAATATTTTCAAAAATACGATCTAATGCGCAAGTAGCCGACAGAATAGGGTATTTGGTCTAATAAAAACTAATCGGAACTGTAGGACAACATTTAGAATCATACAAATGCGAATTTATGTAGAGGTGACTATATAGGAAAACTATAGCATAATGTTAAATGTAATTACAGCATTTTGATCACAAATATTTTATATGGTGTTGTATCTTTCAATTATCTATATTTCATGATTATATGTGTTTTTTTTTCAAGAAAACGGGATTAAATTTTAAATCTGTAAGTTATTTTTGAACTGGTAGACTAAGATGGAAGGAAAATGCTCGGAACATGTACAGAAATGGTGACATGTGGTGACGTATTTTTTAGAGATGTCTCTTTTGGCTTAGCGAAAATGTTCGATGTGTGGTATCTTACATAAATATTCTTATATCTTAGATCAATGTTTTTGAAAAAGCTCCTCAAAATGCAATCATGAATTTATTAAATCAAATTGTAACATAATTAAAGTAATGACTTAATAATTTTTATTAGAAATAAATACACTTCTCCAGTTCACCCATCCCGTATAGAAGTTAGCGAAGCTGAGTGCTTTTGCCTAAGAGCCCGAATTCCAATCCCGGAGAAGACATAGATGTTTGTAAATGTACAGTGCCTTTACGGCTCTAAATAGCCATCCTGACGCAAAACCTCTCATGAGGTTGGTGGAAGCGGAAGAGAGGTGGGAGGCTTCTAGCCCTTTCAGGGAGTTCTGCCTGTAAACTGGGGTGGAACCGACCTAAATAGTACTGTCACCTGTATGATATTCAGGGCTACAGCCAACGTCAGGCGTGCATTTAGCCCCTTGCCAAGAGGAATTTCGTGGACCAGGATCTGAAGCAGCACCTGGCCTGGATCGGATCCAGATCGTGGTATAAGAAACAACTACAACAACACACTTCTTCAGAGTATCAAATGCATGATTTTGAATAACTTAAACCAGTTAGAAAATTAATTTCTTAAAATTAAGTTAAATTAGTAAACTATACATGACACTCCTCTGTTATATATATATATTTTTTATATTTATAATATAATTACGCAGTAAGTGTTTTAATCTCATGAAATTTTTATTTGTCATGGGTTTGTAGAGTAATAATTGTAGACTGATGCGTAATATATTCAGAGATTGTCATTCCACAAATCTGCTTAATTCTGGTATAAGTTAAATCATATTTGATTTTCAAAGCCTCTGACATTAGTGTAGAAAGAACACCGACAAAGAACTATTGACCCAGCATCACGATTTAATTTTATTTATCATCAGCTCACGTTTGTGATTTAAAATTCGATTCGTTTTGAAAAATATGGTTTGGTTCAGCTGCAATTGAACTCAAGAGAGAAATAAAAAATTAAATTCGGTGTTTTCATTTGATCAAGTCGGCAAAGTACTTTTTTTTATTTTCTTTTTTTGGGAAAAAAATTCATTTATAACAGGGGCTTAAACAAAAACTAATCCGAATGATAGGTTTTATACTCAATATACTTTTTTTTTTTTTAACTTCAGAGTTTATTTATTTTTTATTGAATAAGCGGTTCAATTATAAGAAAAGTCGACTTGCAAACATTATTGTTTGGGATTTTATGACATTTTTTGAAAAAAGTTCTTGAACCCCATTTCTTGACTTTTACAAAGTTTTACAAAAGAGCAAAAAATTTTTTAATATATTTAATACATAGTTAATTATTTTTTTTCTCTTACAGTTTGCGATCAAAGAACCTTTAGTTGTTTTTATTTCAAGATCTGTGGAAAACATTTATTTCATTTATCATTGTCTTCATTTTTGCACCATGGGGGGAAGGCAGGGTTAAAAATTAGTCGAAGCTCAAAAAAATTTTCACTGTAGGGGGAGTTTTTGTAAGAAGGGGGGGGAAAAGGACGTTTCTTCCCTAAGAGTCGTATTAGTCACCTAAACCAGGGTTTTTGAATTTTGGAGCCCCCTTGCCAATAATTCTTTTGGGTTTGAAATGGCTTTCATTAAATAACCTGTCAATTGTTATGAATCATATTACTTTTTAATGTATTAAATACTTAATGTACACTTTTATTATTAATTTTCCCCTTTTTAAAAATAAATAAATGGGGAAAAACATACATGTGGTAAAAAAGTTTAAATTTGCAATTTGAAATTATTTAGTTTTCCTCAGTCAATTTTTATACCCATGGATTTTTTTTAAGGGAATTTTAAAAAAAATGGTTTTCACCAAATCCTTAGGAGATGATAAATTTCCCGGGAAGATGTTAAAATAAAAGTCTGTTTGATATCTTTTTCCTGTTTTTTAAATCCCCGAACTTTTTTTAGTAAAAATGATAAAATAAACAAGTCATCATTTGTAGAGCTCTGTTTTCGATTTTAACCACCCCTTTTTTTTACCTCCCCTCTCTCCCCCTCGTCCGTCCCAGGCACCCCAGGGGCCCAAACCCCAAAATTCATTTTTTCCCCCCCTTTTTGTTTTTTATTTGTATTATTACCTTTGATTACTATACCCCTTTTTGCCCGAAAAAAAAAAATTTGGGAAAAAACCCCTTCCTTTTTAAAAAAAATGTTTTCAAAAAAATTTGAAAGCCCATTTTTGGGGATAAAAAAAGCTTTTTGATAAAAAAAAAGCTTTTTTTAAAAAAAGTCAAATAAAAAAAAAATGGCGTTACAAATAAAAAAAAAGAAAATTTCTGAAGTATCCAAATTTAAAATATTTTTTTAAAAAGCAGAACAAATACCTTATTTTAAAAAATTTTGGGTTTTTTTTATTTAATTATTTCTGTTAAATAATTTCGGAAAAATGACATGTAATTCAATGAAATTTTTTGTACTAATTACCTTTTTTTAAAATTTATTTATTTTTCAAATGCCACGCAATACAATTTGCACCTATGCCATTGGGGACCCAAACTCTCCAATATCTTTTAACAATTAAATTAAAAGGAAATTAGTGGGGGGGAACCCAAAGTTCAGCCGTCATGGGTTGCACCGAGTCATTTCAGAAGAAATTTCCAGAGATGCGATCTGGGGGAAAAAAAGGGGGTAAAACATTTTAGGCCCCAGAAAAAGAAATTTCGTTCAAAAATTTTTCCCGTTTTTTTCCTTGAAAACAAATTTAAATTCTTAAACCAAAAGGGGAATGGGTTTTAAAGGGGAACTTTCGGGGTTTTTGGGGGGATTTTTTCTTCAAGGCAGCTCTTTTCCGCGCCGGCCCGGGTTTTTTCCCGAAAAGGTTTTATGAGTAACTTCTTTTAAGAACGATCTGCATTTTTAAAAATTTTTTTGTAAAAACAAAGGAAAAAATTTTAGATGTAAACCGTAAGTGCCGATTTTAGTCGAAAAAGATTACTGCCCTCTTTAACTCTTTTTTTCTAATGATAAAAAGCTCGTCCGCTACTGCAATAGCTTCCCAAACTCGCCCATCGAAGGAAAAAAATTTCTAAGTGGAAGGGGGAAAAACTAAAAAAATTGTAATTTTTTAAAATGACAAAAACCCTATTTGCTTTAAAAACACTTTTTAAAATTTTTTTACAATATTATTTCATCATTTCACTGGGAAAAAGGGGTTTGATATTTTTGGAAATCACTTTCTTTCTTTTTGGGAATTCACCCAGTTCTCATTTTTTAAAATCTTCCGTGAATGGATCCCTTTGGGATTTATAAAACCCAAAAATTTAACCCTTTCCCCCGCTATATATCCCCAGTGATTTATGTGGGTTCAACCCGAATTTTTTTTACAAAAATTAAAAAAGTAATAAGACCCCCCACATGCAGAAGCAACTTATGAAGGAAATCTGTAAAAGGGTGAAAATCTTACCTTTTTTTGGCATGAACGGGTTTTGGGGGGGGTGGGTGGGTGCTGGCTCAAGGGTCGTTTGTATCCGTCACGTTTTAAAACTACAATGTTCATCACCATCAGGGGTAGTTCAGCTCTATATTTGGGAAATGTAAAAAATATCATATAAATACATTATATAAATATATAATTTAAAATAAGCGTGTCTTTTTTTTATTATTGACAGTTACATATTTTGTGGGAAACGACGTAAGTTTCGGGGAGCAGTTAAAATTGGGGAAAAAAACCCCTTAATAATTTTTCTAAAAAATTGCTCATGGGGTTTGAAAAAAGTTCGTTTTTTTTAAAAAATTTTTTATATGCTTGGGGGTTTGGGTATTCCGGGTTTTAATGTTTCCATCAAAAATTTTAAAATAACCCTTTTGGGCTGAAAAAATGTTCTTTTTGTTCCTATATATTCCCAAAAAGATGTTCTTAACGGGTTTTTAAATTTTCAATTTTGGGTTTTTAATAACACATTAGAAAGTTTCTGGAAAGGGATTTGATGAAAGTTCTCATAATTTTGATCCTTACTTAAAAAAGAGGATGACACCCAAAAGGGCGGTTCACATCATCGTTTCCCACGAAAACGCAAACAAATAATAATAGTTCGGTATCGAATTTCAATATTTTCGGTATCCTAGTAATCATAGTCACGGATTCATGGCTGACAGGCCATGAACTCTAGCCTTAGTGCCACTGAAGACCTGCCGGTAGAAAGATTGAAATGCATTAAATTTGTAGATACTCAAAGGTGTGGAATGTGATGGTCTGTTTCCCCTTCAATTTGTTGACACCCTTTTAGGAACTTCCAAACCACGTTAGCGGATTTAAGCCTCTATAGAGATTTATTGTATTAACTAGGGCTCAAACTCATGACATGTTGACCAAGATTTTGTGACCATGCCCCTTCGGCCAACGATAATTAAAAGAAGCTTTCAGTTAAAAAACGTGCAGTATTTAAAGAAAAATAGTTTAAATTAAATTAACACTGAACGCACAATAAAAGGATGCCGTCATCGGGCTTTAAAATTTTGAAGTATGAACAAGAGATGATAAAAACATTTAAGATCCTCCATGCCTTATTTTTTATACCTTGGGGATACTTTAATGTCCAGTTTATATCAACGCGAGCGGTTTCTGTTTTTCTGCATAACGAGTTTACTTAAAAATCGAAAATCGAAATGTGCAAATGGACTCTTTAAACTCTGCTCTTAACCAATGGATATGATATATAAGATTTAAACTATTGAATCGAAAAGGTTTACACAAAAGAAAAAAAAATTGATATTCTTAAAATAAATCAAATAAAATTCTGTTCGGGAATGGAATTCCTCGAATAAAATATTGAAATTTTACTCGAAAATTATTTTTAATTCTAATCTAAAAAAATTAATATTAATATCCGCATCTAAGATAACACTATTAATGTAGTATAAATGGCAAAATAATCTGTTGTGTTGTGGTTGTTTCTAATGCCACCTGTCTGACGTAGTCAGATCGAGCCTCCACGAAATTCATCGTGGCAAGGGGCTAGATGTACGCCTGTCGTTGGCCTTAGGCTTAGAGCACATACAGGGGGCTGTACGATTTAGCTCGGCTCCACCCCAATTGCAAAATAATTTAATTATATATTTAGATAAAAGTAATTAATTGGTTATAAATAAGATGATATAATAATGTAATATTTCCCTTTAACTCTAGCTCCCTTTAGGTCCCAATATTGCCATTAAATTTCTCTTTGAAATGTCCTCCAGGGCTGTAGCTATTCTTTTAGAAGTTTTATATTTCGCCACTATATGTAGCTCTACTATAACAACCCCTTAAACGTTCACTTTTAAATTGACTAACGATGCATTAGATTCCAAAAATTTCGAAATATTTATTTCAATAATACCTGTCACACGAAAG
>BMAV01012949.1:0-10327 GCA_019973955.1 Trichonephila inaurata madagascariensis | reverse complement strand
TGAGAAGGATTGTATAGGGGTACCGAATATCGGTATTTTGTGGGCATTTGCAATTTTGTAATAGATATTCACAATTTTAAATACCGTTTTTGGTGTTTACAAAATTTTTTTTAAATTGTCTCCACTATATGTTTGGGATCATCAACAAAAAAAAAGTATTCATTTTTTTTTTCAGTCCCCCATCGGAGGAAAAATGTGAATTTTAAAGTTGTATGATGATTCCCCCTAGGAATTTTTTTGCCCCTTTATAGGGCCTTGGAATCCCCTTTTCACATTAACCCTTTACCCCGCATTATCGCTTGCATTAAAATTTTTCTTTTTTTCCTATTTACAAAACAAGACGTTGAAAACCATATTAATAAATATGTATTTTTTTCTAAAAAATTTTTTTATATCTGATCGTTTAAAAAAGGGGAAATTTAACTTAAAATGTTCATCATATAAAGAATTATAATACCAACAATATTTTGAAAAATTTTCTTTATTCTATTTCAAGTGTCCGAGCTTTAATAATGGAATCACATTTCGACAACTTCAATACACTTACACCTCCCTCACTTCTCCCCTAGAAATTGGGGGCATCTTTAAGAAATTCCCAAAAAGGAAGGCCCCTGGCCCCATAAAATTCCCAAAATTTGCACTCAAATATTTCCCTATTAACGCTAACCCCTAACGAAAATTTTAAATGATGCCTCATTAATTGTCACTTTCCCTACACAGGGGAAAATAGCGAACGTGGTCATGTGCCCCCCGGGCAAAAACAACCCCAAGGGCTTCAGACCAAGTTTAAAATTGCACTGCTAAGGTTTTCGAAAGAATTATTTTAAAAGAAAAAAAAACGCACGAAAGCCATAGATTGATCCCCGGGAACAATGCGGGTTCCGGAGGCCATTCACGCACACCAGCTTATACGAGTTACTAATATTATAAATGAAGGCTTGAGCAAATTATACACTGTTGGTGTCTTTTTTGATGTCGGGACGACAAGATGTGGATGATGGGCCCCACTTACAAAAAAAGATCAAACTCAAATTCCCCTATTTTTAATTAAATAACATTTCACGACAGATCCTTTTTGGGGCCGGTAAATAACACTTTTCAAACGGGCTTTTTGTCAAAGTGGAACGCCGCAGGGGTTTGGTCCTCGTCCGTACTTGTACAAACATATTTAAATGACTTTCCAGATCACCCAACGTCAGGGGATTTGCTTATTCGCAGACGACTCAGCAGTTGACCAGGGGGTCCATTCGATTTTCACTATTAAAGCCATGAAAATTACCTCGACATACTTTAGAATTGGGGAACTGATTGAGAAAAGCTATTAATGTGAAAAAACCCAAACTAGTTTCGAAAAAGGGGGTCATTTACCCCAGGAACTCACATTTTTAGACAAATTCAGTTCTTGCGTTACCTGGGCTTACACATGGATAATCGTTTAACTTTCAAGAAACAATAGGATTACTGCCGACAAATTTGGGGTAGAATTGCGTTAGCCTCCCCCATTGGAAGAAGCCCCCCTCCCCCGAAAATAAAGTTATTCTTAAAGCAAGTCTTGGCCCAGTGATCACGTACGGCCAAATTTGGGGGGCCGCGGCCCCGACCCACACCAAACGCATCCAAGTTATTCAAAACAAAATATAGTAATCACAACCACCTTGGACGTTAAAATAGTGCTACACCACGATCTACAAATGGAGCCGATAGATTTTTCATCATGAAGTTCTAGGAATATTTTACTTTATTCAGAATCACACAATCCAATTTTTAAACAAAACACGTTCACGTATCCAATAACCAATTTTTTTCAAGACATCCAAGGGAAATTGCCCTAAAAAGCCGCCGTAATTACAACAAAATTACTTAATTCCCACATTCTACAACATTTAAATGTTTTTAGCAACTCATCATAACGGGTTTCAGTGTTTGTTGGCCGGGAAGTACTGCTCTAGCGTTTCGATTCGTTTTGGCATTTTGCCAAGTTTCCTTCCTGCCCTCCCATTCCCCGGTTCGTGACGTCAGTGTGCGTCACGGCCGGTTGTGCCCCCTTTTCCCCTCCCGCCGGGTGGGGTTGTCTGATATTGGTCTTTCTGTTCACACTTTTCCGTCAATTTGGGTATAAGCCAAAGCTGGGACCCCCTCATCTGATTTTTTGCTTCGTTTCGGATTAATGCTATCGACCGAAATCTACCAATGGTGTGGACCAAAGCGTTTGTTTTAATTTTTAATTACTACACCAAGACTAAAATAAAAAACATCTCCTGGCTCTGTATCTACCCAAACCTTTATTACCCTTTTTTCCGCTTTTGGATAGTAACCGAACATCATAAGGGGAAAGCAATGTCACTTTGGGCCTATTTGAAAGGGGAAAAGTTTCAGTTAAAAATGTGAACATATTTAAAATTTTCGCTTTAAATATACCCCGCCTAAAAAACCCTTTAAGTTTCAAAAAAATAAAAGAAAACTGTCATTAAATATGGTAAAAAAAAAAAATTAAGATACGTTAAATGAAATCCAAACAGATCCAAAAATTTCAGAAAAATATAAAAAATTTTTTTTAACAATAAAAAATATATTTTTTCAAATTTAATCCGGAAATGCCCCCTTAAAATTTGCCGCCCCGGCAGGGTCCGGTTTGTCCGGCCCAGGGGCCCCCCCTGAGCTATAATTATTTTTAAAATTATTTCCCACTAGACATTAAAATTGGGGAAAGGATGGAATGATCCAAATATGAAAGTCCGAAAAGAAAATTGAAAAAAAAGTTTTTAGCAAAACACAAAAGGGGGTGAAAATACTCTAAAACCCAAAAAGAGTTTCGTAGTGGATTTTTCTCGTAAGGCTTTATAAGGTCGCTGAATACGTGTTTTCCTATAAGGAGAAAAAAAGTTCAAGGAGTAAGGAATTCGTCACATGCGGGATTGTTACCATGAGAAAGGGGGGGATTGATTGATTGAATATTAACGTCGCACTTTTTAGCCAGGGCTTTTGACGGACCACGTAATTTTGAACCATGGTCAAGGACGGGGACGACACCTGAGCTGGCACCCTCTCCTAACTACCACACCACACCAAGGGGAGGACGTTCAGCTCGACAGATTTAACGTGCATCCCCGCCCCACACGGGGGTTCTTTAGTGGTACTGGACTCGAACTCGTGACAAGGCCAGGGTCCGATACCTATACCCCACTCCTACCGCGGCTCGAGAGGAGGGGGAAGATTACGGTATCGTGATATCAGCTTCACCCCGTGCAAAACCCTATCTGTATTTCCGTTTTGGCAAGCCCGCAGGGAAAATGAAATAAGGAAATGATGGATTTTTTTTTTCTCTGTTAACTGTTTGCTGTCGCGCGTTATGTGTTCTTTTCGTTTTGTCGCGTAGTCATTATGTAACTAACGTATATATGTTTAATATTAGAAATAGATGAGTGTATGTCAAGATTAGGACTCTTCATTTGATTTATTGTGATTTATTTTGCCTCCCCCGAACGAAAAAGGAGATAAAAAGATCCCGGATTTCTTAAAGAAGGTAAGTTCAATTTACTTACCTCAAATGAATACCTATATTCAGGTATAATAATATTGCTTAGGGACACAATATTATTTGGCATCCCTGCCGGGATCTGAATTGTTTGAAACAGAGTTAGAATTTAGTAGCTTATTAGTTTAATAATGGATCAATTTTAAAAAAGTTGAGAACGTCGCTTAGAAGCGCTTTCACACGCGTCGCTAACTTGCTTGAGAACAACTTGAACGAAGATAAAAATATTGATGAAATCGAAATTTTATTTGGCAGTTGGAGGGAAAATGGAACGAACTTAGTGTAAAGGAAAAGGAATTTCAAAATATTCTTTTGAATGATGAGAAGTGTTCTCAAGAAAATTTCGATAAAGAGAGAGAGAATACGAAAGCTTTAGTTTGTACGAAGAGAGATTTATTAAATTGAAAACCAAAGTTCAAAAAATTTTTGAAGAATGTCGAAATGGAAATAATTTCAACTTGTCGAAAGTCCGTTAAAACGGAAATTTGCTACCTAAAATAAGAATTTAAAATTGTTTGGGGAGATTTTAAAAAGAATGGTTGGCCTTTTGGGCTCAGTTTGAAAAAATACACAATGACGAAGAAATCGAGAACGAAAAAATCACTATTGCAGGCGACAATAAAAGGTTCAAGGGCGCGAGAAATTGTTGAACCTATCTTGCCACTGGTGATAGTTATGAAAAACGTCATAGAATGTTTAAAGGCACGTTTCAGCCGGACTGATATGTTAATCGAAGTTATATTAGAGAAGTTCTTTCACTAATGATGAATAATGCAATGAGTAAAGGTTCTAAAATACCGCTTTTGTTGTATGACAAAATAGAAACTTATTTGAGATCTTTAAACGTGTTAGGTGTTTCTAGTGCAAATTATTCTTCTATTTTATTCCTTTTTAATTGAATCTTGCCTACCAGTCGATTTTATTAAAGAGTCTGTTGTGGGGGAAAGAAATTATAACTCAATGTGCTTGACATCTAATCCGAATGGGGAAAAAATAATAAATTAGACGCCCTTATGAAATTTTGAGGCAGGAAATGGAAAGTGAAAAAAAAAGTGTGGTTAGCTCGAAGGGGTTTAACCTTGACCTAGATAATATAAACAAAATGTATTTCCGCGTCATCAAAGGGAAAAAGAATTCCGACAGCTGCGGGAGCTTTAAAACCCTTTTCTGAAAATAAAAAGAATTTTGTATATTCTGCGGTAAATTACATTTTAGCAAACCATTGCAGATATGCTCATAATTTATCGAAAAGGAAGAAAAAAAGGGATATTGATAAAAAAAGGCCGCTTGTTTTCGATGTTTTGCAGTAAAAACACGTTTTTCGTTTTGTAGAGTGAAATACCCCCCCTGCGAATTTTGTGGTAAATCTCATTATAAGGTCATGTGTCCTGAATTATGTATTAATGAAAATTCAAAAAACCCACGTCAGGAAGAAAAAAGAAAAAACGAAAATGGAAGAGATCCGACTCTTCCAACGCAACACCCACTCGAAAAAGTTCTTTTGCAAACCCCTCGTTGTTCGTCTAAGGAGGAAAAAAAAAAATGAAACATATAAGGGTTCTAATTGACTGGTAGTGTAAATCATACTTGACTAATTTCGCCATTAAAGAAATGAGATATGAATGCATTTTTGAAGAGAATTTGAACATAATTTATTCGGCGGTAAGAGACGGCAGAAACCCACAAAAGATATTTTGATTTCCTTAAGTGACTTTTCTGATAAATACCGTTGAAATTCTGAGGTGTTGAATCAAGAAATAATTGTTCCGGAATTCCGAGAATACACGGGTAATTTTATTAAGGAAATTAAGAAACAAAAAATTTTTTTCTGTCTGATTTAAATAGCCAAGTAGACTTGTTCATCAATTTTCTCCGATGAAATTCATGGATTAATTGGGCTGATGTTTTAGGTAAATTATATACAGGAAACATAAAAACAATTAAAGTCTGACCTAGTTTTGGTGGAAACTCGACTTGGGTGGACATTACACGGGGAAAACAGACGCGGGAGAATCTACAGACAGCACGAATAGCGTCATGTCTCTTCATGGTGCACGCTAAAATTTCCGACTTATGGCGACAGATACACTCCGGAATCATAGACCCAGGAGAGAAAGCGAACTAGGCAAGAACTTGAGAAGGCCGCAGAAGAACATTTCAACAGAAGTGTAAAAATGGATTCGGGATGGAAGATATGTTGTTAGTCTCCCCATGGATACAAGGCCATCCCCCCCTTTACCCACGCAGAAATCTAGCTGAAAGAAGGTTGAAAATTGTATTAATTCCTTGAAGAAGACCGGAAACTTAGAAGCATACGAAGGAGTTTTCAGTGAATGGCTTCAAGAAGGAGTCATAGAAGTGAAGAACTACTGCAACGATAAAAGAGTGACCATTACTTACCACATAGGGCAGTAATTAAGGAAAATTCCACTACAAGAGTACGACCTGTTTTTGACGGATCAGCTAGAGAAAAGAATTCGCCTTCTATCAACGATTGTTTAGAAAAGGGACCAAACACTGTCGAATTCATTCCGTCATGAATAGATTTCGATTTAAGAAAATAGGCGTTGTTGCAGACATTCGTAGAGCATTTTTTGGGTTGGTCTGAGTGAATTGATAGACCTTTTTCAAAATTTTATGGTGGAGGAAGGGGATCCAGCTAAAAACCCAAAGTTTTTCAGCATCGGAGGGTTATTTTCGGGGTTTTGTTCTCCTATCTATTGGGAGCAACAATTCGATTTCACGCAGAACATTCCTCACAATTTTGAAAAACAGCAACTCTGTTGTTAGAATCATTTTACGTAGATAACTGTGTTACCAGTGTGGGACGACCATGAAGAGCTTGAGAAATTTATCGAGGAATCCAAAACAGTCCTTACACCGCTAAATTTGAACTTCGAGGGTGGGAGCACAGTTATAGTGACCTAGAATCTTAGACCTTTACTCACCAGAAGGAAAAAGCATTTCAGTTCTTGGGGCTTAGGGGGCATTTAAAGACTGATTCTCTTAGATAGATTTACGAGATTGTGTTGAAGACGATACACCTGTGACAAAAAGGAAAATTTTGTCAACCGTACATAAGATTTTTGACCCTCTTGGTTTCACTTGTCCTGTTACGTTGGGTCCAGGTCCTCCTTCAAGAGTGCTGGAAATTAAGTGTCTCGGACAAGAACTCCCCGCTCCATTAAAAAATTTGAAAGATGGCGAAAAGAAAAGTCTAAGCTAAATAAAATAGAAATTCCACGATGTCTCATTCCAGTAGGAATGCACCGGAATTTAAAATTTTTACGTTTTCTGCGATGCGAGTAAGATAGCATATGCTGCTTGTGTATTTTTTAAAATGCGAGAGTGAAAAATTCAACGACCTGTCAACTTATACAGGCAAGATGCAGAGTTGCTCTAAAGAAGTCTCTGTCCATTCCGAGACTGGAACCCTTGCATGCAGTATCGAAGCTAGATTATCCCAGAGTGTTAGGGAGTGATATGAAACTGGAAAATTTGCCTTAAAAATTTTTTTTTCAGACCCCGGCAGATGCTTTATATTGGGTCAAAGGAACGGAAAACTGCCCCTTTGTTTATAAAGAGTCAAAAAAAATTCGTTCGTTGACAAACACTGAAGACTGGTACCACGTTCCAGGACCATTGAATGCAGCTGACCTTCCTTCCCCGTGGTTGCTGTTGAAACTCTAGCGATGTCAAGATGGTGGGAAGGTATGTATTGGTTAAAAAGACCTCCAGAAGAATGGCCGAAGTCTAACGTAACCCGATTTTGATATTATAAATTCTGAAAAAGGAAGACTGTCATCAACGCTGCAACCATGAAGGAGCCCCCTGAGGAAAATATTATAACCGATTTTCCTCTCTCGTACGACAGACTTCTAAGAGTTACTGCATGGATGTATCGATTTTTTACTAACTGTAAAATTGAAAAGAGTAAACGAATTATTGGAGTTTCAACACTGGAAGAGATGAATAGGGCAGAAATCCACTTATTGAAAATTGTACAGAAAGAATCCTTTTCAGGAACTGATGATAAACGTTTAAAGGCAATTCAGTGTTACGTTGATCCAAACGGTATTCTGAAAGTAAAGACTCGAATTTTAATGAGAAAAAATACAAGAGATTTTCTATATCCGACAATATTACCTTCGAGGAATCCAGTTGTAGAAAAAATTATTCGAACCAGACATGAAAAATTAAACCATGCTGGAATTCAAATTGTGATGTGCAATTTAAGAGAAGAATTTTGGATTCTTAAATATCGGAAAACTGTAAGAAATGTAATTATCACCTGTGTGCGATGTAGACGATTTAATTTGAGACCAAAAACCCATCGTCGAAGCACCCTCTTCCTGAAGATCGCGTAAAAGAGGCTGCAGTTTTCGAAGTCGTAGGAATAGATTACGCAGGTCCATTGATTTTAAGGGATAGTAAGAAAGCTTGGATTGTTATATTTACATGCGCTATTTACAGAGCTATCCATTTAGAGTTAGCTACATCTTTATCTACAGAAAACTTTTTGCAGACTCTTTGAAGATTTATTGCTCGAAGGGGTCGACCTTCTATAATATACGTGACAATGGCTCTAATTTTACCGGCGCTGAAAATTTACTGAAGAAAATCGATTGGGACTTTATTTTTCAATACAGTGGGTCTCAAGAGATTATTTGAAATTTAACCTTTCCCCTCGCACCATGGTGGGGTGGATGGTGGGAACGTTTGATCGGAATTATAAAAGGAATTTTACGGAAGGTCTTAGGAAAAAGTTCACTTAATTTAGAAGAGAGAGAGAGATGAACACCATTATCTGTGACACAGAAAATATAATTAACCAGCGGCCTTTGACCTATGTTTCAGATGACGTGAATGACTTGACTCAACTTACTCCTTCCATGTTCTTGCATGACCTTAAACAAGAAGGAATTCCATATCTTGATATTTTAGATTCATCATCATTAAATAAAAGGCATGCTTACTGACAACGAGTGAAGCAAGACTTACGAAAAAGATTTCGCAAAAGAATATTTTTATATACGTCGTCGTCGAAATTTGATAAAAATCAGAAACCTCCAAATTGGTGATATTGTATTAGTTTCTAGGGACAATACTAAGAGGATTGAATGGCCTCTAGCTAAAGTTATGGAACTCTATCCGTCCAAAGATGGAAGTATCAGACTGGTAAAAGTAAAAATGAAAAGTGGAGAATTTCTACGCCCTGTACTCCGATTAATACCCCTTGAAGTGACTCAAAAAGTTGATCTCGGTAAACCTCCAGTAGACCGAATTTTTCCTACGAATGAACCGACTGGTAGAAGCCTTCTGTCTTCGAGTAAGAAACTGTATGCACAATTAGGACTGGAACAAACGTTGCTTTGGCCGCTATGATTGATTTGAGAAATAGAAAAGGGCATACATGTAACGAAGAAAGTAATTTTAAAACTAAGAAAAATGTATACATTTTATTTTCCTTTCTAAAACATTCAAATGTTTTAGATATATTTGAAAACTAATTGCATTTTATAAATTTATAGGTTAGAATTTTCGATGATCCTTATTTTTTGGGGAATTTGTTCTTAGAATGCAGTAGTGTTTTCTTTATATATTTCAAATATTATTCAGCTTAAAAATTCTAACAGATGCTTCGCATAACATTTATGCCAAATACTGTTGATTTTATATGTATGTAATATATTTCTGAAATTTGTAAAAAAAAAACCCATTTAGAATTATGTTTTGTGTTCTTTCTTCTCTGATAGTTTGCATAATCGTACTTTAAATATTTAAAATGAGCAAGAAGAAATTTTTGTTCAATTAATTCAGGTAGAAGGAAAATTCTTGTTTTACGATAAACAATACATTTGTAAGGACTACAAAAATTTCTTTTCTGAAGATAATTTCAAATATCTCCGAAAATCAAAGCTTTTTCAAGCTTCGAAAATCAAAGCAGTTTTTCCTTTCGACTGATTCATTTGAATCAATGCTACATTACTCTATAATTTCATTTAATGAAAAAAATTTTTGAAGAATTCAAGATCAATTAAGTACTGTTTGGAAATGTTTTTAGTAATATTTGAAAATCATTTATGTTTAAAGAAACATTGTATAGTTTTTCGAAACAAAAGGCTTTTTTATGAATTTAATATAAACATTTAACGTGTTTTTTACAATCATTGTATTATTTTGTTTGAAATTAAGATTTAGATATATGTGCATTTGAAATTATTTTGAAAAACATGTTTTATATAAATTTCTTCATATTTTACTTAATAAATATTCTATATTTCCTGGCAAAATAATTTTTCAACAATTTCGGAATCTCTTTTCATCTTTAGTGAGGAGTTGTTGAATTATTATTAATAATAACGTTATTCTCATTCCGGTTTTATTATTGTAGAATTTTGTTGGAAGTAAGATTAATATTAATTATTTTCTGTTGTAATGATACGTAAATAAAAGCGTTAAATATTTTATAGTTTATAATCGTAACATCTGATAGGCATGCATAAGGGTTCCACTTTAAAATTAAAGTATTTGCTATGTAAAAGTTATTCAAATTTGTCCAAATTTTTAAAAGAATATAAAGGTTGCAAACATAACACATATATTTTATTGCATTTAGGCTGACTGATTGCATGTATTCATTCCAAATTCTCTTACAGTGTTCTCTGACATAAAACAATTCTTTTAAAAATTAATATAAAATAAATATAATGAGCGTAATTCGAGAACATACGCCCTCTGGATTGCAAGAAAGTAAGCACACACAACAAGTAATATAAGAAAATATTAAAT
>BMAV01012948.1:0-27538 GCA_019973955.1 Trichonephila inaurata madagascariensis | reverse complement strand
AAAACTAGCAAACCACCTGTACACACACTTCATAGACAGTGCTTGATCTTCAAAAACATGTTCCAGCACTGCATAAATTTGCAAACTCTTAAAACAAAACTTTAAATTGATCTTTTGTTTGTTCATTTTCTTGTTCTCAAACTCTCCCTGTGTCTAACGTACTAAAGAAGCACTTTGTAAAACAAGTCTTACATGGAACACAAATGAGTCTCAACTGAACAACAGTGGGGGCACATGGTCAACACCTGCCGCTATGCATGTGCAGCGTTTTGTTTCGTCAGTGTTGCTAGATCGGCTGTTCTGACTTCATTCACCGAACTTTATTGTCAGAGGTTGTAATATATTTTAATAATTAAATTAAAGAATTTAAGATGAAAGGAATAATTCTGTAAAATAAATACTAGAAATAGGAAGGAAAAAAAGCCATTTTAGTGATACTTGTGAAAAGTTTATAATATAAAAATGTTTAATGAATAGTCTGATAAATTTTTTTGAATTTCGATAATTTTTTTTTAAGGAAACATCCTAGAAGATAGAAGATTCAATATAGTAAAAACATCCTTTACTTGTAAAGTCAAATTTTAAATATATTTTTTATACACAGCTACAAGTAGTTTCTAAATTAAACACTTCCTTTCCCAAGGGCATATAATCAATAAAAACAAATACACAAGCAGCTTGGAAGAGAAACAAGTGACCCAAAAAATATCTTCAAGGCAATTCAATTTCATATACGTAGTAATTTTTAAAAACTTGACAATGTCACAAAAATGACAATGTCAAAACAATAGTAACTATACTAAGGTAAATCTATTACTAATATTAGCCGATTCATTAATGTCGTAATATGATGCAACACAAGAGATCCTGGTGATGGATTTCATAATTTTGAACCATTATCAAGTGATGAAGACTACACGCAAATTGGCATACATCCATCACTATTCTACACCATTCAACACAAAAACTTTTGAGTTTCAATGGATTTGAAGTGTATCAGCCAAATACATGACATGTGTTGTCGTTGCTAATGCCACCTGTCCAACATAGTCAGATCGAGGTTCACAAAATTTCATCATGGCAAAGGGCAAGATTGTATGCCTGTCGTTAGCTGTAGCTTTGAGTACCATGCAGGTAACAGTATGATTTGATTCCACCTTAGTTTTGAGGGAGAAAACCCTGGGGGTCATGCCGTGAAGGCACTATACATTTACAAACATCCATGCCTTCTTCAGGATTCAAACCCAGGCCCTATGGCACAATAGTCAGCATTACTAACCACTATACCAGATGGGCGACAATGTTTTTGGTGGCATTAACCTAAACCTACAACTTGACAAAAATAAAAGCTGTGAACTTGCAACTATTACCACATGGCTACAGAGGTAAATCAATGTTAGTATTTTAGAACTACTCTTTGTAATTTGAAATATTATGGTAACTAAATAATTGACATTTTATTCACAGCAATCTTGTTATAGGGTATATTAGATTTAAGGTCACAATCAAGAAATGTATTTAAATGACTTTACTACATATATAATTTTTTATATTTATTCAAAGTAAAACAGTGACACTTATGAAAGAATATTTAATATAAGAATATTACACACATTAATGGACTATCAATGTTTCACAATAATGCTTACCTATAAATATGCTAGCATCTATTTCTGGATGCTTTTCAATCAATTTTTTCACAAGCATTATGGAAGGATCACTTTCATCTTCTATACAAAAAAGTAATTCAAACTAGAAAAAGGAAAAGAGATATAAATCAAAGGTTATATCATATATTAGAAATACTTCATGAATGTGAGTGAGTGAATATTAATGTCGCACTGTTCAGCTACATGAGGGCTTTTGGCGATGGAACACGTAATTTTGAATCATGGTCAAGTGACGGGGATGACACCTGAGCTGGCACCCCCTCTCCTAACTACCACACAACACCAATGGGAGGACGTTTCAGCTCTCAACAGATTTAACGTGCATTGTTGCCCTACACGGCGGGTCTTTAGTGGTACTGGGCTCGAACTTATGACATGTCTGCCATGATCCGATACCTTGAACCACTGGGCTACCGCAGCTCTAAACACTTCATGAAAATGTTATAAAACACTTAGATATAACAAACACTTAGATATAACATACAACGTAGATCCTTCCCCAATACTAATTTAAATGTCAAATGCACTTAGGATCTTAAGGGTGTGTCCCTCTGGTTTATTGACAATGACTAACTTTACAAGAGAGATCACTCTCATTCTTCAAAGTCATAAATTCTGTACTCGCCTAAAAGGAGCATATGAGGGTCGTCAGCTGTAGAATAAAGATCATACTTAAATAGGCTCTGATTAAGGTATAAAATATAATTTATGATCCCTACTTTTTATGACGATGCATATAAATATGTTTTTTATCTAAATAAATTTTGCTAAGAAGCATATTTTGTCTTTTATTTATCCATGTGTTAATAAATAAAATAAGATGATTGAAACATTCTCTTAGTGAAATTTCATTACATTATTATAAATGTGCTTCAAGATTGTCCTTTTCTTCAATTTTAGCAACTCTCCCCTACAGATCTGAATAAAACCAGAATCAAACCAGTAAATATAAATAGTTGATTATTTCATATTAAAAAAGTTAGTAGTTTGCAATTTAACTTTTCAAAATTACAGAGTCTGCACAGTGTAGAAAATTCTTACTGCATTTCAAAATCAGATTCATTAAAAATTTAGCAAAGAAATCACAAACACAGAATTCTTAAAAAGTGAAAAAAATAGAACAATTTTTGTTTGCTTTCAATTGTGTATGCTGCCTTTGCAGAATTCAAATTTCAACATTCTTTTTTCGGCCAATACATAGCAAATAGTAAAAAATATTCAAAACATCATTCATCAATAAGTATACTTGATATTTTCCAAACTTTCTTTGAAAATTATTCCATGCAGCTGGATTATTTTTTGATATTTGCATAAAAGCAAAACAATTTATCCTTTATTTTATAATAACACACATGATTTATTTTAATGAACAAAAATCATTTGCTTCGATGGGGATGATGACGCAAAGTATTATTTTAAAACAGATAACTATATTAAGTATTCCAGCAAATAATACATTAGCATATTCGAAAAAATATTCATAATATAACAGAACACATACACAAAAAACATGCTATATAGTTATTTCTACACATTTTTTTATAATTGAAAGCTTCACTTAAAAGACAAAAAGCAAATATTGAAACAAAAATTTAATATAATTTAGGAATAAAAGACAATTTGAGTAGCGATGGACATTTTGAACTAAATTTAATCATAAACAAGAAATTTAATTTTACATGTCAGTTTGCAAATCACTGATGCAGTTAACTTTACTAATAAACAAAAACAATAAAACTTTTCTGCTTGGAAATGAAGCTCTTGTGTACTCACTTCTGAATATAACAGAAAATTTAAATGGAAGATTTGTTAACATTAGTGCTGTCTGTTTCACAATACAATTGCAACATAATTTCAAAACACAAAAAAGTTATTTCTATTTGTTTTTTTTAATTAAATATTTCACATTTCGGAATAAATTCCAATTTTTAAGTTAAAAATGCAACACATCAGTAAATGATTAAAGGAAGTCATTTGAAGTAATGAACACAACCTACTTTGGGATAATTCATGGTAAAAAAAGATTCTAGATTGGTATATAGATTTTGGTCCACTCCTGTCAAAGGCTTGAGAATGGAAACGCCGGGCAATGGAACTTCAGGGGAAGGTAGCTGAGGTTTTCTGTGGAGTTTTAGTTTACTGCAACAAAAGATACTGATTACTCAAATGCATCATAATCATACTAACAATCAAGTTCACAGAAAATTGAGACATGTACAAAAAATGAAAATGGTAGGGAAAAAGCCCCAGACAAATAATGCAATAACACACGAAATTAGTTCAGTTCAAATATTATAATGTTATTGACAATCTTTTTACTATAAATATTCACAAGTTTTTAATACAATCAAATATGAAATGTGTAAAACAATTATACACCTTAATATTTTGTTTCAATAAAGATTATTAAAACATTCCATATACTGTATTTACTGGAATCTAAGCCCCCACCTTAAATTCTCAACAAGTCTTTGTGGAAAATGAAAAATAGTGTAAAATAGTTCAGATCCTTAATCGCCCCATCCAAAGCATTTTTTTTTCTTTAAAATTCGATTCTAAGCCACACCCAATTTCCATAGCTTTAATATCGGAAATAAAGTGCAGCTTAGATTAGACCAAATACGGTATATATTTTTCAAATGATATTTTATGAGATTAATTATGTTTCAATTATACTTTTTTTGCATCATGGAAAATGTGAAGAGTTTTTTTTTTAAAACTCTATACTTTTAGACTTAAACTAGACTCTATACATTTAGATAAATTAAAAATCTCTCTTCCAAAAATTATTCACATGACTTTTTAACCCATCATGTCGCTCAGAATGAAATTAACAGTTTTAAAACAAGAATACTTTATCTACAAACTAGTTTATTTATTGTCATTTAGAGTAACAAAAGAATGTTTCAGAAATACCTAAATCAGCTTTAGACAAAATATACACATTTTGAATTCTTAATAGTTTAATAATTTATTGCACACTTTCGAATATTAAAATAATTTTATGCATTGAATTTTAAATAAGAAAATCTGGATAGATAATTACGATCCCTTAAGGTAAAAAGTTGGAAATCTTTTGATCCTTTAAATTCATATTGTGACAGAATGAACTAATAATTTTTCTAATGGAGAAAGTTTAGACAAACTTTTCCCTCCAAAAAGTTTGTCTAAACTTTCTTTGAGTGCTGGGGAAATCTAGGAGAGAATCTTTTAATGGTGATAAGCACATTTCTGCCCATCTGTTATAATGGTTGGCGAAGCAGACTGCTGTGCCATAGGGTCTTTGTTCGAATCCCAGAGAAGCCATGGATGTTTGTAAATGAATAGTACTTTTGCGACGTGGGGGTACTCTAAACAGCCATCGAGCGCCATAAGTCCTCTCATAAGGTTTGTGGGAGGAAAAGAGCGGTAGGAGGTCTTGTTCACCCCTAAGGTGTTCTCCCCCAAAATTGGGGTGGAACTGAGCCAAATAATAGTGTCACCTGTTTTGTATTCAAACTTATGGCTAGCGACAGGCGTAAATCTCAAGCTTTTGCCACAATCTTTTGTGGGCTTCGATCTGATACTGTCAGACAAGTAGCATTAGAAACAACACACACTTCAAATTTTTAAAATGACACATTTAAAAAATTTAGATGCAATACAGCACAAATGATTAACATCATCTATTTGAAATGTTTCATCTGAAATTATTTTACATAGTATGCTCAGAAATATTTTTTTAAGTATAAGGGCAATAATACCTTAGAATCAGCAACAACAAACAGTTATAAGATTAATCAATACTATAATTCCTACAGTACACAAAAAATATTCTAATGACACACAAAAGAATTAAAAAGTTCAAATTTGGTTTTCCCTCTTTTATAACAACATATTTTTATCTCTTTCCCTCATTCCAATTCATTAAAAATATATGATTAACTTAGTGATACAACTTCAAAAATATTATTGGTATAATGATTTTAATAGAATTTTTAATACAGTGATAATCAACATCCCTTTTACAAGTTTCATTTTGAAGATTTTGCTCCACTCTTTGAACTTATAAATTCCTCCTCATGTATTTTTCTTAACAATTTATTTCAAGAACCACTGACAACTGATCTCGTAATTATGAACGTAAGTTAATTGACTATATACTCGAGAGAGTGATTCTCAATTGTATTTGGTTTAAAAACCCTGTAACACACTATATAACTTAAATGCATTTAAGAGTTGAAATTAACTATTTCAAATTAAGAAACTTCAATGTATGTCTATCATTGAGGCCAGTATCATTAAACCTCCGTGATGAAATAGATACAAGGCACAATTGCTAATCTAATTTTTTCTTATGTTTCATCAATACAAAGCCTTTCCTGTCAACTAAAGGTTCCACACATTACAATTAAATAAAAGACACAGTACAGAAAATATGCTGCCTTTCACATGATAGTAAAATCAAAATATAAATTTAAAATTAGAACTTTTCTAAAAAAAATCTGAAAAATGTTTGATGTGTTTGTGGGTTCTATTTTTTACATATAACATCAGATAGGTTCAACAATATCTTTCCATGCTAATAATCTAGAAATCCACATGGACGACATATCAACTATGTCAATGTTTCCCAGAAAATTCTTCTTAATTCTAATTTAAAATATGTTTTTCCAAATTACAGTAAGAGTTCCATAAACTCGGCACTCCATAACCCAGCAGTCCGGATAACTCTGCCACACCCTTGCAGGTTGAACCTCCCCCTCCCATGTGCAAACTTGTTCAAGAACAATACCAAACAAGACATTATGTCTGATGCAGAAATTATTGTTGTTGTGACAGTTAATGAAAAAATGCCAGAAAACAATGAAGACGTTTAAATTGAGGACATCGTTCAAACTCAAAATATTACATAGCGAGGGACAAAGGTTATCGAAATCAGTATTTTAAACAACAAACGTTGGTCCTTTACTTGAATGTCTTCATGATGAAGCAGCAAAACACAGAGTGCAGTATGGAAGATAAAAGGACTTTACACATTTTGTTAAAAAAAGTAACCTGTTTTTGCTAAGTTCAGCTACCTAATTTTCATTATAGACAGTTTTATGCCTTCATATAGTATTTTACTGGAGTGTGTGATCAGGTAAATTACTATATAATGCAGTAAATGCTGTATGCCTTCATAAAGTACAAACCCTATTTATTCTAATCTCAGCAGCCTTAAATTCTAAGTCACACCCCAAATTCTCAGCATGTTTTAGTGAAAAATGAAAAAATGTATATATAAAATGGTTTATCGATATCCAATTTTATGAAATTAAAATAAATTTAAAATGAAAAGTCAATAGCTAGTTATTTTACCAAAATTATAAACTTTTAACTAAGTACATGATACTGTAATTGCACTAAATGACCCATCCAAAGAATTCTTTTCCCTTTGATTCTAAGCAGCACCCAATTTTCAGTAGCATTAACATTGGAAAAAAGTGCGGCTTAGATTCGAGTAAATACTGTACTTTTCTTTTGCCTAAAGGTATTTGGACAGTTTGTTTTCTGTTGTATTCTTAAGCACACAATGCATACAAATGCAGTACAATATACTTTCTGAGGAAACAGTTGTACTTATTTTTTTTTTAAATCCTATTTTTGATAATCCTGTATTTTCACAAACTATTAGTCTGTATATGTTGCTTAGTAAAGTTGTACTACAAACAATTGAAGTCAGTCTTCCCATTTTGAATAAATCAGATAAAACTTTTAATTGGCTGGAAAAGTTATAAAACTTGTCCTTTCTCATCATAACAAGTACTGCCAAGTTCCAAAATATTTTTCGAAAACATTTACAAATACATAACTTAGAATTTCATGTTATTTTCCACAGATTTAGAGTTTTTTAATATATTTTTACAGTCAAGAACATAAACACAAACATATTCAAATACAAACTCCACTTATGTTTTTTGTGTATATTAACAAATAATATCATGAAAAATGATGATATTGTTAAATATTATAAGTTTAAAACATTATGACATAATAAATTTTCAAAATGAATGTGGTTTGATTTGATTTTAATTTATGTCCCACTCTGAATACCATGTCAAACAGAGGACTTTGAGCCTTAACAGATTTAATGTGCATCAGCTACTCAACTCTAATAAACATCCTAGTTTGTCAATATTTAATTAAAAAGTACGCTAATTATTTCATTCAATTTAGTATGAAAACGATGATGCTTGCATATTATAGCAAACATATTGGCCACATTATATGAAACAAAGTGCATGGTTACAAATTCAATGCATACAACACATGGGAAATTGGAGTTGCCATCTTGAACTTTGGCATTGTTGAGATAGTACGTAAATACCAAAATCACTTCTAAAAGAGTGATTGTGAATTGATAATTACATAAAAAAAATTATCTGAATAAAATAAAATTTAACTTACAATAATAAAAATATTCAGTGCTGATTCTGAAGACATTTATTTGATTATATATGACTTTTGTTATCAATACACAGCATAATTTCAAAATGATTCAAGCCTTTTAAAAAAAATAAACCATTTAAGTGCAATATATAAACAGCTCAAAATCTTTTCTACGATCTGGCAGAGAGAGGTATTTTTGTGTTAGGTTACTTAAAAATTCTGTATTGATAAAAGATTTTTTATTTCTACAAAAAAATTCAGAAATATCCTTCTTCAAGAATAATGTAATTAATGATATATCATTAACACAATTTTACACAAAGATTATGTTAAAAATTTTATTTGGTTATCAAATATTGCACAGTAACAAATTCATGAGATTTTAAAATAAATTTAGACCACAAAGATAAATGGTATCGTTTTCACAATAAACACAAAGCTTCAACCAGTTGTGCCACTTACTAATGCTACAGATCGAAGCCCACGAAATTCAGAGGCAAAGGGCTAAGTGATGCCTGTCGTTAGCCGTAGCTTTGAGCAACGTACACATGACAGTATGATTTGGCTCGTTCCCCACAATTTTGAGGAAACACCCTGGTCAAGAACTTCTCACCAGCCTCACGAGAGGACTTTCAGCTCGACGGTGATTTAGAGTACCCTCATATCACAAAGGCACCCTACATTTACAAATATCCATGCCTTCTCTGGGATTTGAACCCAGGCCCTACGGCAGAACAGTCAGCGTCGCTAACAGCTATACCGGATGGGCGACAAGCTCCGACCTAATTAGTATATATACATGATTATTAAATATTTTGTACTATTTGTTACTATCAGATTTAAAAAGACATCGAAATAGTATGATTTAATCAAAAGAATTTAAGCTACACATTAGTATGGAAGGTAATCCACAAAAGATTAAAAGCTTAATTTAATCATAAATGGTTTCATTAAAAAAGTCAAATATTTTGTTACATATTACATAAATTAAAGTAATTATAAAAATGCAACATTAAAAGAAAAGCAAAATTAAGCAAATGTAAATACTGTAGCATAACTATTTTCCCCTTAAATTTGCACTAAAAATGCAAGAAACAAAAAAAGACAGTCAAACAGAAATAAAATTAGTGAAATTATAAAAGTTTTTGACATGAAAATTTTAAAAAGTGAAAACAATATGGTCAGACTAATTTGCTTTTTTATTATTACAAAACAACAATTTATAATTTAGTATTTTCTAATTAAAAGATAATTACAGCCATTGGTTTTTTTAAAAAATGAATCATTCAGAATTGTCTAATGCAAATATATATAACTCATGTAATTTTTAGCAAAACATTTTATTACATCAATATATATATATATATATACACTTAATTGACTTTTCAGTCATTATTTGTTTTAATAGACTTTACAATATTTTTGAATTTCATAAGTTTTATGACAATATAAAATAATTTACAAAATATATTAAATTAATTTTAATACAAAAATCTTAATATACAAAAAATCACAATTTAGCTCCACAACTCAGTAATTAATTTAAACCAGAAATTTTTTTTTTATTTTCTTTTAATATTGCAAAATTTTTCTGAACAATTTGCAATAATAATTTCAAGCACAGATGAACACAATCTATTTAAATGCTATGTTATGTTATTTTTGTGAATTTCTTCCAAACACGCAGTAAAAATTCATAAATCATATTATTGGTCAATAATATGCTTCGGAATACAGAACAAACAAAAATTGAGCAATATTTACAACTTAAACCAATATTCATCAAATGTTTCGGTAAGTTTCACAACTTTTAAAAAATAATAATTAAACGAAACTTTTTTTAATAAGCTCCAAATTAAATAAACAGAAGTTTTAATTTTATTTAAATTAAAAATTCATACGAAACTTTATAACTCAACGGAAAATTTTACCGAGCGCTTCCATTTATTAATATTGTTTACATATATATTTCGCAATAAGAAAATATTAATTCTGGAAACATCCCGATCTTTACAGGTTTTTAATGCCCAAGGTAATTCAATTACAGAAATGGAGCGCAATTGGATCAATCAAAGAAAAAAACGCAAACGTCGAATCACAAAAGTAAACAATTCACCCACCCCATGGCATTTGACGGAACGGATTATATTTATCAACAAATCGCTTCCCCGCTGAGGATGAATTTTGACAGCGCTTTTGACCATCTTAATTTTTTTTACTCCACTCTGAGACACTGTCCAAGAATTTTCATTCACTTTTACCCACTTTCCACACTTTCACCTGGGTACACATGCACTGAGAAGGCGCTTGACAAGTGCCTCGCCCACCTTACTAAGCCTAAATGCCTTATATCGGGATCCAAACAAGCGGAGTCTCCCCTATAAGCGTTACGGGACGACACTTTATTCGGTCGGGGGATGATCGCGTATCTCTCTCTGTACAAATCTAATGGGACCCAACTCAGTCTTTTAAATGACTTCCTACTGGTACGGACAAAAATAAACATTCTTAAAATTTCACTGTACTATTAAAAGTCCGGAAAGTAATTTCGCACCGGTGCGATCACCGCAGACCGGCGGCGTGCTTCACTGCTTGCCAGATAAACACAGCGATTGCAATACTGGGATGCAATCGGGATTTTTGTAAAAACCAAATACAGAACACTGAAAACTTACCCATTTATGATTGCAATAATGTGTAAAAGCCAAACGAAACACCAACCACCGAAGAAAAATATGGCAAATCCATATAGAGTGTAAAACAGAAGAACCATTTCTGACTCCCAGCCCCACCGCTGGTTACTGAGTGAAAAGAGTTGCCACGGCTGTGAAACCAAACTACTTGAGCTTTCGGTCTGCTTCGGGTATCTCGAGTGGCAAGTCAGTAGCTGTACTTTAGTTTTTGTTTTCGTTTGTTTATTTTTTAGCACAACTTTGCATTACTCAACAAAATCTCCCCCAAAAGTATTACGTTACATTTTCATAATTTTTTTACGCAGGTGAGCAGTTTTTTAAATATAAGTATCGATTTCAGCTGATCTCAAGGATTTTTGCGTTCTTCCAGACGAAGTTCAAATGAAAAAATAAAAAGCGTCGTAATCAAAATTTCGTTTTTTGATGACTTTGTTTCTTCATGAACTAAAAAAGTGCTGTCAAATCGGAAATACATTTAATTGGTTTTACGATAGGAAACAAGAACGGAACTGTTACAATTGGAGATGTTGCAACTAATTTTAAAATGCAAAAAGGAAGTTCACACTGTTCGTTACCTTTTAATTATGATGATGTGCGTGTGTGTTTAATATCAAAACATTAAAATAAATATAAGAAACGTTTGAAAAATAATTAATAAAGGAAGCTTGTTTAAGAAATAGATTTTTTATGAAGTTACTTCCCTTTCTTACAATATTAATTAATACATATATTTGCGCTTTAAAACGAAATGCAAGGACTTTTGATGCATAGTTAATTTGAATTAATTGTTACTAAATGAAAAAAAAATAACATGATTTTGAGTTTGTATTAAAGCGTATCGATTCAAGAATTATTCATTAGCGTTGCGCTAAGAAGGGATTATGCGCTGTATATCGAAACATGAAACTAAACAAAAAATTTCAAAAATATTCTTCATTTAAAAAAAGAGAATTTATTTATTCCTCTAATGTAAATGAGATACCATAATTTTAAAATGACACTTTAAGATATTAGAAAAACCTTGATCTTTTAAAAAGATAGTTTCTTAGAACTAATCAAATAATTTAAAGCGGAAATATTTATCAGATAATAATCCGAATCTTCGAAAAGAAAGTGCTCAGTTAATTCGGTAATTAATATTTGTTTTTCTGAAACCCATTATAAACAAAACTAATTATTCCTATCTCAACAAAATTATTACAAAAAAAGTATTCGTTTGTAAATAATTTATAAATTTACGAACGAAAGATATTTGGAGGGGAAAAAAATTGCAACAGTTCTAATGGAGCTTTGGACTTGGAACTCTGATACTTGTATTAATGTACGCGAAATATTTCTGGCAAAAACGTAAGAAAATAGCTTTCAAGAAATTTCTAATTTAAAACCAATAAATATATTTTCTAACACAGTCTGGCAGCTCCCCGGAAAAGAATAAAGGGTAAGATTTATTCATGTTGCAAATGCGTGTGTAAATAATAGCTCTTTTTGTGCTGGTTACAGCTCGCTCTCAACATAGCAAAATATGCTCACAGCAAATAGACTTTTATGTATCGTAAGAAATGTATCTCAATTTTTAATATGATCTAGAACGATTTTATCCATTGGGCGCTTGGGGTGGACACCCAAGGGCCAGGAGCCCAGAAGGGCCCAGATAAGCTGGATTTAACCAGATTTTTTGGTTATAAATTTCGATCCTCCAGTGCCAAGGGAGCTTTCAGATCTTCTGCGCCCAGGGCCCGAAATGAGCTTAAACCAGCACTATTCTTGATTACTCATTAGGCCTAATCCAGGATGTGTGTCTGAACTGATATTAAAGCCACAACCTCTTGGTGTGTAATGTAGACTCAACGGGTCCAAATGGCCACTAAGTAGAATCAGACTTTAAGAGTATAAATGAGAAAAGAGTTGGAGAACGAAGGTGAATGAGAGATCCCTATGGAGGAAACTTCAAAGGAAGGCACTGGCCCACAAGGGTCTGTCTTACCGGATTTGATGATGATGGTCCACAAATGGCCGACGGGCAACTTACAGAGGAAGTCAATTTAGAGAGGTCGGTTTGCAAATAAATATGATAAGGTTCCTACTGGGAGAATTACAAGAATAGGTCAACTTAATGAGAGGCCATTTTTTCGTGTTTTCATACAGACTCTTCTATGATCTTTTTTAAATCTTGGCGCCGTTTGTTTAATTTTTGTGTATCTTTCTTTTGTTATTTGTTTTCCTTTTAATGAAATTCCTTTTTATTGAATTGGGTATACTTTTTTAATTCTTTATAAGTTATTTAATTAATTCTTAGAATTTAAAAAAAACACCTTTTTTGTTCATTTTTTTTTTTTTACCAATTATTAAATCAAAGTCGAATTATCGTTTTTCTTACCAATTACCATATACAAAAATTTTCGTGAGATCTTTAGATCTGTTACAAAATGTGAACGAATAATTCAATACAGAACTTCTTTTTAATAATTATAAGTTTTTTAAATAAGTGATTTATTTTAAAAAATAATTTTAAAGTACATTTTGATTAATTAAAAAAAATTGCATTCTACATATTAATGGATCAGTTTTCTAAGCTACTACACTTCAAGTCCGTCCTGGCCATATTATATTGTACTTGTGCTTAAAAATTACATATTATCTCGTTAACAAATTAAAGTAACTCATCAATAACAAAAAAAAATTTCTCTCAAAAATTTGTTCATTTTATGGACATAGGTTCCACACCCCCACAATTAGTCGTGTGACCGAATGAATTAAAACCTAATAAAGAGGTCAGAATTTATTTTGTAACTCATAAGATTCAAATGTTAGGGAAAAGCAAAAAAAAAAAATTTTTCGATATTTATAGAGGGTAAAAAAGAAAATCGAAATTTATAGAATATTGTTCATAAATCTAAGAATGAAGGTAGGTTGACACCGATTTATTGGAAATAGTTTTTTTATAAGGTCATAAATTTTTAGTCAATCTCTGTTTTTGTTTTCGAATGTTTTCATTTCTTCCTGAGAATAGCGTTATGATATTTCTTTGTTCTAGTTAGAACAGTTTTAATTTTTAACACGCTTTTATAAGCTCCATCTGTATGTAACGGAATCTTGAATTCGATTTTTACCCACTTTAAAAGGTCAAATTGTGACGTCTCACGCGTCCTTTCTCTAACATAGCCTCGGTGTTCTTTGACAGCACGATTAATGGCAAAATCTTTTTTCCCAAACCCCAATCCAAGAAGGAAACGAAGGATAGATGCAAATAAGATAACTTTTTAAAAGGACAGAAGTTTTAGTGAGCGCGATGGCAATTTAAGAAAGTTCAGTTCAAAAAGATAGAAGTGTAAAGTGACGGCTTACCTAAGAATCACGAAAAAAATCGCCCTTCCCAAGGTACATACCATTGTACGCCAGCTTAGAGGAATATCTGAAGTGGATTGGGCGTTGCGTAATACCCAAAGGGAGGAAGATTATATTCTGAATGCGAATATATTATTAAGATTGTGAGAGTAGGCGGATATAGTATAATTATATTGATAAGTGATCTAATTGCGCGATCTGTGTTAATTAAGGCTACGTGTTTTGGTTTATTCTCACTTAATATAAGTTTGTTCGATTTAAGTTTTGTTTAAAATTTTTAATAAGTCAATTAAGAATTCTAAAAAGTCCCCATCATTTCGAGAATTCCACACCTCTAACTTACGCTGAAACCCCACGATATGGTCAACGAAGATCGACCCTGTCGCAAAATTAATTCGAAATTTTGCGCACTTGTCAGGACAGATGACAATACAATAATATAATAATTTTGTGTTCCATTGTCCTGATCAGAATCATCAGGATTAACGATTTCCAGTTCCCAGGTTTGGCGACTAATTCCAGTTTACACTTCCAGATATGGCAACTACCAAAACATCTGAGGGGTCACCGGAATAAATAATTTCGCACAAACTGTTCGATTCAAAACGTGTACTTTTATGTCTAATACTGATACATGTCTTAGAAAGAAAATCGAGCTCTTTTTAGTGAAATATATCATCGACTTAACACCCCTCCCGCATTAAATATTTCAAACTTAGCTCTTCCAGTTTCCTTCAGTCGGCTGATTGATTGATTGATTGTTTGGGTTTTGTTTAACGTCGCACTGTTCAGCTACTCGAGGGCTTTTGGCGACGGGGAAATTTTTGAACCAGGTAAGTGACGGGACGACACCGGGGCACCCCTCCCAACTACCGCCCACACCAACGGGAGGGACGTTTCAGCCCCACAGTTTTAAAGGCCGTAACGGGGGTCTTTAGTGGTACTGGCCCGCTCGTGACAAAGCAAGCCATGGTCCGATCCCTTTCCACTGGCACCGGGCCACCCCTATCGGCTGACCCTATATTTTAAACCCAGACCGTATTGACGCCCTGATAGGATGTCCAGGGACGTCTTCAGGCATGGGACAACTGGGCCCGGGCCTAGGGCCTCGCCACAATGGGGGGCCTCATCTGATTCTCGACTCAGCCTTAATAAGATCATGATTTGAACAATTTCAACGGTCAAACGTTTTTTTCGGTTGTATTATCCGAAAAACTGTTGAATTTTGGACAACTAGCTACATGTGATGATCGTGATCCATGTATAGACCTAGTGTGACATAGCCATTAGCTATGACGGGGGGTGGGTCCGCTTTTGGTTAGGGTGGGGATTATCGGAAGGATGAGACATTTTATAATTTTAAAAACCCTTTTTATTAAGAATATAACTTAAATTACTTATATATAATGAACAACTTATATTAAGAGTGAGAATAAACCACAAAGTAGACCGAATATTTAAAAGACCCGGCAACTAGTCACTTATCCTAAATATAATTAATTATCTGCCTAAACTCGCTTTCTATATTATACTATCGTTTAGAAAGTAACCCTCCCATTGGTTTTGGGCTCATCTATTCTGCTACTTTTGATAATAATGTACTCATTCTTTCTCTTCCTTTTAAATATTTTATGAAGGGGGCCTTCTTCCTTGTGAGTAGGCCGTCTAACACTTGTTCGAACTGTTCCGCACTAACTTTTCTAAGATTCCCCCTTCACCAAACTTTCTAGCCTTTTAAAGTATATCTTATTTGCATTTTACTTTTTTTCCCCTTTTTGGGAGGGGTTTGGAAAAGTTTTCCTTAATGTGGTCAAAGAACGTGGGTTATGTTGGAAAAACGCGGGGATGTCACACTAGGCTTACCACCATATACCATCATTACTCATTCAGTCAAAAGGCGTTAGTTGGCCAAGTCGGTCTTAAGGATTGTAAGTCATACTCATTTATTTGCTACTGGTTATTGTTTGTACGAATATTTGACAACGTATGCAATGAACTGTCTACTTTTATAGGTCATTGGTGGGGCCTACATTTGTGTAGGGGCCCAGGGGCTACTTTTGCGTAGGAGCCCAGGTCCTCAAGAAGTCTTAAGACGTCCCTGAGGTTCTCAATGGGTATTCCACATTCTAAAAAAATATGACGCATTTAAGATTAATTCATCATTGAATAAAGGATAGTTTAAAAAAACCAAAAAAAAAAAAAACACGCTTTTATTGTAGATTGAACTAAAAAATAAAAAAAGATAGTTTAAAAAACAAATAACACGCTTTTATGTAAAATCGAACTAAAATAAAAATAATTTTAATATAAGAAAAAATGACTAACAAAAATAAGTCATTAGGTAAAAACCCTTTGTTCTACATTTTACCTATTCTGCATTTGGGAATAAAAGCTAGTAAGAATTATGACAAAATTGACATCAAGCGCCCACGCTTTTTAACATAATTAATTTTTCTGTAGTCATTTATTCTTATATTAAAATTATTTTTTACTTTTAGTTCCTATTAAAACGTTTTTTATTTTTAACCTATAATTTATTATATATTGTACACACATGTATATAAAATGTATGTATTGTATATGTACTGAAAATGTATGTAGATACACAAAATGACTTATAATAGTGAACATAATGGTCTAAATTAATATGATGTTATTAGTCACATGATAGCGGCAACCCCGTTTTTCTAGCCATTCAGTTCAAAAACTCATGTGACGTCATAGTCACGATAAATGCAATCATCTATTTTCAGCTAATGAGATCATACACTTCATTGTTGCCGAATTACGTTTTTTTAAAGAAATTTTTTTTAAAAAAAGTAATATTTGTCACTTTATTTAGAAACACAAATACAAAACAAGATTATTTTTTTTAAATTTTGAAATTTTTTTGCTGAAGTTTCTTTTTATAAAAGTTGAACGTCTTTACTAAATTCTAATTTTTAATAAAAAAACGAATAAAAAACCCCCACACACACACAAAACACACACACACACACACACACACACACACACACACACACACACACACACACACACACACACACACACACACACACACCCCCCCCCCCCCCCCCCCCCTAGTTTAATGTATTTTTGAATTCAATATTAGCACTCTGTTTTTTTGCCTTTATCATGGGTTATAAATTTTAAATCCATTTGTTTAAAAAATGCATAAAAAAACCCTTTTTATTCATTTCCATCCCCAAAGCTAATTGTTTTTTTTTTTAAAAATTTTTTGGGGGGGGGGCCCCCCCCTTTTTTTAGGGGCCCTTTTCCCCCCCGGGGGGGGAAAAAAAAAAAATTTTTTTTCAATTCTTTTTTAAAAAAAATTTTTTTGGGATTAAGTTTTACCAAAAAAATTTAAAAAAAAAATTTTCCCCCGGGAAACCCCCCAAAAGGGGGGAGGGGCCCCCCTTTTAAAAAAATTCCCAAAGCCCAAAAGGGGGGCAAAGGAACCCCGGGGGCCCAAACCCCCAAAAAAAAAAAAAAAAATTTTAAATTTTTTGGGTTTTTCCCCCCCGGGGGAAATTTTTTTTGGGCCCGGGCCCAAAAAAAAAAAAAAGGGCCCCCAAAAATTTTGGAAAACAAAAAAAAAATTTTTTTCCCCAAACCTTCCCTTTTGGGAAAAACCCCCTTTTTTTTTAAAAAAAAAAAAAAATTTTTTTTTTTAAAAATTTTTTAAAAAAATTTTTTTTTTAAAAAATTTTAAAAAAATTTTTTTAAAATTTTTTTTTAAAAAAAAAATTTTTTTTGGTTTTTTTTTTTTTCCTTTTTTTTTTTTTTTTTTTAAAAAAATTTTTTTTTGGGGGGGGAAAAATTTTTTTAAAAAATTTTTAAAAAAGGGGTTTTTTTTTTAAAAATTTTTTTTTATAAAATTTTTTTTTAAAAAAATTTTTTTTTTTTGGGGGAAAACCCCAAAAAAAATTTTTGGGGGAAAAAAAAACCCTTTTTTTTAAAAGGGGGCCCCCCCCTTTTTTTCACTATTTTTTTTTTTTAAAAAATTTTTTTTTTGGGAAAAAATTTTTTGGGGGGGGGCCAAATTTTTCCTTTTTAAAAAAACCCCTTTTTTTTTTTTCCCAAATTTTTTGTTTGGGGGGGGGGGAAAAAGGGGGGTTTTTTGGGGGCCCCCTTCCCCTTTCCCCTTTTTTCCCCCCTTTTTTTGGGGGGGGGAAAAAAACCCCCCTTTTGGGTTTTTTTTGGGGGGGGGCCCCCCCCGGCCCCCCCCAAAAAAAAAAAGGGGCCCCCCTTTTTTGGGGGTTTTTTAAAAAAACCCCTTTTTTTTGGGGATTTCCTTTTTTTTTCCCCCTTTTTTCATTTTTTAATTTTTGGGTTTAAAAAAATTTTTTTTTCGGTTTTATTCATTTTCTCTGAGTTATGGGGTAGTTTTGGTTTCCTTTCATTCATGTGTGTGACCAAGCTCCTAGTTTACATTCTACTGCAATACAAATATAGTTGCATTGTCGTTATGATACTTTGATTTTTTTCTTTTGACAAAGTCTCTCTTATTTTTATTTCAAATATTAATATATCAAGTGCAGAATGGCATCAAAGAGGAGTTTTGACTGAATTCCAGACTGAAATCAGTTTTATTTATTTATAATTAAATCGGTTTTACCCATAAAACAGTCCCTACTCTAGTTCAGTTCACTATTTCACTGTTTTTTGTTATTACCAACCATTACAGTTACACAAGGGGAAAAAAAAATCTTACAATTCGTACCGGTGCAAAGTCGACAGCAAAATTGCTGATTCCTTGATTAATAAATTTCCAAATTTTTTAATAAAATTTTAAATAATTGAATTTGTGTTTGGCCATGGGGGCCACTCAGAAATGCCCGGCGGGCAACAGGTTGAGCATTGCTGGTCTAGCCGATTTGAGCCTGGGTTTGTGGGGGCCCCAATTTTTGTCCGCGGTACCGGTGTTAGGTATCGGATCTGGCGCCTTGTCACGATTTCCCCAGCCGGACCACAAAAGCCCCACCTTTGGGGACCCGATGCATCAAATCTGTCGGGGCTGAAACGTCCCCCCGCTGGGTGTGGTAGTTAGGAAAAGGGGGGGCACCAGGTGTCGTCCACTCATTTGAAGGGTTACCTTCGCCAAAGCCCTAGTGTAGCTGAACATTGCGAAGTTAATATTCAGTCAATCAACCCAAACATTTATTTCTTAGTTTCCGTTTGTTTTAGTATTTGACAACGTATGATATATTGTTTATTAAAAGGGTCTCAGGTAGGGGATTTCTTTTACATAGATGCGCATGGCATCAAGAAACCTCAGGAAGTCACCGTTCATATTACACTAACGAAATACAGAGCCACGATTTCATCATTACTTCTCCACAGAAGGTTAATCCCGGGGGTAATGGAGAATATTAAAATCCCCGCAAAGACAGATATTGTCTTCAAACTCCCCGTGACAACAGCCCATGAGGGGGGGCCCTTTTGCCCCCTTTTGCCCGACCATTCGGGCGGGTGCATACAGGGTCCCGATCAGGTGGTTGCGAAGTGAGACCCCCCGTAAATCCCAAGCAAGCTTGGTACTCATTTATCGACCCACTGCAGTAGGAATGAAAGGCTGAGTCGACCTTGCCCAGCCCAGGAATATTACCTTTAATATTTTATAAATTGGTTAAATACGTACTTGCCGTCAGTCAGGCTTTGGGCCCCTTAAAGTTCTGTCCCCTCGATACGCAGGGTTTGAGGGGGTGTACGTTACGCCATTGTCAATAAATGGAAACAGAATTCAAATATGAGATATGACTGAAATGTCGCTCATCACGTGTTCTATGCCAACACCCCTCAACCTCCCCGACTACAATGAATAGTTTCAAACAATACATCATGCCAGGTACCCTTTCCACAAACATAGAATCAATTCAGGTGATCACGTTAAAGGAAGGCCCTATTGTAACAAACCACATTCAAGGACAATTTAAAAAGACAGGACAATGTGAAGTTATATTTCCTCTACGTTTTCCCCAATAATTTATTCAAAATTTGACGCAAAAAAAAAGTTGTTTGAACGTTTAGACTGATGTTTTAAAAGGAAACCTAAACTTTTCTATGAAAATTTGGCTGAATACATATTAGAAGGGGGAGGGGGAGGGAAAGCTGCATGTCTGCCACGCATGGTTATTTCCAAAAAAGATGCTTAATAGATTTTTTTTTAAAGGAAAAGCATAATAGTAGGAAAATTCGATGACTATTGGAGATGGGAGCTGTAAATTTGAACCATGATGTGAACTAGAGTCTCCTTTTTCTGATTTACCCATTACTTCGTGGGAGGTCCGAAACCCAGTTCCTTATCATTTCGATTATTTTCACGATGGGTCTTTAGTGGAGTCCGTGACTCGATTGAAATATCGTCGTCCAAGACCTCCATTTTCTTGACCATCCATCTACCATGGCCTTTGCATTCTTATTTATACGATTCTAAGTGATCAATTTTTAAGAGCCGGAGAAGATCAAGATCACCCAAAAGAGTTTAAAGCTGTTGGCTCTTCCTCCTCCATTAGTATTTATACATTTCTAAATCCAAAATTTCACACTATCCCCAACAATAATTTAGAAAAAGATGAAAGTAATGATTTAAAATTAAAAAAAAAGCCTTAAGGGGCCATACATCAGGTTACAATTATTAGTTAACCAACTACTACAAGGTGTTAAGCAATTCAGAAAATGTTGTGAATGAGATTTGCTTGCAGAAGTGATTCAGTATATAGCTCCTATGATATTCGTTGAATATCTCTTGAATTAATTATCAGAATTCGAATGATATTTCAAACATAGTCCATTTACATAAATTTTAAGGGGAAAAAAGGTATTTTGTCAAGGAAAAATTTTAGAAGGTTATTTAACTTCTTTAGTTAAGTCAATAAAGAATCAATTAGCATATTTCAATTCCCTTTTCGTTATCAAGAGTAATACTAATTTCATCTAGCTGCGTTATGTATTCCGAAAAAAAGTTATAAATAAATATCCCATTCCCTTCTGACTACTGTACAAAGTATATTTAAAATTGTCGTGAGCATGGCCACGAACTCATGGCTAGTGTTTCATAGGTTCAAGCCCAAAAGTGCCCCTGAAGTCTCTCTGTGTAGAGAAGCTGATATACATTAAATCTGTGAAGACTTAAAGTCCTCCTGTTGGCGTTTTGGGGTTTTTTTTTAAAAGGAGGGTGCAAAGCTCGGGGGCGTTTTTTGTCATTGACCGAGGTTAAAAATTTTGACGAGGTCCATTCCCCAATAACCCCCTCGGTTGCTGTATAGTGCGCCCGTTAATGATCACTCCCCAAAATTTAAAAAATAGTCTAATCTAAAAGGGTCCTCCACGGGGGTAAAACATGGTTTTGGGAAAAGGGGGGGGGTGCCCTAAGGTGTCTCGTCGTCACCTTTGATTTAAAATTACCAGTCGTACTGGTCGTGTTTAACTAATTTTTGAATCCGATAAATATTTCGACTGAAACGGGGGTGAGGGGAGAGATTATTCTCACGAATTCTAATCAAACTTCAAAACTTTTCATCGTAATAAAATTCAAACTGTGATGATCTTACCCCTGGGGTCGCTTCCTCCTCATCTTGTCGACCTAAAGCTGTAGGAGGGAACGATGAATGACCAAGACTATATCCATGATAAATCTAATTTATTATTCTAAAAAAGATAATTTTCCCAGAACAAGCGCCCAAAGGGAAATTGACCCTTGGAGTGATATAAAGAGAGCAACAACCTTATGAGAATAAGCGTACGAAATCCAAATATATATAGCTTAATAATCTAAATCATAATAATTCTAAATTTCACTTATTTATTCTAGTAGTTAAAATCCGTCCTTTTTAGTCACGATGTGTAATTTTAATTCTTACCGTAGTAACACTGCTTTCAGCGACTCCGGTCCTTCTGTGTGATCTACGATTACTAAACTCTAACTTTATATACACTTAACTGATTTGCATTTCATGCTTTCTTCTTGAGAGGGATGGCTGTGAAATAAACACGATTGCTAGCCCAAAGATTCCCCAAGAGGATTAATAGTTGAAAGTCGCGTAAAGCCACGTCACACAAAACTGCTACTCTACCTACATTATACATACACTCTAGCAAAATTCTAATCCCTTTGCCACCATTCATTTTTTTTTTTACCCTGAGGTTAGGTCAGTGGCGTATATAAACACCTTTTATGGAGGAGGGGGAGCATATTCTAAAAAATGCGTAAACGAATGTTCCGAGGGGTGGTAGTAGCCGAGGCGCAATCATTCAACTGAAAATAATAATAATAAAAAAAAAACATTTGTCTGTAGGGGAAGGGGTGGTTGAACCCCTCTCACCTTTTGTACGCCACTGGATAGGACCACCCCAATACTATATAATTCACACATTTTCCTTGTTCTTTTTATCGACGAGCTTATTTTCGTATATCTAACATCTTTTATCTGTTACCTTTGCTTATTTACTATGAGCAAAGAATAAGATATAAGAATCTCTCCGGGCACAAGGACAGCTTGATAAACGCCAGTAGAATTTACCGGAGAAAAAAGCACATTCTGTGCGTATATCAAGCATTCCCACGCGTGCACACGCGAGCATAGAATTAAAAAAAAAATTAGCAAAATAATGAACCGAAGTGGAAAAAAAAAGGCAGGAACGGGATTGTTGTTACAATTCTCGTCAACGAATTCGAACTCATTCTACTCATCGTAGTTTCATAAGCACTGTTAGAATATTTGTGGTACTTAATAATGAACTTCATAGCAGTTATTTGTCGCCGGAGGTTAACCGCATACCAAATATTTTACAACCTATTTCCCCTTTTAAAAAATAATTATAATGGCCAAAAGGTAGCCGAGTGGTATGGTATCCGGACCGTGGCTTGCCTTTGTCCGAGGTCGACCCCTGTCCACTAAAGACTCGCCGTGTGGGCAGCGATGCACGTTAAATCTGTCGAGCAAACGTCCTCCCGTTGGTGTGGTGTGGTAGTTGGGAGAGGGGGCCAGCTCGGTGTCGTCCCAACACTTGACCATGGTTAAAAATTACGTGGTCCGTCGCCAAAACCCCTGTGTAGCTGAACAGTGCGACGTTAATATTCAATCAATAAATTAACATAATTATACACTGGTGTCAAAACTTGCAACAATGAAAAAAATTTAGCAGATAGCCATGAAATTGCAAAAAAGGAGGTCGGGAGATCGTAGGGGAACATGTGTCAGTAGAAACGTGATGCGTTAAATATCAGGAACAAAACGTCAGAAGCGATGTGAGCGTACGCAAAACGCGTTTTCCGCGCGTTTAACAGTAGAATGAAATGAAGGACGGAGACGCAATTCACCATATTCTCTGCAAGTGCCAGTGAGTCAGTTCATGAAATATGGCTAGAAGAAATCATCTGATGACTTCACACGGGGAAAAATGATCGGAAAAACTGGAGGAGGGGCTACTGCACCAGTGTTGCTGCGAGTTCGGAATCAACAAAAGTGCGTTTCGCGCGCGGAAAGCGTTCCAAACCACAGGGACAGCTGTTAGAAAAGGGTTGGGTGGCCCCCCGGGGACGACAACTGCAGGGGATGACCGATATATCATCCTGCGGCGAAAAAAATTTTACAGCAGTCAGCAAACACCATTGCTCAAAAAACTGTACAGCAACAGGTGACAATGAAAGGGTTTTCTGTGGCCAGACGCCTTCCAAAGGGGGCCCGTTCACCCGCCTCCTGAACGCTGCCTCCCCTTGGGCCACCGAAGCCACCGTTTACAGTGGGGGGAAGCACAAAACTGGGCAAATCAATGGGGTCTTTTCCCCTTTTCGGATGAAGTCGGTTCAGTACCAGAAGCGATTCTCAACCCTTTTGATTTGGGAGAATCGGGACCCGGTTTTTTCCCAGTAACATCAAGGAAAACATCTTACGGTGGTCCTGGAGTTCCTGTCTGTGTTGGCATTATGCTGAACGGGGGAACATTCCCTTTTCGACAGAGGGGGCTGTAACCGGGGGTCCAAGGGGAAAGGGACTTCTTCCTCATTCATCTTTCCCCGGGGACCATTGGCCCAGACTTCATCTTTATGGATGACAATGCACTGCCACATCGCATCTTGCTGTTGAGGAGCTGCTGGAAAGTGAAGATATCACACGAATGGATTGGCCAGCGTGCCCCCCAATTTAAATCCCATCGAACATGTGTGGGATGCTTTGGAGAACTTTTCCCACATCACATCATCGGAGTAAAACCAACAACTCAAACAGATGTTGATTGAGGAATGGGCACCCTCCTCAAAATGGCCAGCTGGTTCTGAGTATGCGGAGACGGTGCCAACCATTGTAGAAAGGGGGGGGCATTTTCATATTGGAAAATCTGCTTGTTGTTCTTCCTTTTGGGATAGCAATCATAGTCACGATACTATGCCAATAAAACTTGTTTTTTTTGATTCCCTACCGTATGCGTTGTATTCCTTTTCAGCGCCGATGCCTCATCCTTTTCGTCATAATACTTCCCCATTTCAGAATTTCATTTCCTCTCAAGATTTTTTTAAAATTTGGAATAAACCCACCTGTTGCTTAAGTTTTGCACACCAGTGTAATAAGCTTTGTGGCTAGATTTTTCAAACCTATAGTTCGCAGAAAGTCGCCAATATTATGTAGTTAATGCGTAGTTACCGAATATTTTAACTTAACTCAGTGGCGAAACAACCCATGAGGCCCTAGGCCTACTGCGCCCTACTCAGTACACGTTACCTTGGGTCCTGAGCAAATGTCTGACGTTAAACCTCCAGTGTTAATTTTTAAGCAAGTTTGGGTACGCATTCATCGCCCCATAAAAGGATGAAGGGGGAACCGAATTTTTTTAATAAAATAAATAGGCAACGAAAATAAGTTAACACGAAACTGATGGGACTGAAATATTTCTTCGTGTTAAAATATATTACTAAAGAAAAAAAAAACATATATTCAACAAAATTATGTTTATTAGAGTACATTTTATTTATATAAATATACTCAAACATTTTCGTAATTTGCCCTTTTTTTTTTAATATTTGTTGATTATGTAGAGTTAGAGCAATACCAAAATCTTTACAGATTTCCGTTTTCGTCTTTTGTTTTTGATCAATAGCCTTAAGAAGCTCCATCTTCGTTTTAAGCGAAATAACAGATTGCTTTCCCCCGAGCTCTTTGCCATTGTGCTGGTAAGAAAATTCTTCTAAAGTAGGAACAAAGAAAAACGCGAACCAAATTTACTCTGATTTCTACTCACACAACGATGCACTCGTTACTGAATTCCAAAGCCAACTGATAAGAAATACAATGGCGTAACGGAGAATATTAGGACCTGCATGAGAAGTCAAGTTTTGGTCCCCAAGCCGTACTTACTTACTTACTCCAGAGAATCAAGCTCACCCAAAGGATTTAGAGCTGCATCCGACCCTCCGAGAAGTTATTTTATTTGCAAATTAAATGAAAAACATGTATAAAAGGTCCCGAATGAGGGACCCTCCCCCCAAATTCTTGAGAACCGGGGGAAGAATACAGTAAAAAACACTTTACAGTTGCAATGCATCCCCACAAACACGAACACACAAAGGTACTATCTTCTATAATGAGAAGGAAGACCCTGAAAAGACAGAGGACCCCAGAGGGAAAACCCTTCCCAAAAGGGTTTGGGGAAAAAAGGGAGGGAAAAAGGGGAGAAAGGAAGACAGCGGTCCAAACATTCCCCCTAATATATTTTTGGGGAAAACTCGCGCGGCAAATCCTTTCTTACAAGTTCAAAATAAATAAATAAAATAATAAAAATAATAATAAAAAAAATTTTATCCAAAACAAATACACCCAAGCCGTACTGGGGTTGTCAAACTTTTGGGGTCTAAATCCCCGAGGTGTTCATTACGCCACTGGAGAAAAAGATGTTTTTGTGTTTTTTGTAGGGTGGAGGATAAAATAGCTTTGATAAGCAACATTGATCCTTTTACGGGGGTTGCAGCCATGTGGGCAAGGGATCGGATCAGGAAGACATGTCAGGTTCCAGCCCCCTACCACCAAAAACCCGCCCTGTGGGGAGCGATGCCCTTAAAACTGTCCAAAGGGTAAAACGTCCCCCCGTTGGTGTGGTGTGGTAGTTATGAGAGGGGGGGTGCCAGCTCGGTGTCGTCTTCGCAATTGACCATGGTTCAAAATGACGAGGTCCCGAAAGCCCCCGTGAGCTGAACAGTGCGACGTTAAAATTTTACTCCTCCTCATCCCCTCAAAGGGTTTCCCGGGATTTTAAAACCATGTTCCCTTCTATCTACGAAACATGAAACCACTCATCCTTCCTTTCACGCCTCTCTTGTTGTTTTCCTTATCTTGTTCGTTTCCCGAAGGAAAATATTTTCGTGTTAAGCGATTTTAGTTTCGTCTTAAGAGAAAAAAATGCATGAAAATACATAGCAGTTTATCGGGACCGTTGTATTATTTCGTGTTAAGGCATCTGACTATTTGCGACCACTTTTATTTTTAAAGATGGAGATATGAATATTTTTTTGTGGTTTTTAAATTTATTTAGTACATTTTAAGAGAAAAAGGGCTAAAATTAAAAAGAGGAAAATAAAATATTACTACTAAAATGGGATAAAAAATGGGTAAAAATTGACAAAAAATTACATAAATGGGGCCCGCTCTGCGCAAATAGTAAATGAACAAATTCTCAATTTTTCAATTTTGATGTATTACTTTGTTATTCTTTTTTGAAATGACCTTCAGGATAAAAGATACTTTAATTTTTACGAAAACTAGAGCCCTTTATCTGAGTTAATACATGAAATTGCTTAAAAAACAGTGATTCTATTCGCATAAAGGACTGTAAAATTTGTAATAAAACAGTGATTGATAAATCTGACAGCTAAAACACTTCTACTATTATACAAAACATACACAAAAAATTTCAGTAAACTATTTTCAAAACTTTTTGAGCCATAGATGACCCGTTTGAGCTTTTCGAAAAAAAAAAAACACATTTCGAGTAAAACGCATTTTAAAGTTTGACATCTTATGTTAAGTTATAATATCCGTTTTTACTAAAACACTTGTAGTTTTTATTCTAGTAAATGGAAAAATAAAACACTTGGTATTTTTATAAGGCTAATAAGATGGCCTATAAAGTAAAATCATTAAAAAAATTGCCAATTTTTAAAAAATCATCCTTTAGGGTAGTTGGATACCTTAACTGGGTATTTGTCTTAAACGATTTCGCGTTAAACGCATTTCACTGTAATTATAGTATTCCAAATTTATATATAATCCTTCCTTCCTCACAGTGGCACGACAGCCCAGGGTGAGCCTTGGCGTTCTCAACAAAACCTTTTTCCAGGGCTTCTTCCTGCTAGTGCTCCAATTTCCCAGTCCTCAAAACTAGGGGGATTTTTCTAGGCCATCAATCCATCAAGATTTGGCCTGCCCTTTC
>BMAV01012947.1:47399-66934 GCA_019973955.1 Trichonephila inaurata madagascariensis | reverse complement strand
TTTTTATAACAGAATCCCCTTGAAAGGTACAGACACTTGAATTGGAAAATATGATAATACCTTCAGAGAGTACTAAGTTTATTCAAACAATCATGTTTTGCTTGAGTCTTCAAACGAGAACTAACGATCTGTACAGAATTTTTTTTAATGTACAGATATAATAGAACAAGTTCATATATTACCTTGCCCAAAAAAAGAAATTACTTATTTTATATTTATGAGGGACCTAAAAAACAATTTTTTTCAGTGAATTACGAATTTCTTGACATACTATATTAACTTATAAGGCTATGTCTATTACAAATCTGTATCATTAAAACGTTGTTACATGACTCACCTTTACGGCAGATATACAAATCTCTTGTAAAGTCCATCTTTTTTTTTCTTTTTTTTTTACACCAATGTAACTTAGATTCAAGTTTAAATTAAAAATACAGAACAGTGTATAACCCTGCTGAAAAAAAATAATAGTAATATCTGTTGTATGTCAACAGGAAAAATGTTGCAAATTGTAACTTATGATGGGTTTTTTGTATCGTTGTACGAAAAAAATCTTCTCTGTATCTAAATATCTTTTTAATGTGCCACATGCCATTTTACCATTGTTTTCCAAAAATTCCATTTCACGGGTCTTAAGAACGTAAAATATTTCGTAACGTAAAATACCATTTCTATTTCCATACCTCCCAAAAATAAGATTTGTTACTTCTTCTCCACCTTTCCCATAACTTTAATTTCAGAAATGATCTGTAAACTTTAATTCGAATAAAAATAAAAATATTAATTTTAAGAAAAGAGCTGTTTCTAAAAAAAAAGTTTCATGTATGTTTAATCATATAGAAAATAAAAAAAGAGAAATATATTTATTTATAGCTACCTTTAAAATGGTTCCAAGCTGATGGGGAGGAATTTTCTTAAAAAAATTTCATGAATAACATATTTAAATAAAAAATGATTTCCTTTTTTAAAAAAAAAAATACATCTCAATATCCTTGATTTATCAGCAAACAATGCTACAACAATGAAGTCGTGTTACAAAGATACTTTTCCAAAGCGACGGTTTTATTTTCAGGCTTATACGAGAAACAGCAAACAAAAAAAAAAAGTTCAAAAGGGAAAAAAAAAGAAATGAAATGAAATGCAATATAAAATAAAATAAAAAGCCAGAAGAAAGGAAATTTTTGTAAATCCATCGTTATTTACGGATTTAGAATTCTACACATATCAATATCTAGATGTTTCAGAATTCCGCAAATGGATTTTATACTTGACTTTAAAAAGCGGAAATATACCTTCTGTTTATAACATATAAATTTTGTTGAAAAGCATCTTAAAAGACAGATTTAATATACTTTCCTGAATGCTGATAACATTTTTTAGGGAAATATGTAAGGCTATTTATGTGAAACTAAAATACTGAAATATATGTATGAAATTCTTTTAAATAAGTAAACAGTGTAATAGAGATGAACGTAAAGCTTATATATATATATATATCACATATGTAATCATTTTTTTTAAAACTTCATCTTAAACCACTTTTAATTTGTATTGGTCCTGACCCTTTGAGTGTCTCATATAAATAATTAGCTGTCTTACACACTAGACTGGATTTTGACTCAAAGAAATGAGAATCTCAGCGAATTTTAAGTCTTCTTTTATAAGCCTCCTCGTGCGATATATTTCCACCAATCACACAAGTTCCATTCACGGAAATCATATGAGTTTTGAACTTCCGGTGCTGATTCGTATAAAAATTGAGATACTCTGGAAAAGAATCCCTGCAGGCTTCTTGTCTTCGCCGTGTTGTAACGCGCGTGCCGTGTTTGTATTATGTGTTCTATGCTTGTGCCGTATATAAGTAAATGCTATCCAGAAGTTTATTTTTGTTTGTGTCAAAATATGAGATAAAGTGGATTACCATTTAACAAGATTGCTTGATCAATACCATCCATATTACATCAGGAATCTAAAATATGATCATCGGTAAAGTAATCCTTAACACTCGCCCCGTCTTTTCACATATATATGTATGTATAATACTACACATATTTTAGTTTTTCGTGCATAAAAGTTAGGACAATTTTCTCAATTTTGATGAAAGTAGATAATTCATCTCTAAGTGACATTTATAAATGCCCTTACTTACTACAAAATTATAGTCTTTGAATTATTTTAAGTAGAGGCTGTTTCTTACATTTTTCAGGAACTCCGTACTGTACAATTTGTTTAAAAACGAAGAACAAAACAAAATATTAACAATAAATCGGGGAAGTTATCCAGTAAACATTGAGACCATGATTTTTCCTTGTATAATGTCAAAATATATTTCAGTTAGCGAAATTTCACATAAAACTTCTGTTTGCTTCATAACTATTTCTTATGAAATAACAAAACCTGATTAAACTTAGTTTCCGATATGCATAAAACCATTTTACCAGGAAGTATTTTACAATGTATTCATAAAAAACGAAAATAAATTAAATAACTTTTGAAATAAAATACAAGTTCGGAGGTAACTAATGGTGGCAATTATAGCTAAATATAGTTTTAAAATATGCTAGAAAATTACAAAATATATTTTATATTCAAAATTTAATAAAAAACTAAATTTGAGATATTTTAGCTTTTTAAATGTTTAATTAGTACCATATTTTTGTTTTCTTTTTTAATAACATTATTATTTAGACAAATTGTTTTTGTTCCTATGTAATAACTAATTATAGATTCAAAGGTTAATTTATCATAATGAATTTACAGGGATTGTATAACTAACTTACTTTTAAACTCAGGAAACTCGTTATTTCGCAATACATTAAGGATTTTCAGAGAAAAAAAAGTAATAATATTTATGTATTTTACTTAATATTTAACAACTAAAATATATTTTTGGAAATAACATTACATGTAAAAAAAAAGGACTAATGTTTAAAATTGTCAGTATATTTATACATTTTTATTTTCGCTAACACAAATATTTTCATTGTCTTATGCAATTCTATTCAGTAAAAAAGGATTAGGTAGGAAGCAGTAGATAACTCCTGAAAATTCTATCTTTTATTCCTCATAGATTGTAATATTGGTTAAGATAGAGTGAATAATGGTCTCCAGTATAACTGAAATCCCCAAAGTAAAGATAACTTGCGATTTTAATATGAAGATCACGCAGACAGTGTAAATTTAATAATTCTTGAAGGTGATTAACTACTCAGTTATGTGAGAGAAGGGGTTAATTGAAGTCAGAAATGTTAAGTATGTTTTGTCACGATACTGAGATAAAAATCATTAAGAAATAGTACTGAGCCATTATATATACGTTTATACAAAATAAATTATTTTAACAGATTTCAATTCTAAGAAATATTATTTAAAAATTGAACATTGGTTTAATGGTCTTTTTTTTCCTTCCCTAAATACTTAACAATTCAATTGAAGTATGATATGGTGCAAATGTAATCATGTGTGATATACAGATGTTCTCAAAATACTTATATTCTTTATTGAAATTCAACAAAATATCAATATTTTTTAAAACTTCATTGAAATATTAAAAAAAAAATGAAGTTTAAAATATCGTCAAGTAGATAAAAGTTATTTTTAAATATAAATAAACAACGAAACCTTTTTATTAATCAGATTGAATTTAGATAAAAATTGTATTTTAAAAAAAATATTTGAACTCTTACTTTATTTTTGTCTCTATCACTTGCAATTGGAAATTTATGTCTTCTCCGTTTGAAATGAGGAGGCGAGGGCTATAAAAGTATGTTTCAATACAATCGAAACTTAATGCTAGGACTTCGTTAACGATAACTTAAAATTTTAAAAAGATATATAGTCATACAACATGAAGAAATACTAGCAGAGCAGTTGGATAAAGCTATTTTTACAAATATACGTCGTTGCTTATGCCACCTGATCGAGATTAACATCAGATCAAGGTCCTCGAAATTTATCGCTGCTAAGGGCTAGATTTTTACGCCTGCCATTGAGCTTAGCTATGAACATCATGCAGGTCACAGTACAACTTTTTCACAGGTCACAGATAACTTTTTCTGCCTTTTTTTATTAAATTTGTCTCCTGATATCCTAAGTAAAACTTTCAGTCCCCAGGAGCAGTCACCGAATTACCCATCTAATATGTAATTTTAACATAGGAAATACCCCTTTCTCGTCACACTTGTGTCCAATCTACTCTTTTATTTGATTTTATTGCTTTTTTTGACTAAATACCATTGTTATCCTGGCCAGGAAAACAATCCTGATTTTAATCTTATCGAAAACTTGCGACACGGTTTGAAAACTCTTGTCCATATGAAATACCCATGAAATAAAAAGAAACTAACTGAAGATATAATTGTTTCCTGAGATCAAGTAGTAGCGAAGGAAAAGATGAACACACTATTTTCAGCTCAATGAAAGATCGATGTGAAGATGTAATAAAGAAAAAAATGCAACCTCACTAAGCTCTAATAACTCACTGCTATTATCAATATCTAATGTATATCGACAGTTATTGCAGCATAATTTTTCTGCATTGCAAATATTTGAAATTTCATTTTTGTATTGAATTTAGTAATAAAGAAATTATATAAAATACTTTGCATTTTGTGGAACTCAAAATTTCTATAAGCATACAAACTCAAAAAACATAACAATTTTAAAAAAAGTGTCCACAATTTTGGCCACCACTGTACATATATATATATAGTAATATAAAATAACAGTGAAGAAGTACTATATATATATATATATATATAAGTCACTATATGATTATTGATTACACATATGTGAATGTTATTAACGCAAAATATTTTTATTGTATTATGAGAAAACTTCCCAAAGTTCTGCGTTAATTAAGTACTCACACATATCTTGATATCAGCACTTTAGACTAACATGACTAACAATTGTGCTGCATTCCGTCAAGAACTACAAAATTATAATTTTATTTTCGAAAACGTTTAATTTAATAGCATATCTATATGAGTATATTGATTGTACCCAAAGTAATAATTTTAATTTATATAATTTGAGAAAATATTACTCAAGTCTATTTATATAGCAAAAGTTCAAACATTTATATTTTAGTGGATTTAAGGAATAAATATAATTATATGTTGCAGTTCACGGGAAAATTCTTAAAATATAAAATATATATAATGCGCACATATTTAAAATTCCATGAAAGATTATTTTAATATAAAATACTTAAATTCCTTTCAATTGAATATTACCCTACAAAAACAGTAACCAAGTAAATGAATTCAGTTTTAATTCAATATTAATTATTCTAAATAAGTTAAATTCCTTTAGCTTCTTAATTATGCTTAATTTCGTTAGAGCGTAACTCTTAGGCTTTCAAAATCCATGCAATCTAATCTATATACTTTAACATCATAGGCCATGTACTAAACTTGAAGCAAATAAAAAACATGTTTTCATTATTTAAATAATTAATATCAATAACAAAAACATAACCAATATATAAATAATACATAAAATAAAGAATAGGGAGTAACTGTCGTACTGTCAGGCAATCCAAGGGGTTTTGGCGACGAACCTAGTCAGTTTGAACCATGATCAAGAAAATGCCTTGAAGAAGTTACAAACGAAAATGATGCTAACGCCGTAATACAAGAGACCTTAGATATTTTATTCATTATTTTTATTTCCTTCAAGATGAACAGGTATTTACATATCAAATTCAATAGACTTAAACACTTATATGAATTTGTAAATACGAGTGTGTGTGTGATGAATTTAATTCGATTAGTTCTAATTTACTTGGTTTTAAAGAATTGTCTTTACGTTACGTTAGAATCAAAATATATCAAAATAATTTTATAGGCTCACCACAAAGAAATAAACTATTTCCTGCAACACATATGTAACACGACCGTTACATTTTCAACCTCAAATTCTTAACAGAGATAAATTAAATTTTTGTACAAATATATCACTCCCAAATAGTTCCGATAACTGGTAAAAAGTCATAATAATCTGGAATTGGAAAATCACAGTTATCTGATAAACTTACGAAATTGCTCCCACACCATTTATAATCCGTATCTCCATCCGGATAAACAGGAGACTGTTTCAGAATAATTTTCCACGTCAGTTACGGGAGTAAAGCTGACACAACGGCATCATGAATGGTAAATTGTCGTCTAAGTTTCCCAAATAATTAATTATTCAGGTATTTCTATCCATAGTCTGTCTAAATTCAAATTCCTCAAATGCATTTGAATCATTATTTTGCGCATGATGCAAGAAAATATTTCTGCTTGACATAATAGCCTTATAAATTGGATTCTCATATCAAATTAACAATTCCTTAGAAGATAGTTCAGAGATTTCAAATTGCATACAACTTTACTAGTAACAATTTATTATTCTGATAAATTATATCTCAGTATATGTATTTTCAACTATAATAAAATATGAGATTTTTGCATTTTTGTATAAGATTCAATTTCTTTAGGTATAAATTTGTAATTTTTCTGCGAATTTTTCATCCACAATTTATTTATGCTAATATGTTGTTAATTAGGGATCTCAGGGATGTTAAATTTTTCTAGAGTGCTTAAAATATAAACATTTAAATACATATAACTCTTTGAAATTAAAATTAAATAATTCGAATATCTTACACATTATTCATAAGGGAAAGGGGCTTCAGAAAAGTATAATATGTTTAAAATATAATAGTAATTTTAAAAATTATAAGCATATAAAAATAAGAAACATTTCTATAAGAAATATTAATTAAGTTTTACGTTGTGCATGATATTTTCTAAAATAGTAGCTTTAATTACTAGCTATAAGTTTATCTATAAAGTTAAATATATCCTTATTACAATGTAATAATTTTATCTTAGTAGAATAATAAATTAATTTTTTTAAAAAAAAAAGTTCAATATTTCTCAAATATTTTGTAATATAAAAGATATATTATTCTTAAATGATGTAGGACTTAAAAAGTATGACACATTTTATAATTCTATAAAGTTTTATACATTAGAGGCTACTATTTTAGAAAATAGTGTGCGCAACGCAAATTTATTTAATATTTATTACATATTTTCATATGCTTATAATTTTTAAAATTATGATTATATTTCAAACATTTTGTACTTTTTTGAAGCCATAATCCTTTGCAAATAATTTGTAAAAGTTTTGGAATATTTAATTTAATTTTAAAAGAAATACCTAATTGAAAATTGTTTATATTTTCACCCCTCGAGACAAAGATAACACCGCTTATAACTCTTAAGCTTAGGGCCTGAGTGGTAGCGTATTGCACTTCACAGGTACAAGGTTGGAAGTTCAAACCCCAAGTTGCGAAAGGGCCACTCAGCATTTCATCCTTTCAGTGAGTCGATAAATTAGTACCAAGCTTGCATGGGAACTAAACACTCGGGGTCTAGCGTCAGACTGATTATACTTGACTGGAAAATCTGCTACTGCTCCTTAATGCCCAAGGTCATGAATCATGAGATGAACATAGTAAGCTTTGGCCCTTATGGGCTGTAACGCCACTGTGTTTTGTTGTTATGATTACTGTTTACCATCAAATCAGGGATTACAGATGCGGTTTGGCTTCGTTTGCTTGGATTACAAGAGTTAAATAAAGTCTGCTTTCTTCAATGGTAACCTGCATGTGATGAAATTATAGCAGTGCTTCTCAAACTTTAAATATTTGCGACCCAATTTTAAATATGTTAAATTTTATCACCCCCCCCCCTATACAATAACAATGTATGGAATGCAATAAAAAGTACTATTTTGCTAAATATACCATACGACCTTAATTTTAAAACCTACAAATTATTCAAATAAGTATTACATTTTGTATATATTATTTCTAAATAATATTTATTTTAAAATTTACTTTTAAGTAATAACACACATGTATTTTATTAGTTTGCCTTTTTAATTTTTTAAAATGACACAAATTACAATAAACATGCAATGTGTATTCTTATTAAGTCCAAATGAGTTTTGTTTTGCTTCTTTTCAGTAAATAATTTTATTATTTTTTTTTTGTTTTCGACTTTTTGATATGCTTGTGCCCCCCTCGTAAAGTTTGCGCCCCACAGTTTGATTACTTGACCGCACAGCATTATAAGCAGTGGAAATGTGGATATACTGGCAAAATAAGCTAGAATTTTCAATAATGATAACTGGTCAATGTTACCTTATTAGATGCTAAAGCTGCCGTAAATTTCAAACTGAGAAAGAAGTCAATTCCTGTTAAGCATTAACTAGGATATAAGTATATAGATGCCGCTTTATAACAATGACGGTTATTAGGCTAATGACAAATCATTACAAATGAATGAAGGTTGATAAAAATAGCAGAAGGACTTATAAAAATTCGGATAATTCTCCGAATACAGAGATAACACACTTTCTCATATTTCTCTTTCTCTCTTTGTCCCGATATTCTTGCATAATTACTTTTATATTTTTGGTTGTAATAGTAATCAAACGTTTTTCTAGCAACCTTGGAATTGTATCATAATGTTATACAATTTGTGCTTTCTACTTTTGAACATATTATTTTAAATACCAAGAATTCCGTATCATATTCAGTTCTCAAAGTAAATTATAATTTATGCGCATGGTTTAAAATCTAAAAATATTGTATAAAATTAACCTGGATTTCTCTAGTGAGATCGTAAGGCTGTATTCCTTGTAATAATATATATATATATATATATATATATATATATAATAAAATATTTCTGTGTTATATAAAATGTAAATACATTACTTTTAAATACTCTGATATATTCCCGTAAATTTTAATATTATTCATTCCTAATTCAAAAATAAACTCTTACTGTTTTTTTACAAGAAGTTATTTTTAATATAAATATAATTTTTTTACAAGAGGTGAAACATGAAGGGAGGTAATTTTATGCACATGTTTAAACGAGATTTTTCGAGGAAAAATCCTGTCATATATATATTTTTAGTTTCTGATTACTTTTACAGAATAGCTAACATTACATTAAAAATAAATATTTTGTTGAAATAATACATTTTTACTACTAACTAATTCATAAAAGATTTGGTTTTCATATATCCTTTGATTTTCTATGAACAACTTCGCTTTTTTTATTATGATGTACATTAAACGGAAGGTCATTTTTTTAAAAAAAAATCATTGCTTTTTAATTTGTTTTACATAATTCCTGCCATCGCTTACTATAACTAATTTGCTTTGTAAAATTATTTTAAGCCTTCACCTGAGAAAAGTAATTTAAAAGACATTTTAAATTCTTAAAAATTTAAATAGTTTTAAATTAATTTACTATTTTAATATTATTTAAATATTTTAAAATTTGATATATTTGGATCACAGCATTTTTAATGGCCGAGCCATCGAATACTTTTGCATTCATTTCAATAAAATTTTATTATATTTGAGAAAAGCACGCTATCAATTCTTGTTTTGTAAGTAATATATTTAATTATTTTTTATTGTATAAATAAGCCGGAAAAAGAAGAAAAAAACGTTGACATAATTCCATAATTATATTTCGTTTATTTAACTTTAAATTATTAAAAAAGGAAACAATTTCTTACACCTGACACAAAATTAAATTTTTGAAAAAATGCAATTTATGTTTAGTGAAAGAAATGAAAACAGTAATTTAATATGTTCACTGTGATTTCGAGTATCAGATATCAATTAAAAAAGTAATCATGGTGGTTTTTTTTTGTGTCATCAAGTTTCTTTCTGTGTTATAATTGGTTTTCTGAATAAATATGCAAATTATAAACTCAGCATTGGATTTTAAATTGTTTTTATTTCAATAACATCTTTTTAAGTATACTCAATGAGTTCTTAGGCAAAGTTTGTAGATGTTTCAAGGCCATATATAAAGAAACCATGGAACAATTACTAGTTGACACATTACTAATCATTATTTTACTAAATGATAAATTAATAATCATTAGTATACGAATTATCAAGATACGACAGTTGTAAGCAAATTGCCAGAAATCTTTTTCATTTGACGAATAAAAGGTTAAGTTTTTAAGAAACCTAGATTTGAAGCCATCCCCCAAGTGATCATAAATATTGCAGACCTTATTAAACATCAATTGATCTTAAAATGATCTTTGGCAAAGGTGTTTAATTCAAAACAGAAACTCGACTTTTATCGTCATTATACTTCAAACAAATTGGAAACCAGATATGTGTGTTATAACTGCTTATTCTTGAATGAATTTAATGTGTTTTGGTAATGTAGTTTCTTTAACAATAAACATTAAAATAATGTTGTACATAAACACCTTTTTAAATGTACCTCTTTGGGAAGGTAATATACGTTTGGTTCCTTGTAAGAGCATATTGTTTTATTGTACAGAAAATTATAAACATAGGTTTAATATCATTCAACTAATTCTAGTTTTTATATTTCACATTTTCAACTTAAAATTATTTTGGTAAAAATAATTTTAAGCTTATTGATAATGCTATTAACAGGAATTAGAAGAAATAAAAAAAAGTTGACCCTTTTTTTTTGGTTGAAATTTGTGAAAGATTGAAGCATAGGCACTTTTAATAATTTTTATAAATATCTCCATTTCTCAAAGAAAGCATAACTTAAGAAAAATGAATTCGTATGTACATAGTATTTCTTGGTATTGTTAGGATAAAAAAAATATTACACCAGTATAGAAATACATGTAATTACAGCTCATGCCATTGAATCTGTTAAAAGTATAACTTCCTCTATGTAACATTAGTTAAAGGAAAACATTCTTGCATTTATAACAAAAAAAAAAAAAAAAAAAAAAAAACTTTTATTCCTGAAAAAAAAAACTTTTAAAATTGTTTTATTTTGAATTTCTTTTATCACTTATTTTCAAATAAAGAAAGAAAAATATTACTACTTGATCTGGCAAAGAAAAAAATGTGATAGAAAATACAAATGTAAAGAAAGTATAAGATATTATTTCAATCTTCTTTCATAGAAATTCCAAACCAGAAGGCCAAATGAATTATGAAGAAAAAAATTCAGCAATTTTCGGAACTTTTCATTTTCACCACAGATTGCCAACTCATAAAACAAAGTCTGCATTCAGGTACTTTTTGTTGGTTCTCTTATTTCTATGATTTTTGCAAACCTAACGAGTTTCGTACCTCAGGTAAATTTTCTCATTTGCTTATCCGTGTGATATTGCAACAACAACTCTAGAATAATGATGAGCTTAAGAATTTTAGATTCTTTTTTTTTCTTATTCATTATTTCTAGTTCCATCATAAACATTATCACGTACTTGAAAATAACTTTTTCGTGTTCGAAATATTTCAACACTCATTTTATTTCTAAAATAAAAATGCTTAAGATCATTTCGGCGTAAGATTCCTTAATATTCATGGTATTATATTTTTTCGGTTAAATTTTTTGTTTTTGAATTGAAGTATTTAAGCCTTAAAATAAAATGTGTACTGAATATAAAATGAAAAAAAAATGAATTAAAGGTGTTTTTTTTAATGGTCATGACATGTATAATTTAGTCAAGAAATGTTTTAAACCTAAATGCTAAATCTGAGATATATACATGTTTATATTTTTGAAGAGTTTAAAATTTACATTAGTCACATTTTTCTTGATTTCTAAGCATTAGTATTACACATAATTTACTATGTAAATAGTTTTATCCATTTAAAAAATTAATATTTTAGTTATAAATAATATATTTTTATTTAATTTATTTTAAAACTGCATTTCAGAAACATGTGAAGTATGTAGATTTATTTAAAAAAAACATTGATTTTTTAAATAATTTGGATTTTTTTTATTTTTTTCATAATTTTTATGCTAATTTTAAAAACAATTTTAAATATTCCATTATTGGAAAATAAAATATGTGTTAAAATATATTTTCTGATTATCATAACTGATAATTGAGTTATTTTGTGTTCAAAAGAGCTCGATAAGAATCTCCAGTGTGTAGTATTCTATGATTTAATTTTTTTAGCACTTACTTTTTATTGATTTTTTTTTATAGTTAAGATAAAATTTTGAGTGTTAGGCTTGGCTCTATCAATTAACATTTACCAAAACAACCTATGGGAGGAAGAAATAAATATTTATACCGTATGTTAGAACAAAATTCCTACCTGATTTCAGTTCCATTTCAAGATATAGTTATTTATGCTTATACGAATAACTTATCTAGTACGCAATATATTCTACCAGGTTATGCTGGTGGTTGCCGAATTCGAAGGATAAACTCAGAGGGGTTAGTAGGCAGCATAGGGGTGGCAAATCACCATGGAGTATGGGGTCGCAAAACACATTTTTTTCACAATAACTCGCAAAACAAGTTATGAAGGATGTGATGCCGAGTATAATGAAAAGGGACAATAAGAGATAAGAAATACATTTATTAAAAGTAAAGCATGTTTACAATACGAACAGTGCTACCCATCTCGACTTCAGAAATGAATAAGTGACTCTCATTGGTAGTATTCAAAGTTGCGGGTACTTTGAATACTTCCAACGTCAATCACGCCTACGGACGAACCAGTGTCGGACTCTTTCAAACAAATCCGTTGTCCTGGCGATGTCAGTTGAAACAACGACGATCCTCCTGTTCAGATGGGATCCTTCTGAGTTCTTGTCCAGCATTAGATCTAGTTACTTGAAATGACATTGTATCCTGGGAAAGTGACCTGGTACATTATCTGAGATAGGTGTGCATTGCAATCGCCTGGGATTTTCATGAAGTGCATACCCGTATATTCTTCTTTCTTGTAATAAAGGGATTCCTAATAAGGTCTTTATTGACCTACAATGATCTATGACGACCTGCAATGGGTTTCCATAAGCTAAAAAACTATTTTGGGGTCCATGAGGTGTAAATAGTGGTCTACGATAATGGCTTTAATTAAACAAGATTGTGAATTTAAATCTAAAAGAAAATTTAAGCAAATAGAAACCAGATTTTACTTATTTAACAGATTTATTTACTAAATTTAATGTTGATTTGCAGTTACTCGGTAGCAGCATACATTTTGTTAAAACAAGGACCATCATTTCAGCGTATCTTGCTAAAGGAGTATAATATTGGATGTTGTAAATTTTCCTAGTTTCTCAATTGACCACAGTCAATCATCCTGGAAAAAGACGTTTTAATCTACATTTAACACTTAAATGCTCATTATTTAGATTTTGAAACTAGGTTTGAAAATGTTTTGACTATGGTAATTATCACAGTAGGCAATGGATTCATATGGTCACACTGATAATAAAAAAATCATATTAAAAGTGGAACTAATTGGAATAACGGAAATCTTGAAAGAAAACTTTTGAAATGGATGTCAGCAATTTTGGATTCAAAAAGACACTGTTATTTGGACCTGATTATGGAGTATTGTGCGAAAGTTTTAAATTGCTTTCATAAGGAGTTTTAAAGCGGTTGCCAATCACCACACACACACACACACAAAATAAAAAAAAGAAAGAAAAACTGTACTCATTAGTAAATAAGGAGATTTATGGTTAAATCTCAAAAGATTGATGCCAAATGTTGAAAACGTGTTATTGAAAATTACCAGATTGATCTCTTATTTTAAAAATTTTGGCTGTTGATCAATTATTTTATGAATTAATCAAATTTTAATTTAATTAACATATGTTTCGTAAATTTTAAACACTATACTTAAATACAATTAGAAATTTGAATCTGTAAAACTAAGATTAGCTCAATACCAACATAGCAAATGGTATAAGAGACAAAGAGTTTGGGAATTTCTGGTTTAATCCGACATTGTTAACAAATTCAGTTAATCACCCCACTTTATGCAACGTCCATTTATGAGAAATTTTTCACCGCTTTTATTCTTTTCAGACGTTTGTATTCAGAAATTTGTATACGTGCAGGTTTCTTTATTCCCACCACAGCACTCCAAATCTCTACATTCGTTTGGCGACGCCCATCGTCTGGATTATCGTCCTCCCGATAGCTAATACTATCATGATTTTCACCAACTAAACGTAACTTGAAAACCCATATTCTGTAGTGACTTGTCATGCTTCCCATTATTACTCTTCTGAATTTGTCAGTCTAATTAGGTAACACCCTGCATTTATATGAATTCACAGTTATAATAACAATAATAATTGTAGTAGTTAATTTCTTTAGCTCAATCTAATAACGCCTTATTACAAAAAATTTTAAAAGTAATAAAAAAAAGTAGAACTTAGTACCTGAAAAATGACATTGTAAAGGATGATGAGGAGTGCACATATACTCTTCAATTTAAATTTCGTTCTAAATAAAATATGAAAAGAAAATGTTGAAATCATATATTCTAATTTTTGAATTTTTTTGTAATACTATATTTGCATAATTGTCTGCTACTAATTCCTTAAAATGTATATTAATATCGAACAGAAAAAGAGGATTTTCAAAGTAGACTGTTTAAAAAAAACGGTGCAAAGATAAGTAATAGAACAATTTTTTTTATAAATTTTTAAATCAGTTGCATAACATGTAATTTAGAGTTGTAAGTTATCTTAAATCAGCCTCTGATAGATTTCCTTTGAAGTAGCTTTTGCGCCCAATTAGCCTACTATTAAATGAAAAAGTAAATTCAAACAACAAAGTAAATTTAATTAAGATATTCAAAGGAAGCCAGAATATACGAAAATTACTAACGATAATAAAAATCTTTAGGATCAATTTTACCAATTTCTGCAAACATTTGGGCATGCATTAAGAGAAAATAAGTATCCCAATGTTTGTATTTAAATTTTCTTCAGTATGTAAATGATGCGTAAAAAACCCCAATATTTTGACTGAGGTTTACATTATTATAAAATAAATGCAATAATTTCCTGATATAATTAGATTTGTATTTATAATAAAAAATACAGTGACTTTAATTTTTAATGGTTATTTAATATGCATTTGTATGCAAACTTACAGAATTTCTGATTTCTTTTTGTTCTGGAAAATGTGATCAATAGAAAAAACCCACTGATGTACCTAGAAAAAAAAATCAATCTAATATCCTTAAAATAAAATTAGGTTGTTTTTTTTTCAGAAAAATGGTGTTGCTGGAAGACTTTACATACTACTTTTTTGTGCATATATATAAGTTAAATTAGAAGAAACAATTTGATTAAATCCCGTGCTATGCTTATTATGTCTAATAAGAATTAGAAACACAATTTTTTTTTATGCTACCTAACTATTCGGAAAGAGAAATCATTTTCACGCTAGTGTACCACAAAGCATAAGACAGAAAGTAAATTGGTTTTAATTGATATTTATATTTTATTATTTCGTTCATGGCGAGGTACCTTGCATAAATTAATTAGCTGATTTTTTTTTTCTTTCATTTGAACTGACAATTTTTTCCCCTCATTTTAGTTTCTTCAAACGCGCTAGTAAGAAATAAATGCATTTCGATTTATTTTAAAAAGAAATTAATTTGTTCGTCATGTCGAGAAGTATTCGAGAAATTTTTCTTATTCCAGAAGAAGAAAAAAAATATTTATCAGGTTCATTACACGAAACGAAAGAATAGAAAAAAAATGGGGTATCTGATAAAACATTTCTAAATCATTTTTTTTTCGGAAATATGCTCTGAATTCTAAAAAAAATCTTCATTTTTTTTTCATTGAGAAGTGCACTTTATCCAAAAAACAAGGATAAAAAACCCAGGACATACATTCTAGTTAATTAAGATTTTTATTTTCTTAAACAAGTCATGAATATTATTTAATCATTTATTTTCAAATATTACTCAGAACTAACTGTAATCCAATTAAAATCTTGGAGATGTATTGATGATTATATATTATAATTTATATTAAAAATTAGTACTTAGCTTATAAAAATAGAAACCAATGACTACAATAAATTGAGAAACAAAAAATAAAGAATCAATAACAACTAATATCGTTCTAATTATACAAATATTAATCAGAACAATTACTGGCATAGGAAAAATAATTTCTTTTACACTAACAACAAATGATAGCTGCGTTTCAAATGAATGATGAAAAGCGTGGTGCTGTAATTAAAATTATACGAAATATTTCATTTTATAATTTCGTTCTTCTGAAAATTAAAATAATCTAAAAATTCTTAAAGACACAAATATCCTAGTGTTCTTTACTTTTGTTCGTTGCCATACTGGAATTTTTGGAAACGAAAGCCATACTGATTTTTTTCTTGGCGATGTTTGCAACCAAGCGGGGAGTTAAAATATCAGTCAATAAGCAAAATTATTTTTATAAGAAAAAAAAGCTAAAGAAAATATGTTGTCACTTTTTTTAACTCACAGAACATGCAATTAGCTCAATTCACTCTGAAAAAAGAAAGAATTTTCGACCGTTTCGCAAATGATGTCTTGTGACTATTTTTTAACAAACTATGAAATAATACTATTCCTTACTGCTCTTTATAATTTTAAGGTGTACCTCAAAATATTTAACCTGTGCACTTCCAAACTTTATGACTGTAATGTTCGTGGTGAGAAATGTGTTGGATACCTTTTACTTCTTTGTTCAAAATTTAAAAAAGAAAGAAAAAGACCTAATGACTGTGTAGGTGAAACTGCATGCTCTTAAAATCAACTGGCCCAATAATTTGTTTTAAAGCTTCATTTTCAAGCTATTTTGCATCTTAATTAATTTGATTTTGTTAATTTTTCATTATTCTGTTTTTATAACTTTACTGTATTTTGTTTTCTTACGTAATTTTTTTATTGTATTTGTTTGTCTTTGTAACTTATTGGCTTTGGTTATTTTATTTTTGAAATCATTCCAATGTGCTGCTGGAAGTATCTTGGTTTTCCCGTACCTCAATTTTTTTTATATAGTTTTTAAATTCAAAGGTACTATATCTTGCTCTGTAAGTCTATTTCTATCCTCTGATCTAAAAATAGAAAAAAAAAGACATTCACAAAACTAAGTGAACGAAAAAGTGATTAGTAAAAAGATTGCTTGTTTTTTAACTAAAGCAAATACATCTGGTATACTCTTCTACGTTACTAGTATTAACACTGAATTCAACCTCTGAATCTTTTCGATAGCATACCAGTTTTTAAATAGGTTTTCACATCTCTGTCATATTTTGTGTTCAAATAGGATTGCATTGCAGTTTAAAGTCTGTATTCTTAAATTTTCTAATTCCATTCAATTAATGCTATAATTATCGAATTCCTTTGTCTCAATAATTACAATTTTCAATAATTCGTCAATTATTTTAAATTTTTTAAAATTTACTTTTAAACTTTATTTTATGAAAAATAAATGGAACTCAAATTAGTTTTTTTAAGTGCTGATTTATGCAAAAAAAGGTTGCTTATTTTGCATCATACTGCCGATGATTTTTTTTTCTTTTGCCAAATGGTTGTAAATTTCTAAAAGGCTAAGGTGATAAGAGTAACATAACTAATTGCATCTAAAACCTTAACTGGCGAGATTTCAAAATATAGAAAAAATGGGTAACACAGTTCAATATAAATTTAGTTGCCAAAAAAGTTATGAGTTTTGGAAAATAACCATTTGGAAATTTTCCAAATTCTCTATATCTCTAAAAATTATAATTTATATTCAAAAGATTTTATCATTCTTAGCATAACTGAATTTCTTGAACAAAGTCATTTGAATGCAATGTCCTTGGAATGCATTATAATTTTTTTTCAACCATTCTATGCTCTATAAATTCTTAAAATCATATCTATCTCAACTATTTAGAACAAGGTTTCATGTTTTCCAAATGATTCACATGATTTTCTAAAGATGTAACTCGATGTAGGCAGCGTACTTAAGTACACATGGAAAACTATCACATTCACAATTCCCATTTAAACGTTTTTCCATTATGTTCTTTATTTTTTACGCATATACCGTATACCTATAAAATTAATCATATATTAATTTTTTCGATATTTCTTTAAAATAGTTAATTCTAAATTTTACCTATGGCATTTGAAGGGAAATAACTCAAGGAAACCCTATCATTAAGTGACGAACTTAATTTTGAATTAATTTAGTAAAACATTTCTAGTTTTGGTCTCCATCTCCAGAAAAATTTCCTTAAAAATCTATATTTATAGTATTTTTATTTCATTAAATACTATTTCGTATATGTCGATGTACCTTGTTTGTTCTGGTATACTTGCTTTTTTTAAAAGTTCATTTTACTTTCCAATCCCTTTCGAAAAATCTGCCATAATGAGAAGTCTGGGAGATGACTTTACATCAGTTTCTTCAATGAGAAGAATTGAAATATTGTTACAGCAATTAATATCGTTGCTAATTTGATCGGAAGTATTGACAACAATTTTGCAAAATGTTATTTTTAACAATTTTTCTATTTACTTGCAATACTTTAATTTTTTGAGCAATACTTCTTTTACTATTGCCATTAAAAAAACAACTGAGAACAGTTTTCAACATAACTTTTAGATACTTACGTATTACGCCGTCGTCTAACTTCGTCCTATCAAACAGTGTCGTAAAAAGCCGCGATATACAGCAAATGTTTGAAGCTGCGTCCGTTCCTGTTTGGAAACATTAATAAAAACGATGGCCATTTCTTTCGACATTCTTTGAATTTGTAATGCCTTTTCATTTGGTGAATGTACAAACATAAATACCAAATATTTTTATCACCATCTGAAAATGCTTGCTGTTCTGTTGTTTGTAAAGCCATTCGATCAACAGTGTCACATCAATGTCTACAAAATTCATCATCTCAAGGGGCCAGTTTTAAGTCACTCGTTTTTAACTGCAGCTTTTGAACACCATTTAGGTGAAGATACGTTTCATCTTAACTTTGGGGGGGTTTTCCCCGGGAGCCTCTTACTTCTTTCATCTGCCACTAAACTCTGGTGAGAACTTCCGGCTAGGCAAACGCTAGTCCCCACAGCACTGCAGTCGGCATCATTAATCATTATACCATTTGCCCCGACAATGCCGTTGATCGTTTAGCTAGATTTGAGAAAATTTTAAACTAGCTTTCGTGTCATAGCTTTTAGTTTTAGACATAGCTGTTAGCTTAGTTTTTACCTTTAACCCTTTACTTCTCGCTCCCGTCAATATCATGAGGGGAAATTTTCATCTCTATTCCTCGTGCCCGTGATATTTCCGGGCTGAAGTGTTCAAAAGTAAAGAAAAGATTAAAACATGTTTCTTATGCCTGCAATCATGTTTATTTCTCACCAGAAGGCACTACCAGATTATTAATAGCGTGTTTAGAAATAGGTATTTTATTTTAAATTAGATGTTAGCACAATCAAACGTATCTATATTAACAATATGTTTTTGTAACCTTAGCTCAATTACTTAGTCCCGCTCTTCGTGGAGAGGTGTGAGTTGTGTTCTGTGATAAATATATATATATATATATATGACATGATTTTTGAGTCCGGAACAGACTTAGTTCTTAAAAAGGAACTTTATTTGATCAAAGTTAGACATCATCTGATGCTAAGAGCAGAGAGGGAAAAAAGCACGCCACCGTGAAAATCTTAAGTGGACAAC
>BMAV01012947.1:29781-41302 GCA_019973955.1 Trichonephila inaurata madagascariensis | reverse complement strand
GGCGTTAGCTTTGAGCACTATGCAGGTGATAGTACGATTTGGCTTGAATTTTTTTTAGTAGTTACTCTGTAGATTATCGTAAGGAGTCATTACTAAAATGAATCTCTCAAATATTTTATATTAAATTCCTCTAGAAAAAGAGATTAAAGTACCAATTTATATAAACAATCTGTTGTTTAATAGATGGTGCAGTTTCTTTTTACTATAGTTAACACAGATAATGATATTTTAAGGCTGGATAAGAGAGAGAAGAGAGAGTTTAGATATTGCTTAAATTATAGTATTTACCATAATAAGGAGTTATCTTATGTTTTCTCAAATAGCTCACAACTTGACATTTCCAATGATGTTTAAAATGTAAGAAATTTCATTTCTTAGCGGAATTTCATTATTAGTCTCTAAAATGTTCACCTGATCAACTATATACTGCAAATTAGGACTTCACCATTACTCAACATTTTCAAATAACATAGTGTATGAATATTATTATTAACTCAAAAAACATCAAATAAAAAAGAAGAATCCATGTGATTAGCAAAAATATATGATGCATTATTTTTGGTAAAATACTATATCATTAATTTATATTTACAGCCTAAACGTTGAATTTTCTTTTTCTTTCCTTTTTTTATCATTGATGTAACACCTACAAAGTTTTATTTCCATAAGTGCATCATTTTATTACTTCGAAATATGTCATTATGATTTCTAAACGTCAACTGTGTTTTCCTGTTATAAAGAACTATTGTGGTTATTTTGTTCCACGTTACAATCGTTTTCTTGCGTGAAACATTTTGTACATAGTATAACATAATAATATGATTATCTATTCCAAGACCATAATCTAAGTAAATTTTCAAAATTGAACAAAACAATCAATAATTGTTGTTGTACGAGTCATACGCGGAGAGGGGAGGTAATTCCCCTCCTTCTTATATGATAGTTTTGTTAACATCTAACCAAATACATCTCATCTCAGTTACTTTGAATTGACCCTCTTCTGAAGTCTGCTGCCCAGAATGTGTTAGCTCTAGTTATGGCTTGGTGTACATAACGATTAATTATCATATGATGCACATAATTCACTCACAAACACACGCAAGCACACATACACACGCACACACACATACATATATATATATATATATATATATATATATATATATATATATATAGGGTAAAATTGGAAAATGTGGGCACCACGAAACACTTATTGAAAATATTCTACACCATTTATCCGAAATTAAAATATTTGAAACTTTGGAATATGGTTTTCCTAATAGAATATGGACAAAACCTCGAATTCGTCTTGCTATGCATATAAAGAAGTTCCGAATCAAGTTCTGCAATTCCCCATTATTGACTAATACTTTAGATAATTTGTGAACAATTACCGGAAAAAGGAGCACGCTGCATTATAAAAAACATAAGACACTCTACTTTAACCTATTTCAAACAGAAATAGCTTTTTACACAACTTACATGTTTGGCTAATGATAAGAAGTTTAAATAAACTCCGTTGTTTTCGAAAAAATTGTATCAGAAAAAAAAATATATAAATTCAAAATTATTAAATATTGAAAATCAGGTAAACTATTATTTTGCCACTGATTATACAAATTTAAAGATAAACAGCAATTAATGAGGATTTGCACTTGAATCATTAGTTACACTTAAAGCAATAGGAGTCACCCTCTAACCCGACACATACCTAATAAAACCAGGATAAACAAGAGCCCAACATTGCCCCCAGTCCTTTCCTTGATTTTCATGGTAATATTTAACACCACAAATAGGAGTAATGCAGGATGTATTGTGTATTCTGGCGCTATGCACCTATACTTTATCAACGACCACTGTTGGCAACTTTATTTTTCGTAGAAGCCAGAACCTTTGCACTTGTCAGCTGTCATGAAACGTTTTTATTCCTACACGATTTCCGCCGATTGTTTTCAGTGTTGTAATTGGACTCAGATCCTCCCAAAATGATGCTGCTATATGCGAGAACGCAGTAGTGAAAAGAGACGAGCCATGTACTGTTGAACGTGGGCTAAGTAATATTACAGGGAAAAGGTTTATGGAAGGAAGATGAACTCAAATGAGAGATAGAGACGTGTAAAACGAGCGGATGGTTAGGGAGTTAGGTTGGGAACCACTACTTCATCAAGTATCGGTATTGCCCATATTACCCTTAATCATACTGTCCATGTTTGATGCAGTAACATTGTTCAATAGTCATCATTACTGCTCTCGATGAGAGAAAGAACGAAACCTTTACCTACCACCAACGAATACTACCTTCATTTAAGATTACAGCCATTTATGGGTTTCATGTAAAATTAATTGAACTTGCATTGTAAACAAAAATATTTTACAACCCTAATTTTAAGAATCAGGTAGTTGCACTTACAGTATAAATGGTCAGTTTGCACTTCTTTTCGAACAGCACAACACAAATACATCACACATTTGTCAAGAAGGTTGAACATTAAAAAGACCACAGTGCTAATGCACCTACTCAAAACCATTAGGTGCAATACGGTTATTTACTTATATGTGCCCATTTTATCTATTGACCATACTTACCAATTTCGTAAGTAAAAACTTTAATAGCATGTCATAAAGAAAAATATAGCCTTGCAGTTCATGCAAAAAATGATGAAAAATTTCTAGTATCCTATTTCTAAATATCAAAGTTGGTATGCTAAATGAAGTTCATTAGGTTGTGTTATTTTCAAAGAAGTTAAGGAGGGAGAGATTGCATTTGGTTTTTTTTGTGTTAGCTTAGGTAAAAACTTTAAAAAATTGAACTACACCCATATTTGCGATTGGTTGTTGAACATATTCATGTTTTAGCAAATATATGATTATCATTCTTGAAAGTCAGGGTCTACTTTTAAACAAATTACAAAATATTAGCACATTTTGATGCAGAAACTTACAACAATAGCCTCAGTTAAATTAATAATAATATTGCTTGAATAATATTAAGTAGATGTGTTTCTTTTGTATTCTACTGTGTTTCCAACAGATATTAGGTACCATGCTTCTATGAGTTTTGAGAAGTTTTATTCATACTTTCAAAAAGGCTTCCATTTTCTAGGTAAGCGTTTTCTATTATTAAAAAGTTCAATATTACTATAAGTATAAAAAAAAAATGAATAGCAGCATACAGATTCAGATTATCTATCAGTTTTCATTCAAAAGTTGTATTTTTTTTGTTCACTAAAGTTAGTCAAAGAAAATATTCTTAAATCTTTTCAAAAATGGAAGATAAAAATATTTTCTATACCTTCAGAAAGGAATTTTTTTAAAATGCGTTTCGTATAAAAGCGTACTTATCTTCAACTGAAGCATTTTCGTATTCATTTTTTTACTAAGAGAAGTAAATATTAATCATAATCATAAAAAACAACGAAAAAAAATTCTAACACTTTATTTTGTTCATTTAATCCCAGGATGAGAAAAATGGAGAAAACGATTCTAAAAATTTTTTTAAAAAGTTTTCCTACCCAATGTACAATCAAAACCTAAAAAAATTAGAAAAGGCAGTTTTATTCAATGTGATAATACAGAACAGACTTAAAGTACTCTTAACTCTTTTTATACACTATAGAAACATTCTATAGAAAACTATGCAAAAAAAAAAACATGCGACCCTTGGTAAATTTTGAGATGCATTCCACAATTTTAAAAAATCGTACAAGATAAAAAATCTTCACCTAAGTCCCTCCCCCCCAAAAAAAACCGTTAAAAAAAGTAGGAATGAAGTCCATGTTACTTATTTATAAAACAATATAATTTATGTTTATTAGAATAAATAAAATTAGCGTGCAGTGAAATTTTAGTTTATAAGTACAAACAGCATATAAAAACTCAAATTGAAATTAGGAATACAACTATTTACAAGCACGTTTACTGCAAACTGGATCAAAAGTGTTATCTTCAGCAAATGTGTCAAGCTTTGATTCAAATGAAGCGTTTCGTTCGTTATTAAATACTTCTGTTTGGGTTTTTTTGTTGCTACAAACTATTGTTAATGAATGTTTTTTTTTGTTTTTGTTTTTTTGTTTCTCAAGTTGCTTACATAATTCTTGATATTCTGCCACACGGAACTTAAGAGTTTTTGAAATTTTAAAGCACGATCTAATAAGGATCACTAGTAAGAAAGTATTGATCTCTACTTGTAAAACAAATTTGAAGTCCGCACGAATTAAATAAGCTGTTAATAACTGAATTACAAACTGCATTAGCTGTTAAATACAATAACATTATCAACTTCTTTTTTATCATAATCTGTCACAAATATGATCAAATAGTCCTGATTCGAAAAGCAAGAATCACTAAATTTTGGGGGATTAGTGCTAGAACAAAAGAATCGTGTAAAAATGTAGTTAAATTCGTGAAGGTGATGTATCAGATTTAATTATTGACAAGTGTGAAATAGCAGATAACAGGATTTATTATTTTTTTTAAAAAAATTAATAGCAGCTACACTTTGCTGAAAACTGAATCAAAATAAAGGCAAGTGTCTTTTTTACCATAATAGAATACTCCAGAACACTTCTAAGGAAACTGAAATAATATTCCAGAATTAACAGCAGTAACAATAAAAAGAACAGGAAATTATAGGAGAATATTTACATTAAATGCTTTTTAAATGCTGTCAATGTTGAGCATGTTTAAACATTTTTTTCGTATATTTTACCGTTTCCTTTCTTCAAGTATTTTCCCTTTACATTAGAAGTCATTCAAATCAAAGATTATTTTTTACTGCATTTTGATAAAGGGAAACTTTAATTAAAATCGATACAAATTATGAAACCTATATGAATTGACCCAAAACGTTTAATTACTGTGATTTCTTTTGTAAAACAGTAATAAAAATGGAGTTTAATTATTTTCAATAATTTTGTAATATACATAGATATTTAAATCCTTGCTGAAAATATTATTTTAATGTATCCTATAGATAAAACCTCATTAACCTGGAATACATGTATGTTTTAAAAATTAATTTAGAATCTTTTTATAGCTGCAGGACTTAAAATTAAGTTACATTGTCGCAAAAAATGTGTTTCTTTTAAAACAAAGTGTATTAATCTAATAAAGTCACATCAATCTGAAGCGATATTTCAGTTTTTTCACTTAAGGAATTGTTTAAAAAACATAAATTATTCTCACTCCTTAGAAACTACAATGTGTGAAGTACAAAGTAATTATGCTGTAATTGATATTTAAAGTTAATCCCTTTCACATCATGAAATCTTACCCTGAAAAAATTAATTAGCTGAAACATTTTATTCGTCCTCCTTTTAACGTTTGAAATGACAATGTTTTTCTCTAATTTTCTGAAGTGGAATATTTAAAAAAAATACTGAATTATTTTCAGAAGGAAATTAATTTATTCTTTGACTGAATGAGCATTTTATCCTTATTTTATTTCATTCGAATCGCAAAAAGATGTTTTTTTCAAAAACTCAAATTGGTTTTTGTTAGATTTTCCCACATATCTAAAATTCTTACAATTATGCTCTAAAAGAAATTTAAAATAACTTAAGAAGGCAGAAAAATTTGGTACTATATTTCTGGTTGTTAACGTGATTTTTATATTTTGGAAATAAAAAAAGAACAAAAAATTGTTTCTTTATTTCCATAGATCTTATAGATACACATACGTTAACATGCTATTGAATAAATAATACATATATTACAGTAAAAAAGACGCTTTTTCGTGATGGTGTAGTAAATTTATTACGTACTATCGTACCACTACAAACGTTCAAGACAACTTCTTAAGGTGGCAACCCCGGATTTAGCATGTGTCATTCGCGCTGAATTGGCAACTATTTACTACATTTTATATAATGTCACAAATACGGTTACGATATTATATTACTGCAAACTGTTAAAGAAAAATAACGCAAATGCCTAGACTAGAATTGTTGTGTAAGAAGAAAGACGTTGTTTGATACAAATTTTATTAACAATCTGTGGAACTAAACACTCTACTTTCCAGAAAGCTGCAAGAGCTTCAGGTTCATAAAAATCTGATGACTTTATCATTGAAGTTTTGGATAATTTAACTTTAGTGAGATTAATTTAGCTGAAGAGGAATGAATGAACAAATAAGTGAGCATAATAGAACATATTGCAAATAAACAAATAATAGAACATATTGCAAATAAACAAATAAATAGAACATATTGCAAATAAACAAATAACAAAACATATTGCAAATAAACAAATAAATAGAACATATTGCAAATAAACAAATAATAAAACATATTGCAAATAAACAAATAAATATAACATATTGCAAATAAACAAATGAATAGAACATATTGCACATGTAAATTACAATTTTACAATTTGAGAAATGAGTACGAGCAGTTGTATAATTTTTAGAATGGTGGACATGGGGTACACCCTTCACTAAAAGTAATACTGAAAAAAATAAAATTTATAAGAGAAATGAGACTTTGGATAATATAATAACTTGGTTAAATAAGGGAAATCAATCCTAATACATTTGATGCAAATATAGTGAGATATAATTTTTAAAAAAATGTCTATTATTTTAAGGCTAATTATTATTGTTAATAAAAATTAAGGAATACGTTTATATCAACCTTTTCTTACGTTTAGTTACAAATATATAAATTTTGTGTGCGGACAGCGCAAAATATTTTAAATTTGTTTACATTACTCTGTGATTAGAAAGAATAATTTTAAAAGTATTTGTCAAGTTGTATAACTCGTGGAAAAAGATTTTCATAAGTAATCTTTACAGAGAACCTCAAAACAATCTCTAATATATTCCTCATTTCTATTTGTCTGTTGAATCTGCTATCCATATTCAAACACTTTAATCTTAGTAGTTGTTACAGTATTAAAAACTGTTTTGTGAAAAATGAAACGAATTAATTTTTTGATATTTTTCTTAATATTTGAAGCGAAATACTTGCACCTTTTTTTTTATTTGTAGCACTTGATGAATACCCCATTCGCTGGAGGGAAAACACTCCATGCAAACTCACAAGGAGCAGAAACAAATTAAGATCAATACAACAAAGTTTTAAAAAATCAAAGAACAAAAGCATAAACAACATCACAAAATCAATCAGATTGCACAGCTTGTAACTGCTCTCCTCCTCCAGTATTTATCGAAGATTTTACCAGAGACAATGGCAAATCTCCAGGTTTTCAGCATAAGTTAGTGAATTCTCCCTGCACAAAACACAGTTTGGAGAGGAAAGGACATTTGGTCTATGTCGGTTATTCACAAGCCAGTCTATGTGGTCAATCGTATCCCCCCGATTTCCAGCCTGAAGGCAACAGCCACATGCCGTCTTGGATGATATGGGATCTCAATCAGCATCTCCCTCTAAGACTTATCACAAATCTGTTCATTTAAATAAGTTTCATAAATCTTTTTCACTCCATTTTTTACTAAGATACTTTAAACATACATTTAACACATAGAGTCTTCAGAAACAGTGTTATTAAGTTCAATTTCAAGTTATAATTAATGGTTTTTATCTAGGTCTGCTAGAACCATTTTCAAAAAGAAAGATAATAGAAGGAAAAAAATATGAATCTTTAAAACAATACCTTCCTGATCACTTTAATAATGTTTGGTATTATAGATAAGTACAAAAAGTGAAACCAAAATAACGCGCTCAGACTGAAGTTACAAATTTTTATGTATATTGTCTGAAACGCCATATTTACTTAAATTCCAAATAACTGCTCCTTTGTGATCCGTATTTTACGAGAACAATTCGATAAATGATGATGAATGCTGCTTCAAGATGGGGACACATGACATTTATGTGTTTCTGTACGTGATTGGCTAGATATGGCATTACTGGCAGCTGAATCCGACATGGAAGTCTAGTTCTATATGGGCACTACAGTCACCAGATCACCAAACGTTTGATTTTTTTCCTATGTGACAATCTCACGGAATTGGTGTATAAAGAAATATTGACCACACAAACGGTATTCAATGATTGTCTAGATGCTGCTTGTACTTCAGGAGCATCATGATGCTGAGACGCATCCATTCGTTGACTTGTTCAAGCCTTCCTCGACCCTCGGAACCCCACTTTGAACATCCGCCTTTTCAAATATTTGCAGATACTGCTTTTGATGTGTCCAGTAAGTTGTTTTTTTCCTTGCCCCACCTGTGCCATCACACCTTGTTTTCCATATGTTTTCTAGACAACTATGGATCGTTTAGGTGCAGTTTTTTGGCCATTCTGTACGTAATCTCAACGAGGAATTCAGCTTTGCAGAGTGTGGTTGTTACTATTGGACACCCTGTATTTTTTTAAAATTATTGGGGGGAAATTAATCTTATTCGTAGAATAAAAATCAGATTAAAAAACACGATTTCAATTTGAGCAAAAATAAGTTTTAAATGATAAATTTATCCTCATTTTGAAATCTTCTCTCTCTTATACATTCAAACTAAATTCGAGACATTTGATTTGAAAAGGAGATATATTTCTATTATTCAATTAAATATATTAGAAATATTTTTAAGGAAAAATAAATCATTAATATATGTGTTTTCAGAATGAAAATTTACAGAGAAAATATTATTAAATCTGTTATTACAAATAGTTCAAGTCGTTAGAAGCATTTTTTCGAATGACTTTCTGAAGGATTGTTTACTCGCTATGCAATTGCTTCTGGATTCTATCAAATTAATGTAAAAGTAAAATATAGACAGAGAAAAGGATCGAAACTTTTTTTGTCTAGATAAATAACAAGTTTTTTTTTTATTTCAAAATGAAAAATTTCAAATTACTTCCACAATCATTACTATTGTTTTTTTTAATCCTCTTCAATTTTAAGCAAATGACTAGATTTATTTTTATTGCTGAAGATTTTATTTAATTAAGTAGAAAAATCGAAAATGAGTTATCGAAATAAGAATGTAAAAATGGTATCACGTATAGTAATAAATTTCAAAATATAGCAAATCTCCCCCAACTATAGTTTACATTATAAATATGGAATTATATATGTAAATAAAACTAAAATTTATTATTTACAAAAAATGTTAAATTAACTTAATTTATACAAAAAGAGGTACTTAAAACAGGAATGTTTACCTTATCATTTATGAAATGGTATAAGCTTATTAAATAAAGATACAGCTATAGAGAAATCGTTTATGTTTTTAATATAAAAACAATGCAATTTAAACTAAAATGTATGCCATTTTTAATAAGCTGTTTTCATTATCATTTATTAACATTTCTTGTTCCTAAATCTGCTATCTCTTTATTATTATTGTTGTTGTCCTTCTCATCATTAATTTTATTACTATTCTTCATCATCATTAACTTATTTTTATTATTTAAACATTATATTTGTTTGATCCTTTTTCTTATTTATTTCGTTAATTTTGTTTATGTTTTACGAGACAAGCTTTTTGATTTCATTAATAGCTACTCAGCTACAACCACTTCATGTGCCATTCCATTACCATTTTATTCCTATACTGTGATATATTTTACAATTACAATTTCTTTACTTCACAATCAGCAAACTATTTTTATTTAAAGTAAAATTGTTTTCGTTAAAATATAATAGCATTGCTTTTTGAAAAATATTGTAAAATTCTGCAATATCTTAATTTTTTTTGGAGATCATCATCATCGTTTCCATGATATACGAAAAAACATTCAAAATCCGTACAAGACATACATGCATTAAGTTCAAGTAGTGAAAAATGATTTCAAAAGAAGCTATTAATAAAAAAATATTAGTATAAAATAGCTTCTATTATTTATTATTTATCATGTACACGTTACAAATTCTAAATGAGAAGTGCCATTAGTATTTATTTATAAAGTGTAAAGAATATCTGAAATGAAAAAGGATGTTTATTATTTTTACGACGTATAATATAAGCGTTATGTACTATGAATGTTGAAACTTAAAATATTCATTATCAGTTCAAATATAGAAATATGCATTGGTTTTATTTAAAAAAGTAGGAAAAATAAGATGAGTTGAAATTGTTTTGAATAAGTTCGCTTTCAAACAACATGTTTACCAAATAAATTCAGCGAAAACCAGAAATGAAAATTTACATTAAGACATAATCTTTTCAAAATGAAATTCTTGGTATTCATTTCAGTGTAATATTTGATTTTTGTGTTTTTATTTTAAACTCATATTGTAAGAAAACTGAGAATTTTTATTTCAAATCGGTTTGTTTTGTATTAAAGCACTCTGATATATTTCGAATGAAATAGAAATATATAAATAATACATTTTTCTGTACTTTACTGTTGTTTTTCAATGCAAGTGCCGAGTAGACCGAATTTTTTATTTCGCATGCTATACAGTAAAATTAGAAAAGTTGTCTTTTACTAAGCTAAGGAAAAGCCAACCAACCCCCAACCCCCACCAAAAAAAATCAGAAAAGTTAACATAAACAAACAAACAAACAAACAAACAAACAAACAAACAAAAACATCTACTCACGCGTTGCGTTTAAAATTTTAGAATTGTGTCAATTAGTCAATTTTTAAATTGTGTATTTGACTTAACAATATCATAACACTAAAGTTCTATATTTGAAGTTTGGGATTTAAGGTGAAAAAGAAAATTAAGACCTGTTATATGGTTCAAAATATTTATCGTTCACGCAAAAAGACTCAAAAACCACATTTTTTTTTATAAAATTAGCAGCATTTTGTTGTTTTAATTGAATTAACGTTTTTTTTTTCTTTTTTGAGCAACAGTTAATGAATAGTAAGTGAAAGTTTTTAACAATATGCTCACGCTTGCACAGTTTTTTTTTTATTTGCATAGATTGTAAAATCAATAAATATTAATCAATAAAAAATAAAGTATACTTTAAAATTAGGTTTTTAAGAAAATGTGTGTAATATTGATCTTTATAAATAGAATTGCTCCAATTAGACCTTCTTTTAACTATGCACCAGATACTTTTCGATATGCTTTATCCCTTTAAGACACAACTCGCACGATCGTGTGGGTTAGACATTCTTATACATTTTTGTTTCTGGAATAGTCGTGTGTGTCGTGTCTGAATCCGGCGATTGAGCGGATTTGCAGATAGTGTAAAATATCTTTTTTTTTATAAACAGACGATGGTTGTGGTCCATATTTTACTTTCAGCTGGCAAATATACCTTTGTTTTCAAATACAACAAAAACACGCTTTCTTTTTATATGTCGTAAAAACTTAATTATCTAAATATTTCTAATTGCTTGGACACAGATTTTTATATTAATGTTTTAATAAATTTAAAATAGAAAAAAAACATTAATTATATTCTATTAATGTTGCTTCTAGGACTCGGGATCTGGTTACCCGCATGATCGTGCAGGTTGGGCGTTACTTGAGTCACTGGAGCTATGAAGGTAGATTCTTGCCATGTGATAGAAGCCTAAAAATTTTCTGTTTCAATAATGTTGATAGAAGCCTAAATAAAAACGAAATATATTATTATATAATTAAAACTATATTT
>BMAV01012947.1:9345-29681 GCA_019973955.1 Trichonephila inaurata madagascariensis | reverse complement strand
TGTTTTCTTTCTTTGGCTCTTTTATGCAATTAATTTCTTCTTTCACACATTTGATGAGGTTTAAAGCGTTTTTTATCTGCACATCCATATCTCTTCACCCCCAACCCCTAAAAAAATCTGGGTTTTCCGTTGCATTTGTTGTTTAATTGTTTTTCAGGGAATACTGTGCTAACCTTTAACCAAAAACTTTTTAAGGTGTCTCAAAGGAGAAGAATTCTCACACAAGAAGGAATTTTGCAATTGATGAATAAATCAGATTGAACTTAGATGAGAACTTAGTGATCTTTTGAATGATGACAATGCTGTGAACAAATATGAATCATGTTTAATGGAAGGATAATCAAGTTCAGATGAGAGCAACGAAGAAAAACATAGATATATTTGAAAGGGAAAGACAATTCTTGATCATTCTTTACCATAAAAGTCTCTTGAGCTCATTCATTTCATTGTTTTGGCTGTTGCAAATTCATGGTTTTCGGTGCCAACTAAATGCAATATCAGACAAAATTCCTCCAAAGATGAAAATGGATCGCTTAAAATTTAAGTTAGAGATAGTTGAAGTTTAAGCAGCCTCACCACCTACTAACAAAACCATTTTAATTGATGGAAATAACAGTGTTGGTGCGATTCCACTCGCAAAAAGATCGAAGTGTTATGATCCACCTTCTATACATGTTATGCCTTTTATCCCGGCCATTCCCAGATAAAAAGGCGTTACGCTTTATAGCCATTTTCGATATGCTAATGACATTTCAAAGCCTCGCAAGTCCAGATTTAAAAACTACGAAAGCAGTTTGAAAACACGTGAAAAATGCAATGTTTATCTATACTTGTCAAAAACAAAACATGTTTCAAAGATTTTCATAGCAAATAAATAATACGTTAATAAACGAATTAATTATGTACATCAATAAATTCTATATTTGTAACAATTTTAATTGAATTAAAATTGTTTCTTCTATCAACTTAGAGCTAAAAATTAAAATTTTATAGGTGACATGTTTCACAAATAAAGCCCAATCCGCACGATCATGCGGGTATCCTCTAGGAGAGGGAGCTGGATTTTTTTTATTATTTTTCTCAGTGTCATTGGGATCAATATAGTATTATTAAACAGAAGAATTCAATATTTAACGATAAAAATAATTCGGGTCTTAAAGGGTTATTAACAGCCTTCCACCACTTTCAATGAAAGCGGAAGCTTTGGAAATGCTATCTGAGTCATTTATCATTCCATAAAATTGAAGGACAGATGAATCGTTTGTAGCTGTTACTTGATCAGATTTCATGATGTTGACTGCATAATGATAATTTGTTTAGATTGGAACCTATCACAAAGTTTTTTTATTGATGACCTACCTGAGATTGTAAATCAAAATCATATTTATTTACGTTATTTTACTCATTGGAATCTTCACACATTTGTAGATGTTCGATGTCCACATATGACGGTTTGTAATTACTTTCATGGGACTTTTGCTTTTCGTATTTATTTCAAGCTTTTTGCTTTACAAGTTCAATTCCTGCAATTGTAACCTTCCAAATATTTTCAAAAAATACTATCTTTGAAAGTACATGAAATGTGTTTTTTTTTCAAAATTTAAATGCAAAATTCTACATTTAATATTTCCACATCAAATTGTAGAAGATATTCCCTTTTAAAGATGTCAGTCTTTTTCATAAATTAAACATTCTCACATGGGGATGTTAGGACTTTCCTGATATTGAGTAGATGCACCTGCCTGTATACAAACAAAAAGAAGAAATAAAAATACCTGAAAATTTTCTTTTTAAGACACTGTTCTTTTTACTCCACAAAAGGTCACATATTCATTATTGGATAGGAATAACTTCTCATATTTCGTTCTTTAAGGTAGCACATTGACCACCTATGTCAGAAAGAAGCTTATATGGCAAAGAAATAAAAACTTGAATTATCAAATATTGGACACTCAAACATCTTTAATACGCTTAGTCTTTCTTACCTCACTCTTCCGCATCAACATTCAAAAATCATGTGAAAACAAAAGTAAAAACACTTACCGGGAAATCGTTTATTATATTAAAATGTATTAGTGTTTGAACGTAAGACAAAATAACTTAGTGATTTGTGATGGAGGCAGCCAGTTGATGTTTCCGTTTCCATAATCCCTGAATATGCTATATGTCCTAGTTTAATAACACGTAAGAAAAATGATGTTTAAACTAAGTTACCTGCTCATAAAACCCCAACTTTCAATGCCCCTTTATAACAGAACTGTCTCAGAAATCCAGCTTCAAAGATAACTCATTTTAAATGAAGTCAAAAATATGTTCCTAACTTATTAATATTTGATTACATTTATAAAGGTAAAGATGAATAAAATCACAAAATACTTCTAATTTTACCAAAAAAAATTATTTTTTATTGTTATTGTGTGAACATTAAACGCTGTACTGTTTCAGCTTCAAGAGTTTTCTCCACAAGTCCACCTGTATAGTCTTTTTTATGGCTTGAATGGAAGGTACAACAAGAGGCCTGAGTAATTCGTCTGAATATATCTGGCCCATAAAATTATCATCCCGAACAATTTGAAGAGCAGTATATCTTTCAAAGGTGCTAATTCCAATTCATCCCATCTCATCTGTGCTATAATCTTTAATGAATGAACAGGAGGTTTTTCCTAGCGTTTCTTTTTTAGAAAGAATCGGGTTTACACTTTAAACCGAATCGGGCTCGTCATTAAACTCTGCACGTGACTTCAAAGATGGTTTTATCTCATCTCGATGTGATGAAAAACATTTTGTTCAAAATGCCTTGTGTTTTGAGGTCAATGAGGTGCATTTGGGTATGTTTAGTATCACGATTACCCAAATGAAGAATTTTGGACTCTTTGGTTTTGCACATTTCATTCAAATTACAAATAGCAATTGTTTTTGCAACTGAATATCATCGTTCTGCCTCGGTGAGTTATTAATAGGATAAACTAGTCAACAATTGTTGTGGTAGCAAGCAAGGTACCTTTCCTTGTTTGAAATTGAAAATTCCCTACTTCTCGGAATATATTTCATTGTTTATCGTGGCTAGCTTGTCACGAGTTAAAGCCCAATACCGCTAAAGACCCACCGTGTAGGGGAGAGATGCAAATTAAACATGTCGAGAGCTCAAACGTCCTCCGGTTGGTGTGGTGTGGTAGTTAGGTGAGGGGTTGCTAGCCTAGGTGCTGTCCTCGTCACTTGACCATGGTCCAGAATTACGAAGTACGTCCTTTAAAAACTTTCGTGTAGCTGAACATTGCAACTTTAAAATTCACTCACTCAACCAATGCTTAGAAATTACATATCTTGCTATTGTAACAGAGCCTTTTCGAATTACTTATGTTTGTCCTGATTAAAGACTCCCAAAGATTCACGAGAAGCCATTTTGTCCTGTAAATCATATTGGTGGGATATTTTCAGAAATCATATTTTCTCAAAATAAAACTAGGTTAAGTTATGTGTTTCAACGGAGATAGTGAAAAAAGGAGATTATTCTCATCTATTTTTTTCACTTTTTAACATCATGGATGTTGACTTGCATATGAAATTTACTCATTTTCTTTTCTGTTAAACTTAAGAAGTTGAATAATCTGTTTTGTGTTAGTTGTCAACAAAAATACTTAGGTAATTTCGTTAAAGGGATGCGTTCCCTTAATTATTTTAGCAGTATACATAAATATACAACTAAAAAGGTGACTATTTTTAAAGTAGTGATAACAAACGTGCATTTGATATTCATGATTTCCAAGAAAAATGCATTTGAAGTGAATAAAAATATTATAAATCATTTTCAGTAAAAAAGAGAAAATTAGGTTTACTTTAAGACTTAAATTAATAATCAGTGTAAATATATAAAACAACTATGCTCAGAAAAATCACATAAAAATGCTATAGGGAAATGCTATATATTTTAGGAAAGTTCAAATAAAAAATATTGCAATTCACAAAATAATGCAACATTCTAGCAAGGAAACATCTTTACATATATAGAAATATACATAAATTTACACGTACTAGCATAAAGAAATTAATTATAGAGAAAAGAATAAATTTATGAGTAGTTAATAATAAATTTTAAGAAAATGCGTTACACTCGAATGACTTTTGTAATTATTCTATTTAGCTCTGGATTTGATAAAAATTTATAACTTTCACACAATACATTGTTTTTCTAGACTATAAGAAAAGTGTTTCTTGTATGTGATATCATCATGTATTAATTTTGGATGAAATTCAAATGTTATGAAAGGAAATTACTACAATACAATGTTACATACGAATTGAAAAATATAGTTTTACAGTATATATGAGGATAAACAAATAAATATATATATATATATAACACACGTGTGTCTGTGTGTTACATATGTGTGTGTGTACATTTTTGTATGCTGTTTCATTTTCTGAACAGAACAAATGAATTTAAGATTTATATTTCAAAACTTAAAAACACTTAGATGTACACTTATTGTACATTCTTAAAGTATTTTTTTTTTCTTTATTTTAAAAACATTTCTATAGAGTTGTGCCGTATATTGCAGTACTTGATGATATGTCGTACAATTCTTTGTGCTTGGAGATACATACTTATGTGAAAAACGAATTCAAAGCTACCATATGATGTAAAAAATAAAACATTTTTTGTTCATATTGCAGCGTAAATTCATTAAAAAATTTTTAAAAGCAAGTACTATGTTATTTTTTATTAGAAAAGAAAACTTTTTGGCTGTTATTCATTTCAATCTTTTTTTGAATGAAATTTTGAGCTATTCAATAAATTCACTTTTTATTTAAAATATTATTTTTTTGTCAATTTCTTTAAATTGCAAAATTTTTAGATTCAACTAAGAAACTTCATTTAATGCATGTTTTTTTAACAAGTATTGTTGAAAAAATTAATACCAATTTTGTCTATTGATACATTATACTAAAATAGTCCTCGGCGATGAATTTCTTTTGTTAAAATATTAAAATGAAGTACACATTTTCCCAAAGCTTAAAGTTGACTGATATGAAAATATTCTAAAAATCACAATTTATTATTTCTACTGATTCTAAGAAGTACTTTTTATTTTAAAGTTTGATTTTATTTAAAAATTAATTACAAACAAATAATATAAAAAAATAAGTGAATTGCCACTTAAGTAAACAAAGATTTTTTCCCCCTTTTTCCCCTAAAAAAAACTGTATTAACATCAAATGTCATTCACTACAAGTTTAAAAAAATGTATTAGAAAAAAATTCGTTAGAAAAAAGCACAAGCGCCATCTGTTGTAGTTAGCTCTATTTACGCCAGAAATAGAGCAGATTAAATTTAAAATTACAAAATATAATTTAATTAATGAATGAATATTTCCCAAAACTGTATTAACATTAAGTGTCATCCACAACAAGTTTAAAAAATGTATTTGAACTTGAAAAGATTAATAGAAAGTATTTGATTAACGATTGAAAGTTTGAACAAGATATATATATATATGTATCTTGTTTAAACTTTCACTCGTTAATGAAATACTTTCTATGTATATATAAATACACCGAAGAGACAAACAAACAGGTAAACTTGCCTAATATCGGGTAGAGCCGTCAACGAGTGCTGCAACAAGACGTGGCATGGATTCGATTAATGTCTGAAGTAGTACTGAAGGTGACTGACACCATGAATCCTGCAGGGCTATCCATAAAACAGTAGGTTTGAGCGGGGATGGAGATCTCTTCTGAACAGCATGTTGCAAGGCATCTCAGATATGATGAATAATATTCATGTCTGTGGATTTTGGTGGCCAGCCGAAGTGTCTAAATTCAGAAAAGTGCACCTGGAGCCAATATGTAGCAATTCTGGACGCGTGGGATGTCGCATTGTCCTGCTGAAATTCCCCAAGTTCTTCAGAATGAACAATGAACAGGAATTGGTGCAGGTGATCAGATTGGATACTTACATACCTGTCATTTGTCAGAGTCGTATCTAGACGTATAAGGGGTCCCATATCACACCAACTGCACACGTCCCATTCCATCACCGTGCCTCTAGAGCTTGTCCCCTGACATATGTAGAGTCAATGGATTCATGAGGTTATCTCCATTCCCGTACACGTCCATCGGCTCTATTGAATTAAAAACGAGACCCGTCAGACCAGGAAACGTGTTTCTAGTCATCAACATTCCAATGCAGGTGTTAATGGGCCGTGATGAGGCGTAGAGCTTTGTTTAGTGCAATCAACAAGGGTACACGAGTGGGCCTTCGGCTCCGAAAGCTCATATGGATGCAGTTACGTTGCAGCATTAAAAACAGCAGCTGTTTGAGAAAGGATTGCACGTCTGTCACGCTTAATGATTCTCGTTAGTGGTTGTTGGTCCCGTTCTTGCATATTTTTTTTTTCCCGCCGAAGCGATGTCATAGATTTGGTGTTTTACCGGATTCCCGATATTCATGGTACACTCGTGAAATGGTTGTACGTGGAAATCCTAATTTTATAGCTACTTCGAAGATGATATGCCCCATCTCTCGTGCACCGACTATAACACTACGTTCAAACTCACTTAAATCTTGATAACATGCCATTGTAGCAGCAGTAACCTATCTAACAACTGTGCAAGACACTCGTTGCTTATATAGGCTTTGCCCACCACAGCGCCGTACTATGTTTGGTTCCATATCTCTTTATTTACATAGTTTTTTTTGTCTCTTCAGTGTATAAGGAGAAGGTGAACTAATATTAGGAATTGAAAAATGAAACGCATTTGTGAACAAAAATATATACTGTATTGATGAGATAGTATTATTTTGTCATTTTAAATCGTGGAAGAACAAAAAAAAATAATATTGATCAATTATTTTGAGAGCATGCTTCGCTAAAGAGCAAAAATGTAAGAGAGAAAATTGTTCGAATTCCACATTTAAATATTCAAGAAAAAATAAGAAAAATTCTAATATAAAAAATGTAATCAAAAGGGAAATATAAATCAATTTTCTAAATTACATCAGCGTTTAAGGAATAACTTTCATCGGCTTATAAAACCTTCGCGTGTAAGCCATTTTAATATTATTTTACTAAGAATCGTTAATAAATCTGTCTCGATAATGATTTAAATGATTTAATCCTATTGAGAAAGATGAAATAAGGTGCTTGTCGAAATACGTTATATTCGGATTTAAGAATTATAAATAAATATAAATAATTTATTTATAATTCTTATTTATTTATAAACCATTATAAACAATTAAGATTCGAACTTTGAATAAATATTTATTTATCGCATTTATAAAAATGTGTTTAAAAGAAGATTAGTATTGTTTGTTTTTAAATAATACAAAAAACCCCCTTGAATCTAATATCATGTTCAGAATTCAATTCTAAGTACTTGAGTAGAAAATCTCTTTAAAACATCTAGAATTTATTTCTACTTGCCTTACTAGAATTGAGCCTTGAAATATAGTTTGGCAGACTTTATGCACAAGATGAATGATCAAAAAGTAGAATACATTAGTACTTTTTTCTTTTTGTGTTATATTTACAATTGTGAAGCCCCCATCGTGAAAAAAAAATAATCATCCTTCCAAAACAAAATTATATTCCAAAGATTAAACTTTACTTTTCTTTTTCATCGGTACTAAAACTATTATTTAATCTTTCTAGGATTACAAATGAACAAGAATATTGATAAAAATAGTCAAACAAAACTAAAACTAAAACTGTTTTGCATAAGAATAAGTTAACTGAAAGTATATTGTATGATTTATCAGTTACTAAGTTAATGATAAATTGAGTTAGACTTCATTGCATTCGTCAACGGACAAAAAAACAATGATATACATTAAAAATAAAAGATTAACATAAGAATTCACTATGTAATCTTACGCATATAAATAATTTATTATCATAAATAATCTTATAATCATTCAACATAATATTATGCATCTCTTTTTTATTTTATTAAACAAAAAATGGAAAGAAAATGAATAATTCATTAATGTAATTAACACTATACTTATCTGATAAAAAAATGGTTAACTTTTTCAGTTCATTTTAATCGAATTTTCAAACGCCTGTCTCATGATTAGGAGAAAAATTGAAATTCACATTAATTATCATCTAATAGAAACTACTTCTTTTTAGCTATATTTTCTGTTAAAATCAAATAAAATTTTCAACAGTGAAGGAAGTTTGATAAGATATCATTTAGGATAAAAAAAAATTATTTTAAAAATATCAACATTATTTAATTTTTTCCGACTCTAGGGCTGTATTTTCTTAATTTAGAATTTTAAACAGGATGAGTCCCGAAATGTGAGATCCATTTCATGGTAGCTTTATCTCCCATATTTGGACGCCTGAACAAATTTTTTTAATTCAAGCTCTCGTCGGTTGCTAAATATTAATTAATTTGATTTAATTTTGCCGAGAATACCAGAGGCAAATTGATAACTCAGTGACCCTTTACATTGCACATAATCATTCTGCATGTGTGTCTGAGATTTTTGCATTCAGAAAATCTATCGACTACAGCCGGGGTCGAACACTCAAATTTGGGCTCACAAAGCGAGCACACTACTTCTAAACCACCGAAACAGACATTTTTTTTAAATGTACCTATTTAAAAGTTAATCAAGCTTTTGTAATTTATAAGATTTTTTTTTCTTCTGTAATAAGTAGGTATAATGCTATTTATGTTCCTGTGAAGTGATTTATTTTCAGTTACTTTTTTAATACAGAATTTCATTCCTGATCGAATTAATTTATTAGATTTTTTTAAATTTTTACCATAATCTCTGTAATCTTTCATCAAATATATTTATTTTAAGAATTATTTTTTACCTCTTTTATTGATTGGCATAAAAAGGTATCTAATTATAAAAATACCACAACGCATTCAAAATGAAACCGTGATTTTTAAAATAATCCACTTCTTTTTTTAGACTAAGAACATTGAGTTTTTTTATAGTTCTATACGCAAGACATCCTTGGTATTATATCGATAAAGTTTTATATTCAATGCAGAACAGACTAAGCTTAATGTAGTAGTATTTTCTACAAAGGTAAAAGTTATACTCTAATGCCTTAACTATATGCAGCCATCCTCTGCCCATTACTTTAGTTACTGGTGGTGGCAGTATGACCTGCCATTAAAACCCTTAGATATTTTTTATGATGTGTATTGTTTCATAGAAAACGTGACTGAACAATGGAAAACAATTAAATAATAATAATAAATCCACTGCTGATTCTTATCACTATAAATCAGATTCACGTATATCTACCATTATAATCTCTACTCAAAAATAACACATGTGGCTAGCTCAAATAATTTTAATTGGTTGTACATTCTGATTGAGCACAGTTACAAATACATAAAAAAACAGTTAATACAATACAAATACTAAGGGGTTTGCACGGGCAAACTTTGGCACGTCCTTTCTCCACTGAGGTGGTAGGCTGGTTACTTGTCCATACGGCCAAGAGAGGGAGCTTTATTACCATTCGTTACACTCCCCCTCTAGTTCCTATGTATCGTCCTCGATGAAGAACCAGCAGAGTTGTCTTTCCTGGGTCTTCCCCTTTTTCTGAGACGCATCACTGGAGTGGCTTCCTTGTCTATATATGGACGCGAATAGCAGATGAATAATAAAGTCTGAGAACCTCATGTGGGTTGTTTGGATTTGCCACTTAGTAAGTCACCGGAGAGCTTTGAGTCACAATAATATAAGGCCCATCTCTTTTGTGCATGGATTTAGCTGTCTTTTTCTGGGCAGCATTGCTGAGAGGGTGAATGGTTATCCAGACTTTATCACCTGAATGATACAAGAGACAAGGACGGTGTCTTTTATCATAGAAGGTCTTTGCTGATCATGTTTGTCTTCAATTTATTCACGGATTTCAGAAGAAATTCTTGCAAATCTTTTCAAATATGTGGTAATCTCTGGGACGAAATTTTCATTATCTATGATGGCTCTAAAGTCGTTAGTTACATCATCTATAGTTCTCATTTCTCGTCCAAACTGCAGATAAGCAGCAATTTTACCGATGGTATCACACTTGGCACTGTTCAGAGCGAAACGGATAGGCGGCAACTTATATTCCCATTCATCGTGCCGATTTTGAACTAAGATTGCAATTTTTGGCTTTAGGTCACGTCGTTTCCTTTCAACAGAATTTGCTTGTGGATGATAAATAGGAATAATGTCTTGATCTATGTTCAGTATGAAACAAAGTTGTTGCATGACGGCACCCACAAACTGAGAGCCATGGTTGCTAATTAATTTTCTGGGTAGGCCGTATTGTAATATACAACTTCTTCCATCAGAGTTGTAACACATTCTCTAGCAGTGACTTCAGGGAGAGCAAGAAGTTCAACCCATCTTGTGCAAGTGTCCTCAACAATAAATATCCACTATTATATATATACCATAAAATATAAATACACAAATAAAATTCAATGAAGGTCAAAATGGATCAGAAAACAAAACTAAAGAACTTAGCTGACGTTCCGTGAATGTAATCCAAAATTTCTAACTTCCCAGTAGAAAAGATACAATTAACACGTTTTTCGTACTTGGCAGCTACCACTTCACACATATTTTTAGAAATTTTATATGAACTAGTGGTTCAGAATACTGGATACTTTTGTTAGACTAGAAGTCCTATTAAAATTAAATAACTAATAGGCCCCACGTTGGGAGCTATTTTATAACATGTACTCAAAAATAACACCGGCGGCTAGCTCAAATAATTTTAATTGGTTGTACATTATAATTGAGTACAGTTACAAATACATAAAAAACAGTTAATATACAATACAAATACTAAGGGGTTTGTACGGGCGGACATTGGCACGTCCTTTCTCCACCGAGGTGGCAGGCTGACTAGTTACTTGTCCATACGGCCAGGAGAGGGCGCTCTATTTCCATTCGTTACACCATTTATTTTATTACATTTGCGAAATTTATATTTTTGGAACTGCTTATCAGTACTATTTTTCTGTAGGAAGAATCTGAACTGAATACTTTCATAACATTCACATCAGAAAATAAATGTCCTTTTCTTAAAGATTTCTATAAGTACAGTTCACAGTTTTCCTTTTTTGCAATCGTACAATAAACACCTTCTTACATGTTTAGAGTGCATGTTTCATCTTATTACCGCAATATGTGCCTTACGCATCAAAGTAATAATAAAATAGATGATTAGTGTTGTTTATATTTCCCCTCACTATATACAACAAAACTTTTGTGAGGGGGAAAATAATTTATTTCCTCAATCAAGTTCATTGGACTGGATCCTCGCTTAATAACATCAGAAGTCAAAAATGAACTTTCCCTCTTAAAAAAATTTAAAGTGAAATGCAAAGCCTAGAAGAAAGCTTGATATCTTTAGGAAATGGAACGCGAATCGTTCCTCCATCCCATATCGGATTGTATTTGGGCCTTGAAGTGGAGAGGCCTGGTTTGAGAGGGAGCTTCCTGATAGGTGGAGTGGAAAAATCAAGGGGGTGTGACTACGTTGACTGATTCGGAGACATATGATGTGATGGAAATTGTTCAGATTAAGCGAACGAGAGACTGCTTTGCCATTGGTCGAAAAGTATTAGTGAGTTAACATTCTATTGGCTGCTATGGTGTTATGGAACAGAAATTGGGTGGGAGAAAGTGCTTGCCTGTGTGGGTTGCAGATTGAGAATATAACTTAAAATTAATGAAGGAAACAATGATAAAAGAGTAAAATGAAAAATTAGAAAATGGTCATTCGACACGGGGGGAATGTTGCAATTAATTACTAGGGGGGATTATACAAGTCAAGAAGGATTCTTTTGGGCCTCTTAGTATGGGCATTGGAATTGTATTTCTCAAGATTTAAGACATTAGAGTTATTAGAATTTGGCAGATTATCAAAAAATTTAATTGCAAATTTTTAAATGTGTTTCTTAAAAGGATAAATATTAATAGCTTTATAAGTATCTCTATTCTTACTGTATATATTAGCCTTAATTACATTCCTGTTTAAAGCATTTTGGGCATTTTCTAATACTTTAATGTTTGAATTAGCTGCATAGCCCCACACAGGGCAAGCGTACGATAGGATGGGCCACAACACAGCACTGCAGAGAAGTACTTTGTTGTAAAGATTCATTTGAGAATTCAAGCAATTTAAAATAAAAAAGGGGCAAATTGAGCGCAAGGCATTACGTAATAAATATAAAGCCCACACTTAAATATAACTTTTATATAAGTTCATATAATTAATGTTGTGGTTCGACGCAAGAAAAGAGAATTTGCCGAAAAAAAAAGATGTATATTCAACCAGCAATGAGACAAACCAACGCCAAATGCCTCAAATATTATTTGTATTGTTTATTTATTTCAAGAACTTCTATATCCTATATTTAGTTTCTATTTCGGTTGTAGAGTAAAGCGGGGGAACGTATATGCGGTGACCATAAAAAATAATGGGCTAAGATTGAAATATGAATATGCTAATTCTTTTTTTTAAAAAAAATGATTAGATTTTTAATATAAGATGATTAGAACACATGTTATGGTGGTAAACATATATTTTGTTTTAGATATAAGTAAATTATATTTACATATATATATACACACAAAATTGCAATAGTTTTGAAGAAGAAAAGGGAAAATAGGTGTATATCCAGGCAGTGTGTTGCTAAAACAAGCTGTTCTCATAGCATTGTACAATAGCAATCTCTTAACTCAGGAACTAAGATTTGAGGTTTAATTGTTGTTTTCAGACCATCCAAACTTCACAGGTTGCTTACCTCTATTACTCTGCTGTAGAAAAGATAAATAACAACGAATAATTATTAATACTAAGGGTAACAATCAAAACATAAGAAGATAAATATAAATGTACTAAAAATATATGTAAGTTACCGAAGACAATATGAAGTAAAATTCAGAGGAAAAAATAATACCAAATCTACATTTACCTAGTGTAGAAAGTATTAAATGTATATTATACAGCATTTTTAAAGCAGCTAAAGCCACCACAACGCATTGTTATTTTAAGTTGATAACAGTCAGATTTATCACAGCTCGACAGTGCATATAAGTAAAATTAGTAAATTATAAAAGTGGCATTTTTTAATACGCTTCATAAGCATGAAAATGTAATAATAGCTACCAAAATTGTATATATTCTGGTAGTATGTGATACATTTATAGAATTTTGTAAGTCGGGTTTTTATCAAAAGAGTGAAAAATGACGGACCTCTCAGATTTTCAAAGATGCTAATTTGTAGGATCCCGCGACCGATAGGAGATGGACGTATCCGTGTCATGGCCTCAAACACACGGAGTGGCAATACAAGCACAACAAAGTAAATCAGTGAATGGAAAGATAATATCAATGAAAGAGACCGACGGGTATTGAAGCGGATTGTAATGTCTGAAAAGCGACGAACTACAGCAAAAGTGACCTCAGAGCTCAATCAGCATCTGGGATCTCCCGTGTTAATGATTACAGTTACAAATCACTTTCATAAGAAGAGCACCTACGGAAAAGCAGCACTTCGCAATCCACTTGCCACAAATATTAATGTCAAATACCGTCTACAATGATGTCACTCTCTCAAAACCTGGTTCATTGAGAAGTGGAAGAAAGTAGCATGGTCTGACAAATCGTCTTTCACATTCTTCCCTACAACAGGACGATTGTACGTTTAGAGGGTGCATGTACAAGCGTATGAATGGATTGTCTCCTTTCAACTGTCAAGCATGGAGTTTGATCTGTCATTATACGGGCAGCCCTATCGTGGAGCTCTTCTTGAACATTCGTATTGAAAAGTAGGGTCATTATGGAGAAGTATACATAACTCTTAGCTGATCAGGGCCATTCTGTAATGCAAATTTTGTTTGCAGAATGACAATGCACGTACCCATGCAACGAGACTTGTCCAATGTTGGTTTGATGAATACGAGTATGAAGTTAAACATCATACTCGTACATAATTCATGCATAACATTCATCATTTAAGAAAGTATGCAAATATGACGTAGCAAAAGGATATTAATTTGAAACGTATATTAAATCAATTTACTGCATAAATATTGATTTAGTAAGATCAGTTAATGATGGGCAATAAGTGATTTATAGTTACATTTTATTATAGAATTGGAAAGAAAAGTAAGAAATGACAGATAAGTGAATGAATATTTCGAACAAAGTTCATAGGAAGCTTATTTTGTTTTGTTAACTTTGTTCTTTCTTTTTCTGGTCTTCACTTGTGTGTTTTCCTTAACAAAGATTTGGCACCATACATCCCTTATTTTGCAAAACTCAACATGAAAAATCCAGAAAATCAAATAAGGAGGAAAAAAATTACAAAAGAAGTAGTGAGTTTTCTCTTTGTTGTCTGTCACTTGTCTTTTCCAAGCATATTGTTACGTTTTTCAAAGAAAAATAAAATATTTCTCTTTTGTTCGTGAATAGTGAAGTGCATAATGTACAAACATCTTTAAATCAATTGCACACATGAATCATGTACTTTTGACAGAAAAAAAAGAAAAGTAAACATGAGACATTTTCTTAAAATTGTTGCTCTCATTTTATGGATAATAGCTACATTGTTCTCGAAGTGCCCATCGAAAATGTTAACTTTTAAGTTGTGTACTTTGCAAAGAAAACATTTTTAAAATTAATTTAGTACAAAAGACTGATGGATTTGAAAAGGAAAAAAAATCCGGCAGATGATAGTTGAGTTAGAAATGAATTATCTTAAATTCATCGTTAAACGAAATTTAAAATTCGAGAATACTGTTTATGAAAAGATCTAAAAAAACTCAAAAATATTCTCATTGAATACTTTCTTGTTGATGTAATAAGTTTTATTTGAAAGAGATATTTCCCATTAAAATCTTTAAACACGTAGAGAACAGTGAATCTTGTAATATGCATTTTAAAACATTTTTAAGAGAGAAATGAAAAAAAAAAAAAATATTAAAACACCGAATTAAGTTTTGCATTGATTTTTCGGATAAAATGGCATATATAGTTCTTTTTTTAGAGATAAATTAGATTTTTTTCTTTTTAAGTGTAATTAACTTTATCAAAAACAAGAAATATAAATCAAATATAAAAATCCTATCTTATAGAAACAAAGTGATATAATAAATGTTTAAGTTAACATATTTGACAAAATAAGTCAGAATATTAAAAGGTTCTAAAAAAGCATACCAGGTTCATCATTTATTTTTTTTTGTATTCTAGAACTGCAGGGGGAAAATCTTTTGAACCACCTACGTTTAAGAAAATGTTTCTTATAATGTTGAACTACCATCTTAACTTGTTGAACATGTTGGAACTAGTGGAACAGAGATGTACCCATGTGGAGAGAAGTGGCCTTGGAATGACCTAAGAAATGATGAGACGAAAGGATTGTACGATCATGTATAAATCATTTGATTTCATTGCCTTGATTTTCGAATCAAGTGAATTTCATCTATATCATTAAGTGTATCAAATTTTATTTGAATCCGAAGCTATCTCTCTCCATGGTATGTTAGTTTCCATGTTTCTGACTGTATATTTACGTAACATACAAGATGTCCCCCAAGCTCTGTACATCCATCGTCCTTGTTGAAAGGGCAGAATGCAATTGTTCCAGTACGATACAAAATTTACGTGAAAGATTCTGTGAATGATGATAAATGAAATGCATGGTGATTCATAACTAGGCTAAGGATTTTTTTTTGTTTCTATACATGATTGCCTGAATATGACATACCAGGCCGATGGATCGGGCTTGATAAAATTTATCGCCGTCACGATCACCAAATCCCACACCATTGATTTTTTTTATTTTTTCCTTTGAGGCATTTTCAAACAATTGATGTATATAGGTGTAAGGACTACACAAAAGTTCTTAGTTGTTCGTCTAAAGGTTACTTGTTCTTCGGTGGGGTCCACACTGTTGCAACGTATGCACTCACTCCTTCATTCCACGGCGCGCTCAAGCATTAATGGATATGCACTGTGGACACTTTGAACATTTGACTTTATAAATATTTTCAAATACTACAGATGTGTCTAATACACCAGTGACGTTATTCTTCGTTTTCAAATTCCTACACTTAGCTAACACTCTAGCTCTCTATATTTGTTTATTTATTTTTGTGGAATTTCCAATTTGTTATAATAAAATACATTTTGAGGCACTCAAATGAGCTGGAATTTTATATACATGATTATTTTGGATGACAATACAATAATTTAATAATAATTAATAAAAATAATTGATTAAAACTAATTATTTAAAGAATTACAAATTCAACCATGTTGGTATCATTTTTGGCGACTAGTGTCAAAACTTGAAAAGGTTTTTCTCACGTGATAAAGTATTCAGTTGAAATGAAATTTTATATATATGGATAACAATACGATACTTTAATGATAATTAATACAAATCAGTTACCACTTAATGTTGTGATTCTGCCATATGCATATGCATATGTTTATTAATTGTAACTATTTAATAAAAAGTGGCTAAATAATTTTCTTTCTTGACCTAAGTAGGAATTGACTTAAAGAAAATTTCTTTTATATTACTTGTTATTATAAATCTTTTCATACATTATTCACTTTAAATAAACATAGGTATAAGCCCTTTTTAAAGTAATTCCGTATTTTGAAAACAGAGAGTGACCAATATGTGATTTGTGTTGATTTCAAGGTGATAAATTGAACCAATTGTGTGTGTGTGATCTACTTAGAAAATAAAAACAATTCAAATTGTATAACTCAATAATGTGTTTAAATTATAGTACTTTGTTCGAGTTAATTTTATTTAGTATTGCTGTAATAATTGTAATTAAAATATTCTAACATCTTCGTTGCTGTATGCATTTTCGTGTCCGGTTTTGGAAATACTTTCAATAATTCATTCTATATATATATATATATATATATATATATATATATATATATATATATATATATATATATATTTTAAAATAAATAAATTACTGGTTTTGTGTTTTAGTACACGAATAACATTCTGAAAACTTCCAAAAATTATCCATTGTACTATATTTCTTTTACCTGCGTACTAATAATGCATTTGAGACTATGCTAAAATGAAGGATATAATAGCTTAGATTTAAATTATAAATGCTATTCACACAAAGTGTCTTTCTGAAACTTTAATAAAACAGTGGTAACATGTCTGACAATATTTTTTTTAATAACCATAATAGTTTTTGAAAATTTAACTTTGAGGGAAAAAACACCTTTTAATGTGCTACAGTTTCATATAGAGTGAGTATTCATTGATAAATTTATACTTTTTAAATACTTACTTAATATATTTTACTTTTTCAAAATACGTTCCTGCATGGATGTTACATTACACATTAAGAATAATTTAATAAGTTTTTAGATATATTTACTTTTATTGTTGTTCAGTTTTAAGGTATTTTTATGTATTTGGATATATATATATTAATATATATTCTTAATTCAAATTACCTAAATAAAACGAACATTTTGATAAAATTTTCTAAGTAATGTGCTACTACATTCATCAAATAATACGTTCTAATCATTATGCATATTTCTTTGGGATTTCGAATGTTCAGGATAAACTTCAAATTATATCGAAATCATGAAAACTCCCAAAAATAGTTTTGAAAAGTCCAGTATACTCGCTGAAAATTAACCTTTTGCAGAAAAACTGCATCATTCATCAATTATGTACACTTTCGTTACAACCCTTACCAATTCAAAGGTCGTTTACAGACGTCATACTGAGTTCCAAAATAACGAATACAGGAGATCGAAAAACAAAGTACGTATACCATTAATGAGAAACCGATGCTAAGCGTTCTAAATTACCCTCACTTACACTATTGACCTCCACAAATTACCAAATGGATAATGAATCAAAATTTCCTTCAAGTATCGTGAAACATTTGTAATTACAAAGGCATTAACTTAGTGAATTTCAATGCTGAAATCATTTTATGGTTAGAGTAATTTCGATACGAAAAGTTTATTCTAGAAACACTTTTTTTTTTGTAATTCTTTATAATAGAGAAAATGTAATGCAAATGATTTTATTATTTTTATTCGTAGCAAAAAAGATTAAAGAGCTTTGAAAATAATAATAAAAGTGCCAAATAATATTTCTAATATAAAATAAGAAGTTCGAGAAAATGATCTTACATTGCCTTCTTGTTGGGGTCCAAGTGAATGGATCATTAAAAAGAATTTCGAATTTAGAACTATATATATAGAATTTCCATATAACCTGTTATTATAAAATTCGTCAAAATACAGAGGCATAAATGGGCTGGTCAGCTGGCTAGAATAAATGAAGATCGCTGCTGGTTAAAAATTGGGAAACAATTGCTAAAAGTTGACATGCCTGAAGAAGACTTCTGGATGTTAGCAGTTGAGCCATTGCTGAAGAAGAAGAGGGAATTAGAAGAGACAAAAATATTGTTTTTAAAATGAGTAATATTTTTCTCGTTTTGAAATTTTTAAGCGTAATAAAGAATCCGTGATTTTGAATCCTTCTTGACTATATATATATATATATATATATATATATATATACAAACAGAGAGATTCTATTTTTTTTCAATCTTAAAATTTTTCTTAATAAAATTATTATTTTTTCTTATTTTTAAATGTTTATTTTTCTAAATATTATAAGAAACTTATAATCAATTAAAAAAAACGAACTTAAAGCTTCATTTTTTTAGATCTGTAAATAAAATTTATATTTGCCATTGCATTCTTTTCCCTATGGGCATTATTTTTGTAAATTTATTTGAAAGCATTCATTCCCCAATTTATGAAAATGACTTGCGTGATCAACCAAATATATCTGAAAGAAAAGCATTGTAGAAGCGAACGAGAAAGCGCAATGCCCAAGAACAGATACTTGAACAAATGATTGGGCCTTGCAATTTTCATTTATAATGTCTAAGTGATTGATAACCGCATCGCATTTATCATAAAAGAGATTTTTATTTTATGTTGCCATAAACTACCAGTACATCAAGTCTTACAGTTATAAAAAGGAAGGTTAAATATTCTTCCAAGCACACAATTATTATCGGTATAAATGGATAGTTTGATAAGTACAAGAATTACTGAATACTTATAAAACGAAAACATTCTAACTTAATGAACAATAAGGATTTTGGAATGTGAAATCACAATTTTGAAATCATTCGATATAAGACTATTACACTAAATGAAAACTTAACAGAAATTAGATTTCACATAAATGCAATTATATATTTCTTTAATAAAATAACTATGTATCTCGATGCAAATATGTTTGTTACATTATTTCAATAATTCTATCATATATTTTATTAAGTCTACTGAACCCTATTTTACAATAAGTAATAATGGCTGCCCAGTAGGAATTAACTGACTTTGAGCACGAAATGATGGATAAGTTTAGTAGCATGGATTATTCCATTTCAGAAATCATCAGAAAATTTTACATCCTTTTATTCACAGAGTGTCAAAATTGTACAAAAAATATATAATTTCAAGCACTCTACCTAATAAACAACAGGTGAGTAATTGATATGTTTTGATTTTCAAATAACAAACACTCGAAAGAAACACGAGCTCTATTCATGACGGAATTCATAATTTTGAGCCTTGTTCCAGTGAAATGTATGTGAAATGTATCTGTAATAGCTCCACACTCTCCTAACATCTACACCATTCCAACGTGAGGACAATCAACTAAAGCAAATTTAACATACATCATCTTCTCAATACGGCGGGTCTTTGGTATATCCATGACTTGAACTCATGATTAGCCAGTCCAAAACTTCATGATTATGAATACTCTACTATTTCAACTTAAAGAATGTATTCAGGCGCATCTACTTTATAGTCTATACAGGCGTCGTCTTTGGATTGTATTCAGTATTATCTGACAAACAACTATGAATCAAATGATTACATTATTCAAAGTTAGATAAAACAGATGTAACCAAGAGGACAGTGCAGCCAAAATTTGTGCAGATAAGATATAGTTGCAAATGACTAAATCGAATGCTATTCTATTTATACGTCATTGATTGAAGCTCAATTGTTGCTCTCGAGCATATATATGGTTTAAGGGCTAGATGACTGGAGAAACGTGGATGTGGGCTTGGTTGTAATGGTCCATTTTGAAGCTGACTCGAATTCGTGGATTCCGCATTAACTCGAGAAAACGTCCTGAAATCGAAAGTAGCTGTCATGATTCGAAACAACAAGAAATCGTAAACATAAATAATCAACTAAAATTTTATAAATTAGGCTGCTAACTCAAAGTATCTATCTATTAGCTTTCAT
>BMAV01012946.1:0-63158 GCA_019973955.1 Trichonephila inaurata madagascariensis | reverse complement strand
CGTGGCTCGGGGAGGGGATTCAAACGTAATCTCAAAAAATGGAATAATTTTCAGTGATGAGTTCTGCTTCGAAAGGAGCTCCTAGAGTAGTAAAGGCGTCTCTGAAAATGCTCAGGACAACGGGGGTATTCTCACTCGACTAAGACACCAGTTTCAAAAGCTTTGATTTTATCCTTCAATACCGGCTGTTCTTTTTATATATATATATATTTATAAATTTAAAAAACCCAAATTAAAAAATTCTATCATTAAAAAGGGTATTCTCTCACTATAGTTACTTAATACACCCCTTTTTAATTTTAAAACCAATGTACGAAAACGAAATTTCTCGAATATATATATATATATATATATATATATAATACAGAGTGAGTACAAATTATAGACCCGATTTTAAAAAATCATATTTTTTTAAACTACTGCACATTTTTCAATAAATGATGCATGAATGTAAAGAGAAAAATATACCAATTTATTTTTCACCACCAATGATCATCAGCCCATGCATGTTCGCTGTGATTTAAATCCAAACATGGAGACCTTGACAGAGAATACAGCTTTTGGGTACTAGAGTATGCACGGTTTTTTTCAATTATTTTGGTTCAACGTGCATTCAGAAATCGCTGAGGTAAAAAAGCACCAAACAACAAAAGTATTCTGAGAGGTTTTTTTTTCTATGAATTTAAGGTAACAGGTTGCTTGTGAAAAATAAAAGCAGTGGTTGGGGAAAGCGTCTCTTATAAGCAGTGGAGAAGATCAGTCAGAGCTTTGTACGAAGTTCATGGAAGATCTTGCCGCCTGTGAACTTAAAATGCCCCAGAAAATGGTGTGGAAAATTTTACAAAATGTTTCAAGTCGCATCATTTGCAAATGACACAACAAATAACAAAGGACGACAAGTAAGCATTTACGCAGCTTTACGAACCATACAGATAGAGTACTACTACAAAATGTATGGAACAAAACTGGATTACAGATTGGATGTACGCCGTGCAACAAAAGTGTCACACATCAAACATTTGTAACAAAAAAATACTTTGAATATTTCTCTTTCACCATTTATACATTACCCTCTATCATATATTGTAATATGTGCAGTAGTCCCGATAATATGATTTTTTTTTAAAAATCGGGTCCATTATTGGCACTCATACCGTATCTGTGTGTGATGTTTCAAATCAACACCAAACTATTTTTTAAAAACGGTTTTTATTCAGCGAGCAATCTGCATTTATCGCAAAGGGAAAAAACGACGCCCTGAATTTAAGTGTCCACCCCCTTATGCCCAAATCGTTAAGCACCTTGTTTATGGTTATACTTGAAAGTTAAGCTGACATATGGTTAAAAAAGATCAGGGATTAGGTGGTCTGTTTGGACCATCTGTTCGGAGAAATAATTGGGGTTTAATTTAGTACTTGAAGATGTAATGGAAAAAGTTAAGTTTTATTTAGTGAATTTAATTTTAAATATAATTTAATTATATATATATATATATATATATATATATATATATATATATATATATATATATATATATATATATCATTTATCTATACATTTATTAGTGGTTCTTTCTGGGATGAAAACAATATTGATTCATATTCTTACGCAACCTAACGTAAAATAAAATGCATTTTTGTTGTTCAAGTTTTATTTCCTGAAATTCCTTCAGCTTTTCAAACGTGTTTATTTTATAACAATGCATACAGCAACGAAAACACACAACTACATGAAAATACCACAATCATTATATGGTACCGCATCATAAATTTTTTAATTTTCAATATTTGTATAACAGAATTGATTATAGATAAAAACCCGGGATGTAAAGGGATAGTAAAGAAAACTGAACCAAAATAAAAATTTTAAAAGTCCGGTCTTTTTTCCCCGTTTTCGTATTCTTCACTAAGTCTCTAAGGAAAGGAAATTAATCATTGAAAATATAGTCATTACCACAATTTTTTAGGGAAAAAAAGGGATCTTTTTCCCCGGGGAAAATTTTAAGGGTACTTACATTCATCAATGATGTACAAATATTGATTCTGTTGTAGGTTTAACATTAGTCTTAGTCGGCCACATGGATTTTCTCAGAGGATGCCTCATTCAGTTCATCTTTCATCAAAGTAAACAATTTCAAGATAAGAAAAATATCTAAAACTATTGAACTAATCAACTTTTACTATAAACAAGAACTGATATTTTTAAGTAAACACATTTTGAACAATTTTATTACCCAGCAATTCAGCAATTGACTCTAATTTTTTAATGCAATTTAAAAGTCATAATACATAAATATATCAAATTTATAAAGTTTGAAAATGATGAACAAATTTCCCTCATATGTGGTCTCATGGGTGTTAACTTTATTTCAAAGGCTGAAAGTATGTTAAAATAAATGTAATTGTTTGAAATTAAAATAAATTAATTCGAATTTTTACACATTATTTACAAAGAAATGAAGTTTCAAAAATGTGTTAAAAGTTTAAAATATAGTCCTAAGTTCAAAAAATTACAAGCATATGAAAATAAGAAAAAATTCTGTACTAAATATTATGTAATTTTTACTTTGGGTAATACGTTAAGTAATATTTTCTAAAATAGTAGCTCTAATTACTAACATTAATTTGTTTTGTAAAGTTAAATGTATCCTTATTACACTGTAGCTATTTTTATATAAACAAATAATATTAATTTTTTTTTAGAAATAAAAAAAATGCATTTTTTTTAAATCAATATTTTCGAAATACAAAAAAATATATAACACTTATCATTAGGGGGTTTAAAGAGTATGAAACATTTTATAATTCTATAAAGTTTTATACATCAAGTGCTAATGTTTTAGAAAATAGCATGTACAACGTAAAAGTTACTTAATATTTATTACAGAAATGTTTCTAATTTTCATATGCTTAAGTAGTGGCGCTTATCCGGAAAAAAGTACTCGCGACGCTAGGTTTCGTAAACACGTAACATAACCTCTAACAAAAATATGCCTTTACTGGAGGCTGATACTGGTTTTGAAATAAACCAACCCCGTAATTTTTTAAAAAATGTTATTTTTAAACATTTTGTATTTTTTTAAACCTGATTCCTTTATAAATAATGTGTTAAAGATTCGAATTATTTAATTTTAATTTTAAACATTAATACCTATTTGTTTATATTTTGAGCTGACGAGGCAAGATTAGCATGCCTGAGACCCTTAAGAGACAGTATCTTAAAAAATTCATAAAACATTCTAATAGGTTAACAGTAGGTTATTCATATTATTTTATAATTATGCCTTTAATTTGGGTTTTTCTTTCTGGGATTTCTTATTAATACTCTTACTTAAATAAGAATTGAATTATTTTTCCAAAGACTTTCTATTTCATACATTACTGGTATGCGTTGAGGAACAGGGGGGAATATTTATCTTTTTCAACGCACGTCTTTTTTGGGATCATGAAAACAAAACCCCCCCAAAGGGGAACCCGGGAATTTTTAAAATTTGTAAAATATCCCGGGGAAAAAAAATTTATATGCAGCAATATTTAAATCTTTAATAAATATGTATATTTAAATGTTTAGAGATATAAGTAGAGTACTGTCAAAGAGAGATAACAAATTTGCTCTTTGAGGGAATTTTGAATTCATTTTTTTTTTTTACAATCGTAATCTTTTTAAAGCATGTACACCAAAATACTCCTTTGCATTCCTTTGTACTTCTAAAAATATTAAAATTATTACTTAACCCACACTTTTTGAAAATTAAAGTGTGAAACTGTAATCATAGCCAATTTTCCCCCAAGTTCCGAGGTTACGAAAGGGGTTTTTTCCCCGGGGTGAAATTCTACTTTGAGGGAAAACCCCGCGTGATGACATGAAGTAGTGTTGGTTTTTAGCTCGAGATCTGGATGGTATTTTTTGAGTCTGGGGCCTTTTCCGTAAAACGTGTCTCTGATTTCATTTTTTTCTTTTCCCTTAAAAAGGGGAAATTTTATCACGACAAAGGAAGTCACGTGATATCGAATGTTTTCTGGCGGATGTAGCCGAGATTACTATTTAACCATTGATCCCTTGTCTCCCCTATCATGAGGCATATTTTGCATTCGGTGATTGGAGGGAGAACGTTGTCGGTTTCTCACAAGCTTAAAGCAAAGCCAGGTCAAAGTTTGACTTGCCACAGTATTTATCTTTCGGTATTGCCCTGTAGGTTCGGTAGGTCAATAATTTATGTCCCCTTTTCTTTCTCCTTTTTTTTTTTTTTTTTTATTTTACCCAGCTGCATTCTTCCTTTGTGTTTGTTTAAAAAATAAATGAAGGAGGAGGTCTCGAAAAAATAATCACACCAACGGTGTTTTTTTAAAACTGAAAACCAAAAGATCCCAGGAATTGGATCCAACTAGGATAGATTCAAAAAACATTTTATTTATTATTTTTGTTCCTGCCTTTCTCTCTCTCTCCTCTTTGGTTTTGGTGCATTTGTTTGGTAATTTCAATTATATATATGTAAGGATAATTAAATTAGATAAAAATTAAATTTCCTATCTAGTCACTTTTATATTACCTGCACCTCTTCAAGTATCAACCTTAATACCATTTATTTCTTTCCACATGGGCCCTAGCCAGATAACACTTTCATCTTATATTTAGGCCCTATTCCAGGGCTTTAACTTTCAAGAGCACTCGGTAGACGAAGTGATGGTTGTTTTTTTTTTAAACTAAATATTCGGTGACGTTTCCTTTTGCATCTTGCGTCATGATCAACTTCACAAAAAACCTTTTATTAAATTGTTCTGTTTCTGACTCTAAAATCATGTCATATATATATTTTGAATTTGTAAATTATGGATTTGAGAAAGTCTTCCCCAACTTTTAAAGAAAAAAAATTGTTTAGCCATCTCTTCCTAATTCTTTCCTCCCATTTTCTGCCATGCCTTTAGAGTGGTTTCCCTGGCTATTCATTTCGGTCCTTCCTTTCATGGAAGGCTCACCTTGTATATTCGTGTTAAATGTGTGTTGTAGTTTTTCCTTTGCTGTATTCTTTGCTGTATACTAGCGCTTTTGCTGTATTCTTCCCCTGGTTCTCAAGAATTTTGGGGGAGGGCCCCTCATACGGGACCTTTACGTACATGTTTTTCGTTCAATTTGCAAATAAAATAACTTCTCGGAGGGTCGGATGCAGCTCTAAAGCCTTTGTGTGAGCTCGATTCTCTAGAGTGAGTAAGTAAGTAAGGCAGCATTTCTCAAACTGTGGGGCACGCCCTCTTGGGCAGCGTGATACCCTTACAAGGGGGTGAGCATATAAAAAAGTCAAAAATAAAAGATTTGAAAAATTGCAAATTTATTGAAAGGAAGCAAAACAAAATACATTCTGTCATAATAAAAAAGTAAAATACGCATTTACATTGATAAAATATGCTTATAAATGCATCTACACTGCATAATGTATTTGATAATTAGTTTATCAATACTTAAGTCAATAACAAGATTAATAATTACTAGTGACTCCTATGGGCTTATGATATACAAAATTATACACAAAATATAATACTTCTCTTGATAATTTGTGCGGTTTATAATTAGTCATATTGTAGCTTTAGCATGTAGCTTTCAGTACGTTTTTTTTTAAATCAATACATTGTTATTTTATGGAGGGGGAGGGGAGCGTGATGAAAATTATGATTGAAAATTGGGTCGCAAGTATTAAAAGTTTGAGAAGCACTGAAGTAAGGTATTGCCCTGCATACGATACTATCCCTGGGCACTATGCAATGTTAAACATTGGTGTGATGAAAAACATTTAATTTAGTATTCGTCAACTAAGAATTTCTGTTAAATAGTATTTTAAGCTATTTATTTCATTTTAGTCATTGATGTTTAATTTTTTCCCTCTTAAGCAATTCTAAAATCAATTTAGTTTCTTAGGCTCTTAATATTTATATCCCTAACCTATATTGGTTTATTTTCGCTTATGATTAAACTGCGTTGTGTTTGTTTCACTATTTGTTTCTCATATTATTATATAATATTATATACATATTCTTTTCATTCCTTCTTTAATTTTTCAGACTTTTATCTTCTTTCTCAGATAATATTTCATGTCTTTATTTAACTCTAATGTATCATGATGTTATTGCCAAAGATAATGACTCCGAAAATGATCTACTTTTTTTAAAATCTAGGATTATGTTTTTTTTTAAAAAGTATTTCGTAACAATAGAAGTGATTATATCAGTAATTATATGTGACATAAAAAGTTCATAAAAGCATCCGTAAATGCCATAAATGGATTAATAGCTTAAGTCTGATGTAATAAAGTGTGCTAAATAATTCTATGATCAAACGCTTTGTGAAATAATTTTTACTTATTGATAGCCTTATAATAATATACTTCTTAAAATTTTTCTTCAAACGAAGTAACTAATATATATCTTTGAAAAGATCTGTAGACTTATTTTTGATACAATACTTTGAATGATTAATGTGCTGTACAAGATACTCGACACACAGGAATAAAATAAACTTGAATTTAAAACACATTTTATATTTTGTGAAGAAAGCTTTATAATAAGTACGAGCCACTTGGTACCATGAAGAGCTCTTGCAGAGAGGCACAACAGCAACTAATCATTCCACAGATATTCTATTACATGGGGGGGGGCGTAGCTACCACCGTATCAATGATACGGGGATCCCAAGTTACAGGGACCCCAACATATGTGAGGAAAAAATTTTTAATATATTAAAGGATCCTATAAAAGAGTGTGCAAGAATTTTTGATACAGGCCTACCCAGGACTAGCTACGTCAGTGTATTACATAAATAACTTTCAAAACAAACAACATGTTGTCACCGCGCAAAAGATAAATACAGTTGGTAAATAACATAACAAAAACCATTATTTTACGCAAATTGCATATTGAATAGAAATCGTAAATAATAATAAGAATTGAATAGAACTGTACAGCATATGACGAAAATATAATTTGGGTTGATGATAAAAATGCAATTCTATCCAAAGACAAATAATTGTTACTAATTTCTCTAAAATGACAACATTTCAAAATTGTTCACATAATATGTCACCGATAAGCAATAACATTATAAGTACTCTCATACCTGTAAGCTTTTTACTGATGAAAATCCGGTTGTGTTATTAAATGGTGAAATCATTATTAAATAAACCTGGCATACCTTTCAAAAAACCCGATGGTGAAGTAAGAAAGTAAACACACGACTTTTATGTGCATTCGAATAATTCACTTTCGTTTTTTACACAGGTTATAAAAGGAATCTCTATTTTAGCAAAAGTAAGCTTCCTGTTTATAAATCAGAAGACGTGTAAAAGGAAGTGAAAAAAGGTGTAAAATATCACAGTTCACCATTTCCCCTCGCTTCCATTATCAAGAAAAATCCATCTCATTTTTGTCTCTCTATAATAAAATAACAGTGGATGATCTGATTCATGCCTCGGTGAACAAAATAAAAAAAATATACAGGATGGTCAACAATATCATAAAATAAAGAGTCCAATGATAGTGGAAGCCATAAAAAGTCAGACTGCGAATTTCTTCCGATAGACTGTCTACTTTTAAATTCGAACTGGATATATATTCTGGACGAAGAAATTCTGGACACGTTTTCCATTGGTTCCGGATCAGGACATTTTTTTCCCCATTTCTTATTTCTTTTCCCTTTTTGCTGCAGGCAAACGACATTTCTCATGGCTTCCTTCCTCCCAATATTTTGACCTTTACGTACTTTCAGTATTGATAGTTTCTTTCTTATTTTAAATGACTTGCTTAGTGTATGTCTTCCTTGAGTATCACTCTACTTATTTTCTTTAATGTTACAGAATAGAATTTAAAAATCTACACTCTTGCATAAAAGTGTCAATTATTTTCAATAAAGGTAAAGGGCTGAATATGCAAGTACACAAACACATTTTAAACACGCACCCCTAATTTAAATTTTTCAAATTATAATTAAAAAGGGACAAAGAATCGATCTGCAAAAAGGGAGTTCACTAGAAATAATTACGTCGTATTATACAAGTAGTTTCCACTCAATGATTGATTGAATATTAACGTCGCACTGTTCATCTACACGAGGGCTTTTGGACCACGTAATTTTGAACCATGGTCAAGTGACGCGGACGACACCCCCTCTCCTAACTACCACACCAAAACAACGGGAGGACGTTTCAGCTCTCGACAGATTTAACGTACATCCCTGCCCTACGTGGCGGGTCTTTAGTGGTACTGGGCTAAAACTCGTGACAAGGCAAGCCACGACCCGATACCTATACCACTCGGCTACCACGGCCACAGTATTTTCCCTTCAAAAAATGTATAAAAAAACAACTTTGATCTGATAATAATTAATGGTAAACCAGATAGGTTTATGTAGGCAAAATAAGTTTCATTCTTTTTTAACCCCATCCCAGCTTTTTCCCAGCTAATCTAGGGCTGGCGAAACGTGCCATCCTGACTCATCCTGAGGGCAGTGCGGGCACTGTGAAAATTTAAACAGTGCACACAAAATCAGCCTTTCCCGAACTACTTCACGTGTGTTTTTTATGGTTTCGAATAATTCAAAAGTCGGTGGAATTTTCTTGTAAAAAGAACATCCTTCTTCTGACGCACCTCCCTTTATGCTTGTGTAAAATACACTGTTGACAATATTTCCCCAACAGAGAAGAAAACTAATCCAACACGACAGTGTATTATTTGCTGCTCAAAGAGAGGCAGTGAAGGTAAGAAGAGAAACAGGATTCTACTGTCCGGATTGCGATGTTGGGCTATGTGCTGTACCGTGTTTTTGAATTTATCGTACACGATCAAATCTTGATTAATAATTTTATAATCATTTATGTAAATACAAAATATATCAACAAAATTTGTAATCCAAGATAAAATCTAGGTATTATAAGCTTTAAATTTATACTTAGTTTAAATTGACTAAAAAGTTTAATAATTTCTGCTATAAAATTACTCATTTATTTCAATAGATTTTTTTATATATTAGTTTTTAGGAAATTTTATATGCGAATGATGCTATTATATTAAAAAGATATGTATGTCTGAAAATAAGCATAAAAAAGTTGAAATTTTTTATTTATAATTTAGAAATAAAATGAGCTCGGAAGGGGTTAAAAGATAAGGTAATGCACAAACACACGATGTAAAGCACACAGTCACTATAAGCTACATTCGATGCTGGTGAAACTAAAGAAATAGGATCATTGTCGAAAGAATTGTGAATGTGAAAAAGACCGAAGAAGATTGAGTAGCAGCGGAAAGTCGTCCCAGAGGTAGTTGAGTACAAATCACACAACTGCAGAAAAGCGTGTGCTGGACATCGTAATGGGCAATGGAAGGGCGTTCTGTTATACAGTATGAATGAGCACTTGCAACTAGTATAGCTGACATTCATGAACGTCTACACGTCGCGTAGGAATGAAGAAATTATTATTAATCAAAGGGTTGGAAGGCAAAAGCAGAAGATGAAGATCGGAATTGGCGTGTGCTTCCGGATCCCCAAACAGGGATGTTTTTAATCTCCCTGGCTCCTAGGCACTTTAAATTGTGGTGCTAGTTTGATATCACGGGGCAAGGCGGCAAGCGCTACTTGGCGCGATAAAGGAATGACGCCAAGCATAGCTTGTTGTCGGTGGAATTGAATCCAAGATGGCGGCCTAGCGGTATAAAATCATCAGGAAGATAATTTTAAAAAACTGTTTTGAAACGCATTGAAATATATTTCAAAAGAAGGATCACCAAGATAAATCAATAAATAATGAATAACAATATAATCTAATAAAAAAAGTTACATTTACTAATAATATTATGCAGTATATAATAATAATCTTGTAATTAAGAGTAATCATATATATATAATATTCATATAGTATTATTTAATAATAATTATTAAATATAATAATAATCATAGAAAATAATTTAATAGTAATTACAAAAACGAGAATAATCATCGTATCGTAATTTAAAATTTATACATAAGAATACTCATATAACGTAATAAATATAAATAAATAACATAATAACAAAATAATGATTATAAATAAATAGCATGTAATATTTATAAATAAATATAATTAAAAAATTATTATAAATAACGAATATTAAATGATTATTACACATAAAAGTATTTTTTTTATATTATATTATTAATAAAATATATAATTACATAATATATATTAAAGTTAATGAATATCAAATAAAAAGTACTAAAAACTTGCAATATTCCAAAAACTGCAAAAATATTAAGGTAACATTATTGTAATGTTATCTTCCATCTTCGCGAACATAAACAACAAATTAGCGGTGCCCCGTTATATCAAACTAGTTTCCAAATTGTGTTACTCCCACACTGTTTTCAGAGCTACCGGCCTCGACGAAGAGCTTCGTAATTTGGAATCTCGGTCAAGTAACGAGGACGACATTGCATTACCCTCTCCAAACTGCAACACTTTTGAACTAACATAAATTTAACGTGCATCAGCCATTATGCACATTGAAATTCTCGTAGAAACTTACTGGCACTATCTGTTGGTGCTAGTTCTAACTTCATCAGAAGAAACGCAGAATAAATTTAAAATTAAAAAAATAAAACTTAATTAAAGAATTAATATATTTGAAAAATCTGTATTAGCATCTAGTGTCATCCGTTACAAGTTTTAAAAAATGTATTTGATTTTGATTGGATGAATAAAAAGTATTTTATGAACGATTGAAAATTTGAACAAGATATATATATATATATATATATATTTAAAACCAATTCTATACTAACAAGGATCACATCTAAAAAAATAACATTCGACAAACACATAGACAAGGAAAATCACACAATGAAGGACAAAAGAGTAATCGAGATAATAAATATAAAATGGATGCTGCAGTGCTATGAACATTACTGACTTAGGACAGTTATTATATAATTAAATTATATAAAAGTGGGATTGAACATGTTTTTTGGCCAGCCAACCTTCCCCCTTTTTTTGTAAATAACACTGAGCAAAAACCAATAGGAAATAATGGATAGAAATATCTAAATCCATTACAAGATAGAGGTAACTTACTTAAAAATTGCACTTACAAATGCAACGTTCGCGCTAAATCTGAGTGGAAACATTCAATTTGTTGCCAGATTCTATACCCTAATACAGATTTAAATCAAAAGAGTGGCTGAAATGTAGCACTTAACAAAAGATTAAAAAGAATGGAAATAAAAATTAATAATAGTTGCATATTATAGCATAACTATAATAATACCAGAGTAAATATGAATAAAATAATAGTAAGTAATTTCTAATCGAATATTAGACTATGGAGATAACTATAACAAAATATTTGTTTATAATAATAAGCTATTATCAATCTCATAATTTTTAATCCTAACTATTTTGAATAGCTTTATTTATATAACTATTAATAAAAAATTTAAATTTGGGGATTTCTGATTTAAGCAATATTTAGTAAAATGTATATAGTTATTTATAATGTCTGATTTTTGACACAAGAAATTTATTACGTTGTATATAATTAATAACAATATTTCTGAATATGAAACATGTACATTACTCTCCCAATGAGGAATTTTTATAATACTGAAATTTAAATCTTCTTTTTTATAAATATTAGAAACTATTACATTTTCATATAATTTGACATGTATGTCAAGAAAATTTGTTCATTTTGTTATTATTTGTCTGTATTAAATTAAGATTTGTGGAAAAAAAATTAATGTTAGGTAAAAAAATTGGGCTTGTTTGCCAAAATATTTTATATCTATATAACGATAAATAAAAAATTTAGAATTATTAATGTAACTACTTTCAAAATAATGAAGATAAATTGTCAAGACAGTTGCTCAGGGCCCCCCTTGTGGCAATCCTTTAATCTCTGATAATAGTTCCTTTATGATATATATAGTTCTCTTTAAGTACAAACCTAAGTAGTAAACCCAAAATATATCATAATTAACATTATTAAATAAATTGTTTTTGTAAATTTACAATATATTAATCAAATCATCATTAATAGGTTAAAAGTCTTCAAAATCTAAACTATAGACTGAAAAAATTTTTTTTTATCTTTCTTTTTTTCAACAAGTATTTGCTAAAGAATGGCTGAGGTTTTAAAGGTTTTTATTGTTTCATCAATATTTCGGAAATTTTGCCTGATCTATATATATATATATATATATATATATATTTTCTTGTTCAATTTCTGGGAAAAAAAATCAGAAATAATAAATAACTATAAACTTTTTTATTAAATATCTTTTTAAATCAAAATACCCAATTAATTTTTTTAAATAATTATAGTAAAACTATTCAAAATAGTAAGGTTTAAAAAATTCTGAGATTAATAATAGTTTATTACCATAAACTTAAATATTTATAGTTATAGATATCTCCATATTCAATATTAGATAAAATTACGTATTATTATTTTATTCAGATTTACTTAAGTGTTAATAAAATTATGCTATAATTTGTAATTTTATTAATTTTTTTTTCCATTCTTTTTATATTTTTTGTTAAAGTGCTACATTTCACCCCTTAAATGATTTAAATCTGTTAGGGTCCAGAATCGGGAAAACTTATTTTTGCACTCAGATTTAGAGCGGGCTTTACAAGTAATTTTAGAAATTTCTATCTTGTAATGGATTTGATATTCCTATCCATTATTTTTTTAATGGGTTTTTGCTCGTATTATTTCAAAAAGGGGGAAAGGTTGGCTAGCCAAAAACATTTCAACCCCAATTTTATGAAAAATTATTTTATATATTAGCTGTCCTAAGTCAGCAATTTTATCACTGTAGCATCCATTTTATAATTTTTAATCTCGGTTACTCATATGTCCTTCATTGTGGGATTTTCCTGCTGTCTATGTATTTTTCGAATGTGATTGTTGGATGTTATATCTTGTTTGTAGAGAATAAGCCAATATATATATATATAGGGAAAGAGTGAATTAATAGTAGAGAGAGTAATTGAAAAAGAGGCCTTAGTTATAATGTATTTAGACAAATGGAGCAAAAGGAAGATACACAGAGTGCGATAGTTAGGATCCAAAATGTTATTCACTTACACAAATAAATTTGCGCTATACTCATAGGAAATTAAGATTCAATTTCCGACCTATCCATGCCCAGATTTAAAATTGTTTGAATTGTAAAAATAAAAAGTACTGCATTATTATACATTCTAAAAAACTGATATATTCAGGACGACACATTTTAAGAATAGTACTTTTAATAATTTTAAAATAAAATATTAACTTGAAGTAGCATTCGATCAAGTTCTTTGAAAGGCAGTTCATTCAAATAATCTGTTATTATTTCCGCAAAGCACATCACGTCATTTATTCATTCATCTTTCCTCATTCAGAAAAGCTAGAATATCTGTTGATAAAAGCTATTTCGTGACTATTTCTAAAGATTGCTAAAGTTTGATAAAAAGTACTTACTTCTTATCATTCATTTATTTCTATTGAGCTATGTGTTTTTCTTTTTTTATTTGACGTAAAAAAAAAGTACTGCTCAACAATACTACAACGCGAGTGCTTGTTAAAACTCTTTTGAGAGATTAGATTTCATTATGCGGAAAGCAATTTTTCACGAAAGCAAAAAAAATTCAAAATCATTTAACAATGCTTAAAGGAGAGAGAGATTATTTTGAATATAAATATATATATATATAAAAGAATAAACCATTAAAATCAGAGTTATTTATTCAAAACATAGTTTCTCATAAGATTATGGTATCAATTATAGAGAATCACAGAAACAATTTCCTAAGACTACGTTGCCATCATCCTACATAATAATGCAAAAATATGATTATATAATAGCAACATAAAGAAAAAATATTTTATGAAGCAAAAAAATATAAGTAAGTAAACAAATATCACAGGTTACTTTTAACAAACGGCAGTTAGTAGGCTAAAAAGATTCAGATTATCGATTTTGAGATTTTGACATTTCTAAAATCTCCAATTCACGACCTTTCCAGTGATATAAAATATTTGCTATTTTATGAATTAGACGCTTGACAAAATGATTTTTAAGGAACAATTAACTGCCATAGGTTACGCCCATTTTGACAGATTAAATATAAATATTGGCTTTTTAAATCTCAGAACAAATTGAAAAGCCTCCACAAACGTTCATTTAATCATGCCCAATTAACTGTATAATAACTGCAAGTTTAACTGTTAGTTTGTGTAATTACTTTTGGAGCCAAGTTTGTAAATATGATGAAAATATTTGCTTTTAATTTGAAATTTAGTACCTGGGGGAAATATTTTTGTTGTGTAATTAGAAAGAAATAGTGAAATTTCTCCTTTCGAAATTTTCATACTTAATAACTTGTTTGTGAGGGTTCTATTGAAATTGTACTTTTTGAAAAAAATGATTGGTAAAAAATTATTTCAATAGCTTAAAAATGAGAGATATGGCAGAAATGAGGAAGAACTTATTGCAACCAGAATACGTACTGGAGAGGTAATAGTTGTTAAAATATTCCATATGTAAGAAACCTGCTTTTCATCTAAACAATAGTAAAAGACATTACATACCATTTAGTAAATAAATGGAAATTAAAGGGGAACCAAAAATCTTATTTTTTATTACCTTACATAATAAGTTATAGGCTTTGTTTCTTTTTTTTGATAACGTAAGATTTTGTATAAAAGTTACAGTTTTCTAAAATTCATATTTTTAGAGTTGTGTAAATTAACTGTATGCATGTACTCTGTATTTTTTAAATGCAATTGTGAATACTAAAATGACAATTTTGAAATATTCATAAAACTTTTATGTAGAAAGCAGATATTGTAACAAAAAATGACAATTTTCAATAAATTCATAGTGATTTGACGTAAAAGTATGTTTTGAAAAAAATAATTAATATATTCAAAAAAAATTTCACTTCAGATTTTAAATAGAAATGTCTGATATAATCTTGAGTCTTTACGTTTATAGTTTCTGAGAAAAAGTTTTGGAATGATACATCAAAGTTAATGCTCATTGTCGTTGCGAGAAGCTTGTTACATAGGTAAAAATACTTAAATGTTAAGTTTAAAAACATAAAAACAGTTTTATTTTGGCTGTTTCAGAACTCATTTGTCCAGTTTAGAGTAGCTTTTGAAATTTAAAACTTAGAAACTGTTTGCAACAACAAAACTTAATGATAACTTTACAAAAGCCCAAAGAAAACTTTCAAAATGTCGTGTAATCAGGTATTTTTAAGCACCATCACAAATCATACCAAAACCATATTGATACATTATCACATTATATTTATGACGCTTTATTGTCAACTTTGATATTTGTAATGCATCAAACCTAAAAATTCTTCAAAAGTTGATACAGAATTTGAGAAAATTGATGTAAATGTTACAAAATATATCGTTAAATAAAAACTGAAAAATGCTATAAATGCATTATCTGGGATATTTAAAACTTTTTACTTCCTATTTTGCTTGAAATAAATTAAGAAGATAATAATGTTTAATAAAATAGGACAAATGCATGCTGTAATTCATTATTTTTGTGATGAAGTGACTACAATAAAAGTGCAGTTTTCTCAAAATGATTGTTTTTAATTTGTGTGTACCATTTTTCTCAGAACCTACTGAATAAATAAATACACAGGAAATTTTTACTGCATATAGCTGAGATGTTACTATATATACTCAAGTTAGTGTTTTGGAGATTTTCCCAAAATATTTTGCTAAAGAGCAATTATCGTAAAAAAAAAAGAACAATTTTCCAAAAATTCAGAGTGATACTTTTGCGTTGAATGTTTTATAAGAAAATAAAACAATGTATTTGAAAAATTTAAGTTCTGTATATAAATATAAAAGAATAATTAATATACAGACAAAATTTGAAATTTTTATATTTAATAGTTTCTGCGAAATAGGTTCCTATAAAAGAGCAATTTAACATCGTCGGTATACGGGGTACCGACTACTCCTAAAATCCTTACCCATAAAAATGACCATCCAGGAAGCTGCTATAAATACTGTGTTGTCCCAAAATTGATTCTTACGAAAAACTAGTGTTTAGAAATTTAGGAGATATACTACCCGTCTAAATTAAGAAATTTTGGTTGCATAACAATGCAAAACAAAAAGCTGAGATACCATGCTAGGTTCTCATTTAGATTGCTTGAAAATCATAACAATTAGTCACATTTTAGATATAAATGATTAAAAACAAACGTTTTTTTGACACTTAAATTAAACTCATAAGTATTTCCAGAAAAAACATTTACGCTTTAAAATTCAAATTTGTCATTCATATGAGTCAATACATAATACTCTGCTCATTATAAAACTGTTTATGATTTTAAGCATAGTTCTACTAACCTTCATGACCCTTGGTCATAAAACACAAATGACCACTATTGATAAGTTTTGTTATTGGCAATGTTAACCTCTTGCGTACTATGTAACCACTAGTGAATGTATGCTATGTATAGGCCAAAATCCCATTTTAACCTCATGGAGAAACATAGCTTATTTAGTTGTACAACTATTGTAACCAGCACATGAAACATTACAAGATAGATTTTCTTTTATTGGATTGTATAAACCTGCAAAAGTTAAGTTACAAAACGACTGGGTTACACAAGTTTAAAAAATAGGAAAATTAGAATTAAAATTACAAAACATTGTGAAATTTCTCGAGATGTTCCTTGGAACAAAAAACTTTTCCACATGCCTTCCATAAGTGCATTGTCATTTTTGTTCTGTTTCTTCGTCTTCTTCATCACAATGGTATATCATACTCACTGTGGCATTCGTTGGTTTCCGCAAATATTCTCATCCAGTATCACTTTCGTTGAAATCCAGCGACGTGATGTTAAGTCTATTATTTTTCTTAATAACTTCTCAAATTAATCGATACACACATAATTAAATCTTGATTAACATAATTTCTTGATTAAATATAATAATCAAATAACAATCAAGCTACAATGTGCGTTGCTTCTCAAATCAATCACAGTCCCAGAAGAGACGATCTCTTCTCCTTTCTTACACCAGACCACCCCTGTGGTCATTCTCTCTCTGAAGGAATTCCATTCCCTCCCGTCCAAAACAATTTAACGCCTCCGCTTCCAAAACAATCGACTTTCGCTCCACTCGACCGGCAGCTAAGGAGTCAAAAACCCTCTCATTCTCTCCCTTCATTCCGTTGCAAATCCAGCGCCCTTCTTCCTTAAAATAGCCACTTTCACCCCTGCACATGCGGTAAGTCGTCAACCCTTGAAGAATCTACCGCCAAACATTATGCTAACTGTAGTCAGACACTACAGATGCCATATTGGCAAAAAACAACAACTAAACAACAAAAACAGTTATACAAATTTTAGAAAGCGAGTAACTTCGAGTAAAGTTTAGCTCTTAGGATTTCATGCGATTATTCACATAGGGTTTTGAGCTATTGTTCTATCACTTTAAAGTTTCTCTTTCCATTTCGCTTGTCTTAGATTATTATATGTGGTAATAATACACTGGTGTGCAAATCTTAAGCAACAATGTAAACATTTAGCAGATAGCCAAATGTGCAGAAAAGGAGGTCTGGACATCAGTACAGGGGAAAACGTAAGTCAGTAGAAACGTCATGCGCATGCAAATATATGCAACAAAACGTCAGAAGCGATGTGACGTACGCAAAACCCCGTGATGTCCATGAGCGCTGCTCAACAGTAGAATAAAATGAAGGACGGAGACGCAATTCAACATATTCGCTGCAAGTGCCAGTGAGTCAGTTCGTGAAATATGGCTAGAAGAAATCACCTGGATGACTTCACAAGTGGAAGAATGATCGGAAAGCTGGAGGAGGGGCGTACTGTCACCAGTGTAGCTGCAGAAATGGGAATCAACAAAAGTGTCGTTTCGCGTGCTTGGAAAGCATCCAAAACCACAGGTACAGTTGTTAGAAAGGTTGGTGGTGGCCGCGCGAGGACGACAACTGCAGGGGGTGACCTATATATCATCCTGCAGGAGAAAAGAGGTCGACAGAAGTCAGTAAGCGCCATTGCTCAGAAACTCTGTACAGCAACGGGTCGACAAGTGTCGCGGTTTACTGTGGCCAGACGCCTTCACAAAGGGGGCCTGTTCACCCGCCGTCCTGAACGCTGCCTCCCGTTGAAAGTTGGCCACCGAAGCCAACGTTTACAGTGGGCCAGAGAGCACAAAAACTGGACAACTGATTAATAGAGTCGTGTCCTGTTTACGGATGAGAGTCGGTTCAGTACCAGAAGCGATTCTCAACGCGTTTTGATTTGGAGAGAGATCGGGGCCCGGTTTTTCCCAGTAACATCAAGGAAATACACCGTTACGGTGGTTCTGGAGTTCTTGTCTAGGGAGGCATTATGCTGAACGGGCGAACTGAGCTTCACATTTTCGGCGAGGGTCTGTAACCGGGGATCGCTATTGTGAGGACGTACTTCTTCCCTATGTGCGTCCTTTCCGGAGGTGCCATGGCCCGACTGCTTTTTTATGGATGACAATGCACGGCCACATCGCACTCTTGCTGTTGAGGAGCTGCTGGAAAGTGAAGATATCACTGAATGGATTGGACAGTGTGCTCCCCAGATTTAAATTCCATCGAACATGTGTGGGATGCTTTGGGGAGACGTATTGTCACACGCTTACATCATTCGGAGAACAACCAACAACTCAAACAGATGTTGATTGAGGAATGGGCACTCCTACCTCAAGAAATGTTGAACAAGCTGGTTCTGAGTATGCGGAGACAGTTGCCCGAAGCAAACATTGTAGTAAGGGAGGTATATACCATATTAAGGAACATCTGCTTGTTGTTCTTCCTGTTGGATAGACAATCATGAGTCACGATACTATGCGTTCAATAAAGCTTGTTTTTGTTTGATTCCATACGGTATGCGTTGTAATCCTTTTTCAGAGCTGATGCTTTCGTCATCCTTTACGTACATAATACTCTCCCTCATTTCAGAATTTCATGTCTCTCAGATGATTTTTCGTGAAGTTATGGCAATAAACCCACCTGTTGCTTAAGTTTTGCATACCAGTGTAAATTGGATTTTTCGCATAGCTATTTTGGGTCATCAATCTTTACCTCTTATAGATTTAGGTCGAGTAGATGAAGATATAGCTTCCCCAGGTGGGAGACCATTACAACTGCCTTATTGTAATTTAACAAGATTTCCCACATACTTAAGTCTCTGCAAATACATATAATTATTTTTTATAATTCTTAATAAACTTCCAAATCAAATGGTTATCAATTAACAATCTTTGAAATGAAGAGTAAAAATAAAAACAAAAACGCATTGATTCCATAATGAAATTTTGTTTTAGAATGTAATAAAAAAATGTCTTATTTGTAAAATATAAAATTTATTTTAAATATGACATATTTAAATTGTTCAAATAACAAGACTAATGATTAAACAACAAAATATCGACTCAAATAATTAAATATTACTAATTTATGTTTTGGGGTGGATTTAAAAAATATCTTTCTTAAGTGTAATGCAAGATGTAATTTCTTATATAAAATAAAAAGTTACTTCCACGAAGAAAGTTGTTTCACTTGACTGAATTTAGTTCAAAAATAGAATTATACTTTGATAGTGACTGGCGCTTTTGAATATTTCATACTACAGTAGAAGTTTTTCCTCCATTTAATATTCAGAACAAATTCCTATTTCACTAATTATTTTCAGCTATGAAGACTACGTGTTCACACTTCAAATTCACAGGAATGTGCTATAAAATGCCATTTGTAATGCCTTTTATTAATAGATTACATTAACCATGTCAAAAATAGAAATACGGGTATAAAATGTAGCATTTGCGATGACTATAGAAATACGGTAAGGAACATACCAAGCTAAATAATTTTTGTGACATTCTTGAGCCATAAATTATAGTTTTCTTATACTTTAAGATATTTTTTTTATTTATAACATTTTTCTGCATAAAATTAATCACTTTTTTCCAATTCCTACTATTATATAGTTCACACTCTCTCTATATATATTTATTTATCTTGGTGGAATTTTCAATCGTTAATAAAATAAATTTTAAAGAGCTGAGTTGAACTGAAATTTTATATACATGATTATTTGAGATGACCATACAATAATTTAATTATAATTAATAAAAATTAATTGATAAAAACTAATTACTCAAATAATTACAAATACAGCCACGTTGGCATCATTTTTGGCGACTTAGTAACAATTTGGCGACTTGTGTCAAAACTTGAAAATGAGTTTTTTCTTTTTTCACATTTTAAAGCGTTTATTTGAGCTGAAATTTTCTATACACTGGTTTGGGTAAAAATACGATTATTGAATTATAATTAGTTAAAATGAATTGACTGAAACTAATTATTCAAAGAGAATTACAGGTACATCAATGTTGGTTTCATTTTTACCGTTTTCAAAAACCCATTTTTAGGGTCTCTATTGTTGTAAAAATTTTAACTGTTAAAAAAAAGGGTTGGCACGGAAACCTATTTTTCAGCCAAACTAAAAACCTGGTTTTGCATTGTTACAACAATGCAGACAAGCATGCTCGTTTTCAATTCCTACTATTGTTCATCCCCCTATATATATAAAAAAGGCCCAAATTCACAAAAAGAGAAAAAAACCCAAAAATAAATTCGACAAAACACATAGACAGCGGGAAAACCCCGCAATGAAGGACAAAAGGTAATCGAGATTATAAATTTAAAATGAATGCTGCAGTGTTATGAACATTACTGACTTACGACAGCTATTATAAAAAAAATAATTTATATAAAAGTGGGGAACATGTTTTTGGCCACCCAAACCCTTTCCCCCTTTTTAAATAACACTGAGAAAAAAAAACCAATGGGAAATTTAATGGATAGGAATATCTAAACCATTACAAGATAGAGGAAACTTACCAAAAATTTGACCAAATGCAAAGCCCCCCTAAATCTGAGTGCAAACATTAATTTATTGCCAGATTCTATCCCCAATACAGATTTAAATAAAAAAAGAATGGCTGAAATGTAGTTTTTAACAAAAGAAAAATGGAAAAAAAAAATTAATAAGAGTTGCATTTATAGCATAACTATAAAAACCCAGATAAATATAATAAAATAATAGTAAGAAATTTTCAAATTTAATTTAGATTATGGAGATAACTAAAACCCATAAAATATTTAAGTTTATAGTAAAAACTTTTTAAACCAAAAATTTTTTCCTTTTGAAAAGCATATTTATATAACTATTAATAAAATTAAATTTGGGGTTTTTTGTTTTGCAATATTTATAAAATTTTTTATAGTTATTTATAATGTCTGTTTTTTTGACACAAAAAATTTTTACGTTGTATAAAATTTAAATTATTTTGAAATGAAACATTTTATTCCCCCCAATGGGGAACCCCTTTATAATATTGAAATTAAATTCTTTTTTATCATAAATTTTAGAAACATTACTTTTTCATATAATTTACATGTATGTCAAGAAAATTTGCTTCATTGTTGTTATTATTTGTCTGTTGTGGATGAAAATTAATGTTAGGTTAAAATTTGGGCTTGTTTGCCCGATTATATCATCTATATAACGATAAATATAATATTTAAAATTATTAATGTAACTACCAAAATAATGGTATAAATTGGCAAGCATAGTGAGACCTTGTGGAACCTTTTAAATCTGTTGAAATATTACCTTTATGATATAAAATTTTCTTTTAAGTACAAACCTAAGTAGTGAACCAAATCATCATAATTAACATTATTAAAAAAATTTGTTTTTATGTAAATTTACAAGTTTTAAATAAATCAAAATTAATAGAGTTAAAGAGATTTCAAAATCAAACTATAGACTGAAAAAATTTTTTTTATTTTTCATTTTTTCAACAAGTGATTTACTATTTTAAGAATGGCGGGGATTTAAGATTATTTATTGTTTCATGCACTATTTCATGGAGAATTTTGCCTGTTTTTTTTGATATATGTATTAAAACCATTTGTAACGTCCCAAATTTAACTGGGTCTTATGAAATTTGGGGGTAAAAATATATGTAAATTTTAAAAATTTTTATTAATTTTAATTTTTTTAAATGTTTATGAAAAGCCAAGATACGTTTTATTTATTTTTCTATCAGAAACAGAAGACTTAATAAAAGTTGTATTATTATCGAAAAAATTTTTGATCAAAAAAAATTATAATATTTTACATATGGAAGGGAAAATTTCCTGGTACTTTATCAACATAAACTATAATAAATTTATTTTGTAAATTTTAATCACTTTTTTAAAATTAAAAAGATTTTATTATCTGTACCAAGTTATTTTATTAAGCTGCTTTGTAATTTTACCTTTGAATTCTGTGAATGCCTCTATAGGCATACTATATTTAAAGCTATTTTGATATAAATTGCTCAATATCATTATATAACGTTTTTATAATTTTATTATTATTCGAAATCATTAATCTAAAAACAGTACCTTTACATGATGTTTCAAGATTTTGTCTTTTAAATATTGGGGGTCCCCGAACAACATGTTGTGATGTTGATCAATGAAATTTTTTAAAATTTACTACATTTACATATTAAGTTATCTTGTTTTATAGGACATTATAGTTAAAAGGGCTACCTATTTTTTTTTTTGTATTTAAAAGTTTTTAAAAGTGATATTTTTGTATTGGGAAAAAAATGACATGTGTTTTTTTAAAAATTTAGAAAAAATTTAAAATTATCATATGATTTATTCTATATTAAAAAATGTACAGTATTCTGTTTGATAATCCTTATTTTTTCATTAACATTTATGTTATGTTTATGTTTAAAATTTATGAATGTCCTAATAATATGAAAGATGACAATCTTTTAAATTTTTTTTGAAATTGTACACTTTGTAAAAAATTCTCTTACTGAGTCCAAACATAAAAAAATTTTTTGTGTTTTATGTTAAAAATTTTTATCAAAGCTTTACAAGTATCTATAAAAATACTGAAAGGACTTTTTTTTCCTACTTAACTTTTAGCCCCTCTATTTTTCCTTTTTTAGATATTATATTAATTCATTAAAATAAAAAACCCTTTTTGAATTTTTTTAATTCATTTGAATATTTTTTCCTTTAAATACATTTAGTCTATAAGGGTAAACTGATTATAATATTTAATATAGTAATTTTCACACCATAATCTATCTTTAATATTAGGAAAACTTTAATAATATTGAGTGATACATGATCAAAACCATGTGTACTAAAGTGTCTTATTTCTATTTTATTCGAATTTAAGAAACTATGAGAGAGATAGGCATTTGTCATGATCTGGTCAAAATAAGGTAATGAGACTTGACTGTGGAAAACTTAATACCCTAGGACAGGGATGGCGAACCAATGGCACGCGTGCCATTGTTGGCACGTGACACAATATTTTGGGCACTCCTCCAATCAAAACGGTTTGCATTTTAGTTGAAAATAACAAAGTTCACTATGAAATATTACGTTGAAACGAGAGTGATTGGTCGCGGAACGTGACTTTGACCACTAGTTTACCACGATACAATGCTATAGTTTTAATAAACTAATGTTAAATTAAGTAGAATCAAATTTGAGGTTTATAACCACATCATATTAATTGCTAAATTGTTATCTCCACACATTAGATTTTTAAATTGTCTGTATTTACTGCCCTTGAAATTCGGACACTCAAAATAAGGCTTTTGAATTGAATGCATGATACCATTTTACACCGCAGTTGTCTTTCCATGACACAATTGGGAAGATAAGTTAGGTCATATTGTGTAAAAAGCTAGGCATGCGCGATCGTAGCAACGATAATAGAATTCTTCATTTACACATCCTGGTACAGTTTCGCATTTGGACAGAATTTTATTGGAACTATATTTTCGACTTTTTTTCTATTGCCGACTTTTCAGAAGGGATATTTTTATCTTCTATATTTTTTCGTGATAGAGTTGTCGAAGTAGAAAAAATGGAAATAAAACATTGAAGTGTTTTTTCCGTAGAAGGTTTGGTTCAATGAGTTTTAAAAATGAATGGAATTCTTTGAATTTGTATGTAAATGTAATAGGAAAAACTTAAACGTTTCTAAATACTTATAACTGTATGAAAATGTATTTCCTTACTGAAAATTAACCTATTCGAAATATTTATGAAGTAGATATATATTTATCTAAAACCAAATTCGGTCAAAAGGGTTTTTTCAAAAGTTAAGAACATTTTTAACTTTTTCCGAAAGCATTAAGATCAATTTCAATACATGAAATATGATAACATTTGTTTTAAAAGTAATGTTTGTTTATCTTTGGAGTGCAAAAATAAACCACCTTCAATAATTACCCTTACGTCAGCTTTTTCTTCTTTCTTCACTGATGGACTTTCAAAAGACATTACCGTGAAACAATCATGGAAAAGGTATTAACAATTCACATCATAATTAAACCTAAATAAGGTATGCTTATCATGAGAGTTGTTGTATATATAAAATCAAGTGAACTGTTAGTATCATCTACAAAAAAGAAAACAAAGAAAAAAACTTTTTTTAAGTATTGTAATTCCTTTGATTTTCATGGGAAACTTCAGTATGCTTTTTGGCGACATGCTATTGACCTTAACAGAGGTGTTTACTTGAGTCGGTCCGTGACTCGACTACGCCGTGCATTCCTTAGACGACTGAGACGAAAGGTATCCCTATTCGGGTCAGTTGTTAAAGGCTTTTATTCTTTGTCTTTGTTGTTTGTCGAAAAGCCAGTCGAGCACACTTTTGATATTTATTGATGAAGAATTATGGCTTACAGAGATTATGAACTATTTTCCTAGCAATCGGAACACATGTGGGACAATATCAAGTTGCACTAACGGGGATATAAAATCGATGAAGGAAAGATGGATCAACTGTTGGGGAGAATTGCACTATCCCGTCACAACACCGAGCGTGAAAACAGATATATTTTAAGCATTATAATGATTATTCTTATTGTATTTTTGAGAATTGGCGTCACTTACACAACAATTTGTCTTTCTTCAATGTCATCTGCAAAAGAAGGAAACTTCAGCAAGTCATCAATTTCTTCAATTATCGTGAAATCTACATTGCAGATGTATGCATATCACAATGCTGCTCGATACAAGAACGAGATATTGCATTACTCTTGAATTATTTTCTTCATTTGGAACTCTTGAATTATTTTTTTTTTATCAATCTTCATTCGGTGATACGTTTTGTCGATTGAATATATGTGATAGATGATTATACATGGATAACTGATCCCATATGTTTTATCAACCTGTAAAATCAGATGGACTTAAGCACCATGTGGAAGCAGTACCTATTGACATACTCCAAAAACACCTTCTTTCGAAAGTATTTTTGTCAATTATGAGGTGTGTCGTAGTATTTATTGTGAAACATCACGAATAAACAAAATATTGAGTCCCCTCTGTGACTGTCTTCGAACAGGGCTGCCATTCTAACCATTTTACCTTTGTGATCAATGAATTTAGCTTGATCTCTGATCTTTCCGGGTGGTATATTTTGGATGGTTAGTAGTGAATGTCTTCGTATTAACCAATCATTTCTTTACTTCGTAGACAATTTTTGAATAGGTACCAAAGAATTATAAGAAGGCATACGGTTTTAGGATTGAAAAACAAACACAAAAATTATTAATTCCTAAAACCCACAAATTACTTTTCAAGAATCGTCATGCTTCTATAACATCGAACTAGTAAGATGAATACAAATAAAATTACAAAATTTTTCAAGTAAAGGCTAAATCACATTTGTTGTCCGGCATCTCTGTAAATAATATTGTTAAACATTAAGTAACATTGCTACATATTTAATTTGTTTCAATTTTATATTGCGGTGCCAGAATTTACGAAGTGTAAAATATATTGTGACAGAATGTTCCCGGGAGCGTTTGTGAGACAAAATGTAATGACAAATATTATTCATTGTGACTGAAATAATGATAACGATATCTGAGAGAGAGAGTTGGTATTCCGATTAATCTAACTTTGACAGTGATTAGTGAAAAAACTTCAATATCCATTTTAATTCAATATAAAACACTGCCAGTTATTCGCGACGACGGATTTCGTGGAATCGTTAATCAAAACAATGTCTCCATTCGGACGTCCCCGGGCATAATTGTTCAGTGACTGAAGTCACGAATCTTACATCACATTCCATAAATAAAAGAATTTCAATATCTTGTTGAAAATAACATTTCCCCATTTTTCGAAACGAAGGTAATTTGTGGAATCTGAAATCACGTCTGTTTCGTCGATGAGCTGTTCTTTGAAATACTAAGTTATATACAGTGTTCCCGAAATCATGGGTTATTGTCAACGCAATTCATAATACTCATCCATGATATAAAGATTAGCATTTGAATGAATATCTCACTCGTGCATTTAAGCACTTACTTTTATATCAGTATACAAAAAAAAATTAAATGCAAAAATTAAAATTCATTAACTTTTTCAATTATTTTATCCAAAAATTCAGTGATTGCTATATCGGTTGTAAATCCTTTGATAAGTTAAATCAGCATTCGAAGGAATTAGATTTGCTCAATTTATAACAAATTGTAGTTTTAAACTGACTGTCTATTTTATTCCAAATATGTACTGTTTAAAGTTATGATTCGATGCAATTTACTGGATTTTACTGTATCTTACAAGGGGAGGACACGACTAAGGAAAATAATTTGGGGACGAGACTTGGTGTAATATTAGTGCTCCTTTAGGGTGTTCAACCCTCAATGTAATTCCACCGAATGGTCAGTCAGTTCGGAGAAAATAGCCTTCAAAATCCATACTGAGCTTTTGAACAATTAAGTTTTAATTACCTCCAGCGATGCAGGGGCAAAGTTGGTGGAACGCCAGATTTCTACGCCGGCGGATAGAGTTTGAATCATGCGATCAACTCTTTTTTTTCAATTCATTTAATTTTTTCACTGGAGGTAATTAAAACTGAGTTGTATAAAAGCTAAGCGTGAATTTCGAAGGCTATTTTCTTTTCTCCGAATTAACTGGCTATTTGGTGGAATTATATTGAGAATTAAACACCCTAAGGGAGTACTACTATTGCACCAAGTCTCGACCCCAAATGAATTTCCTTAGCCATGATTTCATCTTGTTAGTTTTATAGTATTCTGTTTAAATGCTACTGAAAACCAACAAGTAAACTTTCGGGAAGGAATGCTTTCTTAAAGATATATGAGATTATTTATCTTTATAAATTGAATATTTTTTCCAAAAAGAATAATGCTTTTATGGATACAGTAAAGCCTGTTTTTGTGCGGTAGATAGGGTCCAAATTAAAAAAAATATTGCACAAAAAATATTCTAAAATTTTATAAATACGTACATTATCAATGCATACATTACATATAACAGACAAATTAGTCGACGTATTACAAAAGTTTTTTTAATGCGGTGGAGAGGGGCTGCATAAAAAAATGTTGCATTTAAAAATACCACGATTTACGAAATACAAGAAAAAGTGTTTCTAAACAATGTAAATAATTAAATTACACATCGAAATACAGTGAATATAATTGTATACATTTTCAAAATGCACATACATAAATCACTGCTACTCGTTGTAATTCAAAACGCTCTTCTTCCTGTGATGAATTGGTTCAAAATGGTTGTCGTCACTTGAAGATATAATTTTCATTGATTTAATTTCGTTCACCTTAAAGTAGTGATAAGAATTTAGTGACAAAGGTCGGTTGGTCAGTTGCTTGAAAGTGTAACGCTAAATAGATATGCATAGTTGAAGCTATTTTTAGGGTTTCAAACTCCATTCGGAACTTGTATCTATTTTAAGAAAATGCTTTTCCAATTTGTTGGAAAGCTTGTTGCTGCAAATATTTTATTTGCAATCATAGAACCCGATTCTTCTTGTCCATCTTTATAATCAAGCAGAGTAATGATAATCTCACTGTCATTGGCAATTTCGTCCACAATCAAGCGCGTGCTGCAACGCGCATGCTCGGAAGACCGTTTATAAAAAAATGAACAGATCGTCTCGAAGTGTATATACACTCACTTCCAAAAGGTAAGCACAAAAGATGTAAAATGCAAAAATTTCAACAAATTTCCCTTTTTTGATTGACTGCAAATTTGGCAGTAAAGTAGCATATATATTTATACATAAAAAATCAATAATTATATACAGAAATGAAAGCAATATTGAATTTTTAGCGTTATCAGGTAATGTCATACTGGAGACTTAAACGGAATTATGTATAAAGTGAAAATAAACAGCATAAAATGAAAAAAGGACATTAATAGGGTATGTGATCCCCCCTCATAGCTATGTAAAGCTTACACCTTCTGACCAATGCTTGATGCGGGTGGTCAACCACCGCAGAGATTAAGCAAACGCCATTCTTCTTGTAGAGCAGTTTCCTAACTCAATAAGAGTGGCTGGCGGTGAAACGTGAAGATACTGCGGCCGAGCATCCCAAGATTTTCAATGGGATTAAGGTCGGGCGAATATGTAACCACACCACACGCGCAATCTCTTCTCTCTCCAAGTAGTCATCTACGATGTCATCTCTATGTTGACGTGCGTTATTGTCCATTAAAACAAAAGTAATACCAACTGCTGCGGTGTACAATCTCACAAAGGGTTCTAGGACTCCATCTCGATACCGGATAGCTGTCACAGAACTCCGTTTGAAGATATGCATGTGGGTGTGGTATCCTAATGAAATCCCTCCCCATACCATAATGCTTCCGCCTCGGAATGCGTAATGTTTGGTGATGTTTGGGGGCTGAATGCGTGTTCCTTGTTCACGCCATATCATATAAGCTTGTCATCTGGCTCCAGAGCAAATCTTGACTCATCAGTAAGCTTGATATTGCCTCTCCAGTCAGACACAGTCAATTTCCATGTTCCCGACACCACTTTAATCGTGCCCTCTTGATTGGACGGATGAGGAACACAAACTCGAGGTACCCGGGCATACAGTCCATTCATATGTAATCTTCGGCGTACAGTAGCTGCAGATATAGCCTTACCAATGGACGCTGTAACCATAGATGTCACCGTGTGGAGGTTGCTCTGCGATTCCGATTGGCTACAATAGCAATATATCGATCTTCCGTGGGGGTTGTAACCCTTGAGTGACCACCTACGGGCCTTCGGATAACTGTCTGTGTTGTTTGGAATTGTTTCCATAAACGTGAAATTACAGAATGATGAACTGGCTGAAGAAAGGCAACATCTGTGATCAGGCGAGCTGGCTGTGCCCCCACAGCACACTTGGCTTTAGATCTTCCACTCCGTTTTTTGAGTCATAGTAACACGTATGCTTGAAAACAATCTTGAAACACAAATTGAAAGTCATAAACACCTTTATCAGCACCCACAATTAACTTCTGCTTAACCCTTCATAGAAGCTGGCTTCTTATAAAACTGCCCTTTTTGCATATTTCTTGACATGAAGCACAATTGGCTGTTACTTAATATAGTTACATACTTCCTTCTACCTCTGCAGCGAATTGTATCCTCTTCAAATCTGATTGGCTGCTGGAAATTCGCATTTTCACTCTCCATGCTTAACTTTTCGAAGTGAGCGTATATACACCACACAAAATCAAGAATAAAATCGCATTAAAAAATGGTTTAACTGTATATTAAAACAGTGTTTATGTTAAAACTTTTTATACTTTTATGTTACATTTCGTGAAAATTCATAGAAACACTCTAATAATTTTATTAAATATTGTAATCATTCAATAAAATTAAAACCAATACAGTTCCTAAGATCTGAAAGGAAGAAGGTGTGTGAAGATATCTAATCGAAAAATAATATTTTACAAAATATTTTTTCTACCAGGGGAAACAATGAAATCTAAAAAGCCAAAACTTGAAAATTACCCTTGAAACTTTAAAAGTACTCATCTTCATAGTATTTTAGGAAATATTAAACATTTCCTCATGGAACATAGGTTTCAGTCAGATTTATTTGTCAATTCCAGACTTAAGAAGTAACTGAGGTAGCCGTGTTGTCATGGTAGCGAGCTCGAGGCTGGCTGTATCGAGTCATGGTTTCGGATGCTGAAGCTATTGAAAACCCACCGTGCAGAAAGTCTGCTGCACATTAAACTTGTGTTCGCTCAAATTCCTCACGTTGGCGTGGTTGAAAGGTAGGATGCCAGCTCAGGTTACGTTTTCGTCATTTCACCCAGGCTCAAAATTACGAGGTCCGTCATTAATACCCCTCGTCTTGCTTTAGAAAACAAAGCTAATTAACATTTCCATAACTTGCACCAAAAGTTTATCATTTGAATATTCTTTTGTAGAACACACGCATGCGCAATTTCTTCCCATTAGGATAATCAGTAGCACACATATAAATTTTTCAAGGGGAGTGAGGTAGGGGGTATCCAGGGTCGAAAATAACACCATTCTCATATAATGTTTCAATACGCCGCCCACCATGTTGCCTTAATTTTAGCGATTTTCGGGAATGACAAAAAATAAAAATTAATTATTGGGTAAATAATTAGCATTAATTAATAAAATTAATTTTTAATGACAAAAACTTTATTACATTTTATGTACTATATACATAGGATTAAAATCAATCAAAAAAATCGAGCGCTGGGGGAGGGGGTTTGGACTCGGGAACCCTCGTCCTTGTGTGCGCCACTGAGGATAATTCCTTACTATGTCGCTTTTTATGTTGTAGAATGTGTGTTATATATTAATAATCCTGCAAGATGAATGTCACAAAAAATGCCAAACATTATACAAAAGTGGAAAAAAATCTGTATTTATAAATTATTTCTTTAACTTAAGTAGATATAAGGATAAAAAAATGTATGATGGTTACAACCGAAAAAAAGTATTTGGGATTTTTTTATTCCAAAAAACATCTCCTAAGTATGTTCTTTGAAGTTTTACAAAAACCACCGTATATCAACAAAATAGAGCTTGAAAAACTCTTCGGGCACTTAACCGAACTGTTATTGCAATATAATTATTTACTTCTGAGTATCATCGTAACATTTTTATTCTTGTTTTAATTCGAACTTCACTCTGTTATCGGATGATATCGATTTTTCGAAATAGAACCTAAGCATTGCAAAATTGTCCTTTCCAATAAACACAGGCTTACAACCTCATTTCACAAACCGATTATTGGTTCCTCCATTGTTTGTTTCCCTTTTTATTTCTTCTGTCCCATTTCTCTCTCGATGTGCTTGCTCTATGGATCCCATCATATATCTTTTCCGCGTCATGACTTTCATTGGCAGATTTCAGAATGGTTTGTTTACTTTTACTCTGAAACGCTGAAGTAGATCATTTGGGACAATTATTGGCTCTATTTTAGAAGTTAAAGTAATTTCCCAACTCGTTTTGTAGTAAATTATCGTTTTCATTTAAGGCAACCACAAATAAGCAGAAGGTAATCATGGACATAGCTCAGAAGCGCACAAAAATGCCAAATTATGTATAAGATATTGTTACGAATTTTGCGTAAATAGTGTAAATAATTTGTATTTGGGTGTGTAATGCGTTTATATTACTCTCTGTTATATGTTAAGATTCTAATATTCACAAGCAATGCCGTCCCTTACGTTATAATGGTGATTCAATAGGAACTTGGCGAGATCTTGGTGATAGAGCCAAGTTGGCATCACATTTAGCTACCAAGTTAGCCCAGCGTTTCTCAAACTGGGGGGCGTGACAACTCTACAAGGAGGGCGAGAGCATATTGAAAAACAAAAGATTATTTAAAAAGAACAAAAGATAATTTAAAAAAATTATTAATTTACTGAAAGTTAACAAACAAAAAAACATTCTGACATAATAAAAAATAAAATACACATTTAGACTGATGTATTACACTTATAAAAATATCAGTGCTACACAATGTATTTTATAATTAATTTAACGATACTAAGTTAAAAACAAGTTTATTAATTACCAGTGACCCCATAGGCTTGCCATATATATAATTTAAAACAAAAATTAACATTTATCTTAATAATTTTTGTACGGTTTATAATTAACCCTTGATTAAAAGTTTCGCGATTCGCTTCCAAATGCCAACCATTTTCCACGTAGGCACGCGTACGTGATGTATTGGGAGTACGGGGAAGGAAAAAAGGAGCAAAAATAATCTGGAATAAGTAAATCCCTCACAAACATTGTCAAGGTCCTTTTACTGCATTCCAAAATCTTCGGAATAATTTCACAGATAGCAGAGCACAGAAACGATCATACTTCGGAAAGACGTATATATACGTTTGGAGAAATAAACGCTTTGGTTCAGCGAAACTTTTATAAACACGGGGCTTAAGAGGTTAAGGCCATATCGTAGTTTTAGCGTCAAAGTATAGTATTATTGAATTCAGTTCATTGTTATTGTATGGGGGCGATGAAAATTATGATTGATTATTGGGTCGCGAATATTGTAACTTTGAGAAGCACTGAGTTAGCCAATAACTTGGCTACCTTGGCGACCATGTTTACGAGTTTGGGACCCTCTTGACTCTTCTAGAAATTTGTGGATAAACCCAGTAATTTCACTCTCTATGAGGCCAGCGCATATTTCTGGAAGTTTCCACCGGGTCTATAAATAGAACAGTGCTCTCCGAAACAGTCAGTCTTGTTTAAACCAGCAATTAGTAAACTTACCCTGACCGTGATTACCGATTAGCTCGGCTGTGCTTGTGAATACGTGTATTTCAACATATGTGTTTGCATACGTGATTTTTAAAGACTGATAATTTTATTTATATGTTTTAAAGGCGTGAAGACCTTCTGAGATTTATTCAGAGAATATTGCTGTTGAATCCTGTATTTAAAGGATTGGATTTCCGATAATAAATTATCATCGCTCTTACAGATCTGTCTTGTATTTCTTGACTGATTTGCATAAAATCTTCGAAACCCTATCAACGTAACAATATCATATTAAGAGAGAATTTGTTACGTAACATTAGAGACGGAATAATCTAGATATAAAAGTCTAGAGCTAACAAACACATCTTAGCAATTAATTTATTATAAATTAAGGGTACTTATGTATGTATTGTAAATCCATTAATTTCACCGAATCCAAAAATATGACTAAATTGAAAAATGTCACCAAATGATGTCATCGTAAGTAAGAACCAGATTTTTTTTAAATACAGTATTCCTCTATCATCTGCATATCGTGTCATTTGGCAACGTCTTTCCTTTCGACCATTTGGTCGGTGGTATAATACGTAGGTACCAAATGAAGCTGCATAGATGTTTCCTATCGAATGTAATTATATTTCCATTAAAAATTCAACATTTTACACAAGGACAGAGTTTTAAGGAGATGCGGATGTTTATATCATGGGAATGGATGAAGTTTAAAAAATTGCTTTAACATGAATATCGTAATCACAACACCTGATTAAATGTAACTTTTTCCTTAACGTATGTATACATCTCGCTTTGCTGGTGCGTTAAATGCCACAGGTGTATATGTACAACTTTTTAAAATACGATCCTTTCCTCCACGCTGTTATTAGTAAAAATACTTTGAAGGCTTTTGAATGCAAGAAAATGACCTTTACGGGGTATGTGAAGAATTTTCTTTTTTCAGAGAAGCCCTTCTTTTTCCCAAACAACACTGCATACACCCCTATGCGGAAGAAAGGTGGAACTGTGACGCGAGTCACGTAACTTTTAAGTGGCATTTAAAGGGTTAATCTACACAAATATGAAACAGAACTCATCACCCGCTGGTACACTAAAAATTTCAGATATATATAGATTTCATCAATTTCATTAAAATTCTCAAGCCTAGAGAGTAAAGCTTTTGTATTAGGTAGCAAATAAAAAGCAGTAGTTGTCAAATTTTACAAGAGCTTAACAATTTTCGAAAATTCACAATAAATATGTTAGTGATTTTTACAGAGGGAATTTAAATAAAAAATAAATATTTTAAATATGGTATACTAACTTTCATACCCTGAAAATATCTTAATTTTTTGTGGAATTCGAAAAAATAATAGTTAAGTAGGAAAAGCAAAATTGCCCAATATATCAAAATTCAGAAAGATTGCTCTTTTTCTCCCTGGAAAACCATAAATATAGAGAAATAATTAAGAATACCTGAAGCATGAAAAATAAATTTTCCTTTAAATTCTTTCTGGTCGTATGAACCTAAAATTTTATTTTCGGAAGTTTCGTACTTATTTTAATGCTTTTATTATTATTATTATTTTGGTAGTCAAAAATACACTGTTGTAAAACCCCTTTAAACAACAATGTAAAATTTAGAATAGCCATGAAATTGCAGAAAAGGAGGTCTGAGATCAGTACAGTGAACACGTAAGTCAATAGAAACGCAGCGATGCAAATCAGGAACAAAAAAGTCAGAAGCGATGTGAGCGTACGCAAAACGCGTGTCGGGCGCGCTGTTCAACGTAGAATGAAATGAAGGACGGGGACGCACACCATATTTCTCAAATGCCAGTGAGTCAGTTTTGGGGAAAAATGCAGAAGATATCATCTGGGTGATTTCACACGTGGAAGAATGATGGGAAAAGCTGGGGGGGGGCGACAGTCACCAGTTTAGCGCAGAGTTCGAATCAACAAAAGTTGTTTCGCGCGCTTGAAAGGTTCCAAACCACAGGTACAGCGAGAAGGTTGGTGTGGCCGCCGGGACAAAATGCGGGGGAACCGTTTATCATCCTGCGGTGAAAAGTTCGACAGCAGTCAGCAAGCGCCATTGTTCGAAACCTGTACAGCAACAGGTCAACAAGTGTAGAGGTTTACGTGGCCAGACGCCTTCACAAAGGGGGCTGTTCCCCGGTCCCGAAAGCTGCCTCCCGTTGAAAAATGGCCACCGAAGCCACCGTTTACAGTGGTACGAGAGCACGAAAACTGGGCAACTGATCAATGGGTCGTGCTTTTTCGGTTGAGAGTCGGTTCAGTACCAGAAGCGATTCTCAACGCGTTTTGATTTGAGAGATCGGACCCGGGTTTTTTCCCAGTAACATGAAGGAAATACATCGTTAGGTGGTCCTGGGTTCTGCGGGGGCGCTGAACGGCGGAACTGAGCTTCCCATTTTCGACAGAGGGTTTTAACCGGGGGTCGCTATTGTGAGGAGGACTTCTTCCCCATCGCATCTTTCCGAGGTGCCATTGGCCCGACTTCATCTTTATGGATGAAAGCACTGCCAATCGCACTTTGCTGTTGGGGGCCTGGGAAAATGAAAATATCACTCGAATGGATTGGCCAGCGTGTCCCCAGATTTAAATCCCATCGAACATTTTGGATGTTTGGGAGACGTATTTCCACACGCTACATCTTCCGGGTGCAACCAACAACTCAAACAGATGTTGATTGAGGAATGGGCACCCTACCTCAAAAAATGTTGCACCAGCTGGTTCTGAGTATGGGGGAGGTGCAAAGCAACCATTGTAGTAAGGGGGGGGCAATACCATATTAAGGAAAAGCGTTGTTGTTCTTCCGTTGGGTAGAAATCATGAGTCACGATACTAGGTTAATAAAAACTTGTTTTGTTTGATTCCATACCGTATGCGTTTTATTCCTTTTTTAGCGCCGATGCTTTGTCATCCTTTCGTACATAATACTCTCCCTCATTTCAGAATTTCATGTTTTCAGATGATTTTTTTTTGAAATAATGGAAAACCCACCTTTGTTAAGTTTTGCACACCAGTGTATAATTTATCCTAAAGATACCTCTTCTGCTTCTTTTGTTTTTGTAATATTTCTAAAAATAAATAATAAACACTTAAGTACCATAGCATTTTCATATGTATTGTTTCTATTTAAATGTATTTGGTAAAAATGGCTTCTCAACCTACCTTTATTAAACGATTAATAAATATATTAATTTTAATTAGAAAAAAATATTTTTAATATTTTTCATTTTGCAATGCACCGCTATAAAACAAAATAAATGGGACAAACATGGAATTAGAAGACTTCCTACTATAAACTGTAATGCATCCAAAGGAAGAGAGAGATATATTCCTATGCTTACAAACTTAAGTGTATAGTGATTATTGGAAATACTATTTAAGATATATCTTAACTTTCATTATAATAATCTTAAAAATAAACTTCAATAGCCCGTTCTGCTAGAATCAACCATTAAGTAAGTTTCCCGCACCTCTTAAGTAGAAACAAAACTTTATTGTCCAGAAAGATTTATTGCAAAAGAAACAGCATCATTTCAGGCACTTCTCAATACAATAACAGCTGGAACTGAAAAACGTGTCATACTACGGGTTATGGTTTTATTATCCAGTATCATAGAAGCTGCTTCCTAGAAAATAGATCAGTGCTTCACAGTTGTCTGCAGGTTTTCGTCTGTGGAACAGACGTCAGGGACAGGAAACAACTTGCTGCCGAGTTCCGTAATCGCAAAGCAGGGGCGTCAAACTCGCGGCTCGCGGACCGCATGCGGCCCACAATGAACATTTTTCCGGCCCGCTCAGTATATCAATACAAAATAGTATAAAAAACACAATAATGGGAAAAAAGTGAAGTGATGGTAAAAGCTTAAGTGGTCGTAATCGACTCACTGACGTTTTAATATCAAACCTTTAAAGATATTACAGTATAGCTATTAGAAATAATATCAATGACCTACACAGCATGAAAACTTCTGCTTGGGCTGTTCATTTTATCTTCAAACGAAAACCCTCAACATAAATTCACGGTGCAAGTTTCAAGAGGCATAAGCTGAATGTAACGAAAGGGACTATGATCATAAGCCCATGCACGCGTGCTATATACTATAATGAATTAAATGAAGCCAACTTTGTGAGATCCAGGTGATCCTACGTTATTAAGAAAATGTTTACATGGAAAGACTCAGTACCCAAATGAGTGAATTAATAACACCATATTGTCAATGATTCCAAATTCTATATTTTTGGAATTAAAAAGTCGAAAATTAGGGGTAAAAATGGTATTGCACAGTTCAATGTGATTCATGTAGCAAAATTAATAATCTTAAAACATTATGATATTGAACTAAGTTATAACAGTGTGTCATGCTTCAAAAAAGCAGATGCTGGTAGAATTTGTGTAGCCCAGCGAAAGCATCTTGAGATCCTAAAAAAAGTCTTAATTGTTGAAAATAAATGGAAAAAAATTAGTAGAGTATTTTGAAAGATCAGAGGGTAAAGAAAATTCTTCATATGCTTCTGGAAAGAACTAAAAAAAGTAATTGCTCAAAAAAAAATTTTTTTGTTTTTTAAAGTTTTTCTCAAAATAAAATATTTTCATTTTTATTTTGACCTTTTTTTTAAAATATAATATTTTTTTACTATATAACCCCCTCAATTTTTCAGGGGAGTTACTTTTTTGAAAGTTTACCATTTAATGGAGGATTTAGATATATCTAGCAAAAATTTTAGATAAACCCTTTTTAAACAAAATTCTTGAGGGAAAATTGACATTTTAAAAATTTCAAGTTCCTTTAATTTGTAAAAAAAAAGAAAAAACTTTTCGCAAAAATTTTTTTGGGATAGTACAAAACCCTACTGAAAAAAATTTTTCCATGTAGTATCCATGTGTAGTTTCTAAAAAAACTAATTAACTTGCATAATTTAACATGGGCTTCTGTGGACGTGCCAGACCCCCTTAAAGCTGACATTCCACTGGGTAAACATCTTTTTTTTTACTATCAAGAAAGCCAATTCTTCACAATGTGTTTTAATTATGATCCTATAGATCTAACATTCAAAAATGCTTATACTAAATTTAAGTTGTCTTAATCTGAATTGTAGCGAAACCTTAAAAACTTTGGAAATCTGTATAGTCAAGAAAGCAAAAGTTTATTTTCAGAAAAATTTAGAAAAAAAACAAAGGGCAAAAGATAAAAACAAGGAGGATAAGATTCGAGTGAATCCCTTGTGGATGCAATTGTCTTTGATACATTGTTCAATTTTTGATTTAAATACTATAAAGCATTTTTTTAAATTACTATGATATTATAATTATTTGGGAAAAAAATGTTTTGTTTTTTTTTTCAATGTAAGAAATAAATTGAAGAAAGAAATAACAGGAAATTATGATTCAAAATCAATTCAAAGATGACAAATAAATCATGTTTCTGTACATTATATCTACTTATATTATAATATAACAGTACTTTTGGATCGAAAATTTTGAAAACATTTTACTTAAAATTAGATAATTTATCTACCTAAGATCATTCTATCATAGATATTTTAGTCATTTAAAGCCTCCTATGCCCATTTACGACTTTACAGTTAAATAATAATTGTAAACGAAGAAAATTTAAAGAAAAACAATTCACATAAAAAAAAATTAAGTCAATTCCTACTAAGGTCTACAAAGAAAAATTTCATTTTAATTACTTTTTATTAAATAATTACTACTAATATAAATACGTATATACATATTACAGTAACACAATATTAAGCCGCAAAACACCTTTTAAATTAACGTTAAAAACTTTTTAACCACATTAAATTTGTAATTACATTTTTTTAAAAAATGGGGTAAAAGAAGTAAGACCTTATCTTAAAACCAGTGTAAAAGGAATGCTGAAGTCTTACTAGAATATGATTATTCAGGTTAAGTTAAATTTTCATCACAAATTTAACAAAAGCTGTTTTAATGAATGCTGCTGCCATCTAGACGAATAATATCGAGTGAAATATATTTGCTATAATTTATTAATTAAATTTATTTAATGAATTAATATTTGAAAAAACTGTATTAACATTAAGTGTTATCCACTACAAGTTTAAAGAAAATGTTTGAACTTGATTGGATGAATAAAAAGTATTTTATTAACGATCGAAAATTGGAATAAGATACATACATAAATATATATATAGGGAGAGTGGACACTAATAGTTGGAATTGAATAAAGAAAAAATGATAGAATATTTTTTTTCTTCCTTAACTGCTTTCTTTTCTCTTTAATCAAAAAGAGGAAACGAATAAATTTTCTTTTCGATAAAAATTTGTTTTTTCCCAAGTTTTACACTAAAATTATATTTATACCGATTAAGTTAAACGATAATCTTATTGCAGTCAAGTCTGTCTTTAATGAAAAGTAATTTTATAATAAATTTAACTCCATCTAAACGTTGAATTCGAGATTAATTCTTTAAAATTCTATCTACACTCATCGATATCCCCCAGTTCTATTCGGTTTGGCAAATGGTGATAAATGGGGATTCTGGCTTCCTAGATAGGACCAAATGTTGCCATGCACTGAATTCAAACTTCCGCAATTGTCTTTCAGAAGAGTTGAAAAGAAGAGTTGAGCCAAACCAAGTGGGAGGCTAAGCACGTAGAGGAATAATACCCCATAGACTCCCTTTCCCTTTTTCTATACAGTTCAACCTCCGGGGCCGAATTTATTGGGACTATTTTGCCCTTTTTTCTCGCGCTTTAAAAGGGGGACATTTTTACCCTTTAAATATTCTCTTTTTTTTTTCTTTTCGACGCAGAAATGCTCATGAAAGGAAGCAATGAAATAAAAAAATGTTGCTGATGTATTTATATTTGGAGAAAAAATAGGACAAATTGGGGATTAATTTAAGAAATTTTACACTTTCTTTTAGTTTTTTTTTTGTTCTTTCTTAAAAAATGGTAGGAGGTATGGGAATTTTTTTTCATTACTAATAATATATTTGAATACCATTTTTGCAATCAAAGTCAATGTTTGACTGGAAAAAAAATATTTCCCTTTGATGAAATTAGTACCAACAATCTGTTTTTATGAAGTTTCCCTTGCTTCCCGCACAAATTCAAAAATTTTTCTCCACAAATGACAGCTTTTTCTGTTTTTGCATTCTATTACCCCCAGTTCTTGTTAGATTGTTAATATTGTTTCTATGTTCCGTTTTTGTTTTTGAGTTAGATTTCAAGTTATTCCCGAAAAGGTTTACTCGGGGTACATTTTGACAATTTTTCTTTCGAAATTCCGTGAATGATCTCGTGTATAGCCCATATACAAATTCTATTGCATTCCGTTCATTGTTTGCGCTGTATGTGGCCGTTTATTTGGGGGAAATTAAATTTCACCATGGTACAAATTTTGAAGAGATATTTTAAAACTATCATGAGACATAACACAAATATAGTTTCAGTGCTTCTCAAACTTTTAATGCTGGCGCCCCCTTTTCAATCAAATTTTATCGCGCCCCCCTTATTTAATTTAAAAAGTAGTGAATGCAATAAAAATGCACTTTTGACGCTTGGGTTTTTAATACGCGATCTTAATTATAAAAACCATACAAATAAATAACGTAAGTATTAAATTTTTTTTTTGTTTCTTTTTAAACAAAAAAAATTATGTAATAGGATAATTATTTTGTTATTTTTCCTTTTTTAATTTTTAAATTGAACATATTGAAAAAAGCGGTGGCTGCTTTGAAGACAAAATATAGATATAGCTAAATATAGAAAAAGAACCGAGGGTCAATTTCTAATCATAAGCTTTCCCTTTAAAAAAACTTTGCTTTCCAAGACAAGCCCAGGGTTTTAATACTTATTAAACTTGTGTGTTTTTAAATTTTAGTTTTAAATTAATTAGTTAAAAAAAATCCCTTTTGGCAGCACTGATACATTAAAAAGTATCCCGGGGAAGTGTCCGCTCTTGCACGAGTTCATTTATAAGAAAATAAAAAATTATTATATAATACCCAAATTTTGTAAGGGAGGGGAAAGCCAAGTGCGCGACAATGTTTACAAAAAAAAATGTTTTTTTAAAAATGATTGCTTCAATTATAAAAAGTTTTAAGCGAATTGAAATTTTAACCCCTCCCACAGTTTTTAAAGGTATTTATAATTGATGTTAAATAATGAACAAAAATTTAAAATTCATATAAAAGAATAATTGTATTATTTTAATATTTAAAGCGAAAGATTCAACATGTTTTTTTAACCCGGGGGGAAAGGGGCGTACTCGATACGGGTGAGCGGGGTTATTGAGTCACCCCAATCCTTTTTATATATATATATATAATTATTTTTTTTGACACGATAAAAACGGGTTCCAGAGAATTTTAATTAAGAGGAAGCAAACTTACCTACTTTCCCAGAACTTTTAATTTTTTTTTTTGGTAACAATTAAATTTTTTCCAGAATTTAAAGATTTTGTGGGTTTTTGTGTCCCGCGCGACCCCTTCCGGTTAAAAAATTTTGGCCAAATTTAACCTTCAAAGTGCCCCTCCGGGGGTTTTCCAAATACATAAAAATTTTTTGCATGGAAAAAACGCAACACAGAAATAAAAAAACATTAAAAATTTTCACACAACTTCCTTAAAAAGAGAAACAAAAAACATAAGAGAGGGGGCATAACTAACTGTACCCCAAAAACTTAGAAGGTCAAATAGATTATCCCAAAAAACGGATTTTCAGCTATAAGTGCAATATTTCAAAAAATAAACACAGTGATAAATTTTTTTGTTTTTTAAATTTTTCTATTCTGGGGTCTGGGGTTTTTTTTTTTTTTTTGTTTTTCTCTGTGTTTTATAGTAAAAAATTTTACTTATCATGAGATTACAGCAAATAAAAAAAAAAAGTTTTTTTTTTTGGTTTTTTTGGGTCAAAAGATAGCTAATTAGGATTAAAGAAAATTTTTTTTTTTTGAGATTTTACTTATATCGCCTATAAATTATAAGATAAAAGTGCATTTTACTATGTCTGAAAGTATTTTTTTTTAATTCATTCCAGTAAATTAATTTTTTTAAATCTTTTTTTTTCGAATTTTTCCGCCCCCTCGTGGCATTCCCCCTTAGGGGGCGCCCCCCCGTTTGGAGGAAAAAACTGGAGTATAAGAATGCATAATTTAAAGCAATACAAGTTTATTTGAGGGTAAATGTATCTAAAGACATTCTAAAAATATTTTTTTCATTTGCCAAATTTCTCACACTTGTAGTGCAGTCACGTTGATATGGAAAGGGTTAGAAAATGAAATATCTTAGACTATTTATTTTTTCTTTTCACTTTTATATAAAATTCCAATTTTCTTGAATTTTAAAATTTATATATATATGTATATACATCAGAAACAGACTTAGTTTTTAAAAATGATCTTTATTTGATGGAAGTTAGACATCGTCTGACAAAAGAAGCAGAGAGAAACGAACGCCACCGAAAATCTTAAGTAGATTATAGCACTTAAGAAGCCAATCGCAGATTTTATATATTTTAAAGTTAATGCTGAAAAAAGGGGTATTAAAAGAACGATCTGAAATTTGACATGTTTTTTGGCTAGACCATATGTTGAAAGAAATAAAAGGGTGGTTTTATATTGAAGAGATTATAAAAATAAAAGTTAAGTGCTAGATAGGGAATTTATTTATCTTTTAATTATCCTTATAAATATATATATAATAAATACTAAAAGTAAAAAAGATGAGGCAAGTTTTTCAGTTTTCCTAGCATTTTGCTATTGTCCCATTAAGTAGAAAATAATTGTGAGTGTGTGTGCATCTGCATTTTTTCACACATTAATATTCTCACAATATTCCAAATCATGCAGTGAAGAAAGAAGCCAAAAATAAGCTAATTCATCTTTTCTGGTATGAAATTATGAATTAATTAGTTACATGAGGTATCCGGAGAGTTACCTTTTTAATGTAGAAGTACCTTACAGAATTTCGCCATATTAGTAGATCAGCAACAATATTTCCAATGAAAACTTCATTTACGAGTTCATTTTCTTATATCATTAAGTTAAAATTACAAATTTGCCGATAATTTGAGTTGAGCTGCCTCAGAGAAATTGAATTCCAATTTACATCCAATACTTTTTTTTTATTCAAATAGCTTAAGGTATCTGACTACGTTCGGAACCGTGATTTTAAAAAAGCGCATAAATGGATCATTTTCATGATATTTAGTGTCACTTAGATTAGAATACATATATATAATTGTTTTAAGGACATTTTGACAAAAAAAATTATTTAAATAAATCATTTTGGCAAAAAATTTACTTAAAATAACCTTTTTTCAAAATGTTGTCCTTTTGTGAAAAATACATCTATTGTAATAATATTTTGCCTGTGTATAACTCAGATGTCTGCACAGAGTCTGAACTATGATTTTTGAAAAACTCACATTATTTTCAGAGTTACAACTAATTGAAATATTTATCGGCGTTTTTTTCTTAATATTTGACACCTCTGTTGTCGTAAAACTTGGATAAACCCACTTCTAAGTTATATATTTCAAAAAGTCTACTTGAGCCTCTGTAGAGAGGTCTGAGCTATATACAGGCAAAATATTATTATAATAGAAGCATTTTTCACAAAAGGAGAATATTTTGAATATGGGTCATTTTATGTTCATTTTTTGTCAAAATATTGTACTTAAATTATTTTTTAGTGTAATACTATTCTTAAAACATTTTTATATACGTTTTCCTATGTAATTGACACTAATATCATAAATATTAGCCATTTATACGATTTTGCAAAATCACGGTTTCGAACGTATTCGGATACCTTAAGCTCATAGCTGTTGAGTGCGGTTTTACAAGCATCACCACGAGTAAATAAAGGAGCAAAATATATAGTAGTTCACCCTTCCCTTTGCCTTCCAGTATCAAAGAATGAATCAAATACATACGCTATGTAATGGATTATTATATCTTTCCACCCTAATATGCAAAACGGACAAAAATACTATTAAATAAGTCACCACAAAAGTTAGATTGTAGTTTTTTTATTCTGCACTGGATTTTGAATTGAATAGATCTTCTTTAATCTCTAGTAAAATTAATTTTTATCGAAAAACAGAGCTAAATTATTCTTCCAACATCGTTAAATACAGAATATTCTTATTAATTGCGATATATTTTTATTTCTCTCTCAGTCCAATCCGTCATTTTATTTTCGTTCTTATTTTTTAGGAAAAACGTTTTGTGAGTGAATTTACACATCGCAGTTTTCATTAAAAAGATATTTGTAGTAAGAGAAAAGAAAAGAATTTGAATCAAAGGAGAAAAATAGACATTCATCAAGCTTTCAGGTTATCTGGTTTATAAATCCAGAACTTATCAGAGTGTCCTGGAAACAGCGTGACGCATGTCCAAATTCTATCGTAATTTTTGCCATATCGTATCAGTTAGACTTAATGCCTTATCACACGCACTCGTATTTGGAGCAACTTTCCTAACAAAAACTTTTTGAGCACACACACAATTTCTTGTCAGTTTCCAAAGCAACGGTTTCGAGCAACTTTTTCTAGTGAAAATGAATTGTACGAAATTAAGGTTGCTCAAAATTCCAGCCGATGGGGTTATGCGTCTCCCTACGACTTAAACAAGATGGTGGTAAAGATGGCAGCCTTGGTTTCGTCAAACGCACGAGGAATGGGGTATAGTATTTTAATGGCGTACAATGTTTTAAACAAGATGGCGCTCTTTTTCTGTTTACAACCGTTAACAAAAGCGCCAGCGGCAGAAATTTTTTTCAATGCGGTGGTTGGGCACGGCTAACATCATATCGTATGGTTTTGTTTAAGGCAACCCTTCACCCTCACAGCTGCTCGAAAAATTTTCCGAAACGGTTGTTCGAAACGTGCGTGTGTGATAAGGCATTTAGACTGCTATAACAGCACAGTTGTCACTCATTGTAAGCCGTCTTAGTAGATATTCCCATGGAAGATTTACGAACCAAGAAATCGTTTTTTTAAAAATAAAAAATTCTAGAATGTTACACATATGTCACGATTTGAAAAAAGAATTTTCTAATTTGAAATTTGCTAATTCTCTCGATATAATTTTTAAACTTATTACTAGGTATGTTAATATTAGATTTCATTTTGAGGTATCATAATGTAAATAAGGTGAATGGGCTTGTGCTTTTGCTTACAAAGAACTACAAAGCAGCATGAGGGTAATTGGCAATGGATATCGTAATTTTAAACCACAGGTTACACCCCATAACCGAGCTTACACCCCATGCTAATGAGACGACGTTGACCATCGACAGATTTGAATGCATCAGGCCCTCTATATGTAGATATTGAGTGGTACCATGAGTACCATTGACCATGAGTTCGTAACCGTAATCTTTATTCTACCGGGTTCTACTAATTTAAAAATAATTCAGTGGACTAACTAACTGAGACAGGTACTAATCTGAGGATGAACTGGGAGTGTTGTTTCATTTCAAAACTGCATATAAATTATATGACTCATTGCATAAATATTTTTGGTATTACATATTTGTGTGTGTAATAATATAAACTAGTGTTTATAAAGAATGTTATGAAATAAACTTACCGTTTAATATTATATCTCTCTCTGTTTGTTAGTTTTTCATCATTTTCTATGAGCTAGTTTTTGGTCACCTATTTTCACTGCCAGTCATATAATATATTTTTCATACAAAAAGTTAAACTGTATATTTATCCATTTATATTACTATTCATAATATATTATAAATGTTTTTTTTTTCTGATAAAGCAACAAACAGTACCTATGTCATTGCTTACCTTTGAGTATCATAATAATATCGTTTGGTTTAAGTTATTATAAATCATAGATTAAACGCAGCATAATTTGATAATGTCTAGAATTCCAATAAATGTGATGCTAATTCCGTATTCTACCAAACTGATTTTTCCGATAAGCAAATATGATTAAGACCTCATTTAACAAATCCCTTACAGTCCTTTATATTATTTGCATTTTTTATCGGAATACTTAATACTCAGAACAAATCAAATCACAATTCTTTTCCGGGTAATAATCTTCAAGAGAAACCCAGATACGTTTTATTTGATTTATGCAGCGGATGGGTGAATCTTATCTCTTCTTGAAGTAATTATTGACTTGATTTCTGGAGAATTAATGAAACTTCTCTGCATTTTTATTTGCTGCAAGCTACCGTTTCACTCTCTATTTATATTTGCTTTAGAAAATGAAATTGAGTGAATGAATTAAGGGAACACTATAAAAGTAAACGAGGTTGCATTACTATTTCGTCCAGAAATAATTCTCATATATTTTATGTTTCGCCAATGAGAAATACAATTACACTTTATGATACTAAATCGATATTAACTTTTTTTATATTAAAACAAAAATTTGTGAAGAATTGAAGTGGATTATAATTAACATTTGAAGATAATATACATTGCTTGCATAATTAGTTAATTAGCTTTGATTAATCTTACTTTTATTGAAAGCCTTTAATAACTTTTGTAATATAGCTAAGAAACCACGCTTTTAATGTTCAACAATGTTCATATCATTTTTGCGATTCTAATGTTAAGTTCAGTGAAGACCATCGTATATTAGAAGAAAGATTGATGTACGGTAAATAACATGGTTAATAGATGTGTGTTAAATTAAAGAGGTGGCATTTTACTAAGAGTAGTTTACTTCGAATCTTTTATTCTAGATAATTTTCCTAATGTGTTCTCAAACAAGATAAATCGGAAACTTAGAGATAATTAACTTGCGATTGTTGATTGACCTCTTTAGGAACAATTTTTTTTATGGTGGGAAAAAAATGGCTTGGTTATTTTTTTAACGATTTATTCATTTTATCTTTATAAAAATTCTAAAAACTGAAGAAAAAGGAAGAAACAATAAATTTTTACTTCCACGTTTGTGGATAATGGTAATTTATGAGTGAAATGTTTTCATACATTCTGGGCAAACAGGCTGTCTACATTTTTCACTAATGTGACGAGTTCGTCTCGCAAAAATTTTCAGTTCTTTTTTATTTATTAGAGTAATGGTCTACACCAGGGGTCGGCTACCTTCTAACTGTGGAGTTCTAACTCAATCTACCAATATGATTCAGCGTGACACACAGTAGGGCATTTTTGAAACAATTCAATTCCCGTAATAATGTATAAGAATTAGAGAATAGAGATAAATAATTTAGATTTACAGTTTTATTATAGATTAATTTTGAATCAATTAATGACATTTCTAACATAAGAGTAAACAACTTGAAATATAGCAATTTATCCTTCAAAAATAAAAATAATTAAAATTGTGCCTACATTATGTATTTTTAAACAAATTTATTAAAGTAAGAAGTAGACAACTTAAATTAATCTCATGGACAAAAAGTTAGTGCACCAAGAAATAATTGAGGGATCGTAACGAAACTTGGCATGAAGGTACATGTCAGAGAGATATGCAAATGATAAAAGAAGTGAAGCGTAATTGCGCAATACGTATAGCCGATAAGGGCATTTAACGTCAATCTACGTGGAGTATAAGACAGGTAACCAAAGCTTGTTTGAGTGTGCTGAATCTTTTACAAAGAAAGAGCTGAGGTAGACATGCCATTACGCCGTTTTTGGAGACAATATGAGAAGCTGTCGCACTTTGAGAGGGGGAAAATTCATAGGCATGATGGAAGCTGGGTAGTCAGCTAGGCGAGTAGCTCGTCAATTAGGCCGCTCTGATTGTGTTGTGAGGAGATGTTGAGACCAGTGGATCCGAGAGATGTCATTTACTTGAACACCAGGCTCAGGACGCCCTCGACAGACCAGTAGTCGAGATGACCACCTCATCGATAGAAACGCACACGTACAGCCAACTGCTTCATCGGCCGCCATCCCAGGCACATGTAGCACCTCCACTAGAGGCCCCTGTGTCTTTTCGAACCATTCGAAGGCGCTTGGATGTAGAACATTTGGGACCGCGGCGCCCATTACGTGTGCTTCCCTTGACGACCACCCATCGACGGCTCCGTTTAGAACCAAATCGTCTTTAGCAACAAATCCATTTCAATCACTGTAGACAATCGTGTTCGTGAGTGGAGACCCCTTGGTGAACGCCTCAATCCTGCCTTTGCTTTACAGTGACTCTACCGCTCCCACAGCTGGTGTGATGGTATGAGGTGTCATTGCCTACAATACAAGGTCACCCTAATATTCATCCGTGGCACCATGACAGCCCAGTGGTATGTCCATGACATTGTGCAACCGCCTGTGTTGTCACTCATCAACGGCTCCCACGAGCCATTTTACAACAAGGAAATGCTGAGCAACAAGAGTGTCTCAAGACTGTCTCCACACTGTTACTACTCTTCCTTGGCCTGCCCGATCCCCAGATTTGTCTCCAATCAAGCATATCTGGGATCATTTGGGACGGCGAGTTGGGCATCCACGAGTTTGAATGAACTAGAGGCAAGGTTACAGCAAATATGGAACGAAATGTCACAAGACATCATACAGAACTTGTATGCCTCAATTCCCGATCGTATCGCATCGTGCATTCGCTCTATATATAGAGGGGGTTCAACACGGTATTAAATCCTCCGTTCTTTTGCCTTTTTCTCTGAAATAAATGATCATTTTCTTTCATTTTATAATAATTTACTTATATCAAATTTGTCATTGCGTATGTAAAATTTCGTTTGATTTTGATGACTCCTTCTTAGTGCGCTAATTTTTTTGTTCATGAGTGTATAAGTATTTTTCTTCATTACGGTTAAATAAGAAGATAATAAAACGTTCAATGCGACCCTAGTGGTAGCACCGATCTACTTTCATATCGCAAAATCTTGGGCACAATATGTGACTTTCTATTTGACCCGATTCTGAGCATTCAGATGTTAAACAATTTCTTTGCGAAATCGAAATATGTTTCATATGAGGAAAGATTTCGTGCTTTGATATGTAGAACCAAAAGCGGAAAGCAGAGTACATGCAATTTTTTTCTTCAAATAATTAAATCTCTCCAACAATGACATTGAATAATTTACAAAATATATTTTAATCAAAATATCTTTAGTGTTATTTTTTCGTAATTCCGTAAAGCTCTGTAATTCTGAAGGTGTTTGTCTAATAAGAGGTTCATTACAAATTTATCAACTTCCGTCCACTCAAAACTTGACAAATTCGTAGAGTAGTGCCGAGTGCCACTGAGAATCGTACCGTGTGTCACTCGTGGCATATGTGCCATAGGTTGCTCACCCCTGGTCTATACCATCCAGTATGATTTTAGTATTAGCTTTGGATATTTTAGATTGCTGTTCATATACAGAACTTTTGGATGATGATATTAAAACTTTCATCAGAATTCAAACACTTTTCTCAATACTAAATGTTCTGTATAAGGCACTTTCACTTTCCGTATCAGATAATGTTTCCAAATCTTCAGTGTCAGAATTGTCTTTATTTTTCCTTTCTATGTATTATCTGGGGCAGTAATTGTACTCATTATGTAAGTTCGGTAATTCTTATCAAATAAAAATAAATAAATAAAAACAGGAAATTTGTTGTTAGCTTTCTAAAAATTATTAATACGCACTGTATTTAAAGTATATGATATGATTTCTATCAAATATTAAGGATTTGTTCAAATAATCCAGTAATAATTGTCGTAAAGTTACTTCACGTGTTTTGTCATATTTTTGATATTTTTTCTAGTGTACTCATGACCAAGATATATAAATAGCTTATACATATGCATACCACGTATATTGTCCAGTAATTCATTCTAGCAAAGACCATAATTAGTAGCAATAAAGACTGATGCAACTAAATTGCCCAGTTAACAAATGTGAGTTAAATTAATGTGGTCACATTTCATTAAAAATGAATTAATTGAAAGTATCTTACTCTATTGTTTTCCTTATGTGTCTTTGAGCAGCATAGATTAGTAATTTAGAGACCACGATTATGAAGTTAAACATTGCTCAACTCAATTGTGATTCGAATGTTCACTTCTGCAAAAGACATCGTGACTAAGAATAAAGATTGCCGGGCATTAAATTAACCGGTTAAAAGTTCTGCGTTAAATCAACACATTGGTATTTAGCTAAGAATAATTTAGTTTGAAATCTTTTATTTTACATATTCCTTATAGTGTACTCACGACAAAGAGAAATAAATATTTCGAGAAACTACATATAATATTTAATAAAAATAACATCAATTATATATGATTTGAGAATTCCTTAGCAAAGACAATCGTTTATAAGAATGAAGAATAATGCACGTTAAATTACACGATTAACAGATATGTGTTGCATTAATGTGCTTGCGTGCATTCCATTTATGCTAATTTAATTGGAATTTTATTCTAAATGTTTTCCTGATGTAACATCAAACAAGATATATCAGTCTTTTAGAAATCACGTTTACAATATTGGACAATGTCCCATCAGTTGTGACTCGAATATTCATTTCAGCGATGGCAATCGTGAGAAAAAATAAGACTGATGCGTCTTAACAAATAATATCCTGAAGGGCCTTCCAAAAACCTCGTTCCCGAACTGTTGCCAGCAATTGCAGTACATAATGCAAAAATGTGTGAATGTTGAAGGGAACTACTTTGATGGTGAAAATGTCAAGGAGAACTAGTTCTGAAAGTACAACGATTTATTGGATCAGTCTCGTTTCTTTTTTTTTTTTTTGTCACACCTTGTATATAGACCGATTTATAATTACTATTGTCTTATCATTTACTTATATTTACTTTTATGCGATGCTTTTCATTTTGTATTGACGAGAATGTTAACGTGGTGATGGGTTGAGGTGATATGTTTAAGGAAATTTGGGGAAGACGCCACAGTTAAGGATTTTTCGATTAGTGCATTGAACATTGAAATGACAACAACATGAAAAAAATAAACCTTATTTTTCAATCTTTAATTGGTTGTGTATACAAGATAATTCTATTCTTAGCATGAAAATAAATAAGAAATTGAATATTAAGAAATTCATTTAATTGTGGAGTAAGATGCAACATCACCACAATAAATAAAAAAAAAAGACAAATATTACCTAATCAAAAGTGAAATTATAGAAGAACAAAAAAATTTAAATTCTTTCATAATTAATTTGCTAAAAACGAATTTTCCAGCAGAACGGTCTACATCCGGCTGAAGTCGTAAACGACTTCAGCCCTGCACATTCTCGACCTACTTAGATCCCCTGTGTCATTCTCACAGCCCATTTATTAATTGTAGTTGAATTTCTTACTATAATATATAATGTTATAAAATGAAAAAAAAATTTAAAGTTCATTTCATTTATTTCTGAACCATGTGGCATCTTTCCCCAAGTATAGGGAGATGATGCCTCATACGCTTGTTTCCTTATTGCTCTAGTGTTATAGCCGTTTCTACATGCATCGTATGTGTATCATTATGCGTAACTCGCTTATATTCATAATATCTTATTAAAATTAACAAGTACGGATATGGACTTAAATATGAGGAACGGAATATTATAAAAGTTGTACTCACCACTTTAAGTGTTTAAAAGATCGAAAAATAAGGCCGTTTAACGACGATTAATTCAGATAAATTCACAAGCCACACTACATGTCGAACCAGACTGTTCACACAAGAGGCTCAAAATTGCCATTTATCAACGCATAAAAGAACTATTAATAAACTGACATCTTCCCCCGAATTACCTTACTTTTTCAACAGTATTAATTTCAAAATATTATTAATTTCTATATTAAGTAAGTAGTTTTAATTAATTTTCATTAAAAAATTTTCTTGTTATGTTTTTAATTATAATAATGTTATATTTAATACAATTTAATAATGTTATATTTAATATAATTTAATAATGTTCTATTTAATATAATTTAATAATATGTTATTTAATAAGAATAATATTATATTTATTGTAATTTAATAATAACGTTATTTAATAATACTATGCTTATTTATTTTCTAATAATGACATATTTATTGTTTCCTCCTTTCCCTGCAATCCAGTAGTAGAGGAAAAATGCGGGGGAAGACTGGCTGCCCACAAAACATTGCTTAAACTTGGATTCTTTGTTCCTAAGGCCAAGAATTTGCTATTATACTTATGTGGTTAATATTTCTTAATATTCTGTCTAGTTATATATATATATATATATATATATATATATATATATATATATATATAACTAGACAGATAGAATATTAATAATGGTTCGTCTCTTAAAATTTCGTAATGTAAGTGTATTGATAACTTACAAAAAATACATTTATAATAGAGAAATATATCGAATTCTTTGTACTCGACAGTGACATCAATCAAAATTTCTCTGACATCGAGATGGCGAATTTAAAATTATTTTCTCATATATCTAAAGAAGAGGACGAGCAATACGAACACTGTTTAAGCAGAAACTTTTTCCATCACTACCATATTATATTTTGATTTCTCATTCTTACATTAGCCTATTTTATTATACATCTTGATATTTCATTTTTTTTCTTAGACGGTTATGAAATGTGTTTGTGTGTTAATTTTAATAACTGCAAACGAACAGAGAATTTTTAATTTGTTAGGCCACGATATAATAAACGGAATAAATGTTATAACCAGAAATTATGAAAGTTAGGATATACTGTTTTCTAAAAATCAATTCCGAGAAAACTCTTCTGGGTGTTTTCAGCACAACGCTTGTATTCCCTTGCTCTTCGTAATGATAAATGGAATATGTCTTAGAGAACATCCCCATTGCTAAATTTTATATTCATAATACATCCCTAGTCAATTTCTTGAATCCTTTCATTTTATGCGCACAGACTGAAAGCTGAAACGATCTCAATTGTTCCATTTGTAACTTTAGAGACAGATACCATCCCATTTTGCCTTTGAAACAACCCTATATATCATATAAAACATTTAACCTTCAGATAATACCATTGTTGCTTTAGAGTATAATGGAAAACAATACTTTGTCTAGACATTCCTATGTAAACGAAACGGTGCCAAAATTTCGAGACAACTAATGTTAAATTACTGACAGTGATATTAATCAACCCAAAAACGGTTAGTCTAAGAACTAAATTATTTGCTCAAGCCTTTGGGCTAAAGGTTGTTCCTGGGGATCTTATTCAAAATATATAAATTGCCGTTGGGGTGGATTCTTTCTCGTCTAGGTATTAATTTGAAAGAGTTCGCACGTGAGATTTTCTCCCCCATTTTTATCATTTACCGCTTTAAGTATTAAAATGTTACTTATATACACACAGAGAGAGAGACAGAAAGAAATTTTAAAGGAAAATTGTCTACTAAATAAATATGAATCATCACTAAAACTGAAGAAAAAAACATCCGAAATATAAAACTAAACAAGTCATAAGATTTTAGATAATATATATCAGAAATCATTAAAATAATTGAATTTTATTTTATATATATATCATTGTGAGATTTTCCTACTGTCTATGTGTTTTTCGAATGTGATTGTTTTATGTTTATCTCTTGTATATAAAGAATAAGATTTATATATATATATATATATATATATATATATATATATATATATATATATATATGGAATCTTCAGTATTATAAGCATTACTAACTTAGGACTGTTCTTATATATTAAAATAATTTATATAAAAGGGAGGAACATGATTTTGGGCCAGTCAACCTTCCCCCTTTCTAGTAATAATACTGAGCAAAACTCGATTGAAAATAATGCATAGAATATCTAAATCCATTACAAGAAGATACATGTATATATATAAGAGCTGTACTAAGTCAGAAATGTTTATAAGACTGTAGCATCCATATTTTATATTTTAAATTCTGTTATATTTTAATTTCTGATACATACTTTCTAAAATTTTATGTTTAGTTACCTTGCAATTTCGATTTTTTTCAGTTTTGATACTTATTATTTATTCATCTATCTTTAGAAGAGAATTTTGACTATATACATACTTAAATCACCTGCAGTTTCTTCAGTCAACTTTGTAATCAAAACTGATAGTTCAAATAATAATTCTACTAGCTTTTATTTCATTTATATATTTACTATAAAAATTAGAAGAAACGGTTTTTACGCATTTTTAAATTTATTATTATTGATAAATTACGAAGCTATTTCTGAAAATTAGATACTTAACATAAGTATAAATTTGTAACAAAATTTAAAATTATTAAATAAATGATCTAGTAAATGCATGGATAAAAACTCACTTACTCGCAGAATACAGTGTAAACTTATTCTTTATGTAACTTGGAACACATTCAGCTTAAAAACTATTGATAAAGACCTCCCCTTTCTTAACTCAATACATTAAGGTATCCGACTACGTTCGGAACCGTGATTTTGCAAATGCGTATAAATGGATAATATTTATGATATTTAGTATCACATAGATTAGAAAATGTATATAAAACTGTTTTAAGAATAGTATTACAGTAAAAAATTATTTAAATACAATATTTTGACAAAAAATGAACATTGAATGACCCATTTTCAAAATATTCTATTTTGTGAAAAATGCTTCTATTATAATAACTGTACATAACTGTATATAGCTTAGACCTCTGTACAGAGGCTCAACTTAAAATTTTGAAAAATATAACTTAGAAGTAGGTTTATCCATGTTTTAGACAACAGAGGGGAGAAATTTTAAGAAAAAAACGCCGATAATTATTTCAATGGGTTGTAACTATGAAAATAATGTAAAATTTTCAAAACTCATTGTTAAGCCTCTGTACAGAGGTCTGAGCTATATATAAGCAAAATATTATTATATTAGAAGCATTCTTTACACAAGAAGAACATTTTGAAAAAGGTTATTCTAAGCTAATTTTTTGCCGAAATATTGTATTTAAATATTTTTTTTACAAAGGTAGTTAAAACAATTTTATTCATGTATTCTAATCTAAGTGACATTAATATCATGAAAATTATCCATTCATGCGCTTTTTTAAAATCACGGTTCCGCATGTAGTCGGATACCTTTAAGAGAGTGATTGGTTTATTCTTTAATAACATATCGTACTTTAAAGCAACATTAGAGCTATTGGTAATGTGCTTTGTAATTTGGAACCTCAGTTAAGTAACAAAAGTAACACTTGGGCTGATACCATCTTTGGATATTTTACATCATACCAACGAGAGGATTTCAAGCCTTGATAGATTTAACAAGGATCATCGCCTTTACATGATGAACTCAAAAGGAACCAGGATATGAGCTCATTAATCAACAGAAAAACGCCTCTCACAAGTTTGCAACCATTAAGACCGGATTATTATTTGCACGAACGCAAACGAAAATTACATTTATTCTTATTTTTAAGTGAGTTAGTGAATATTAACATTGAGGCTATTCAGCTACTCAAGGGCTTTTTGGGAAACAGACAAATTTTTTTGAAGGCGACAACACACCCCTCCTTCTTCACATCACACAAACGGGAGGAAATTTGAAACTCGACAGGTCTAATGTGCAATGTCTTCCTTTACACGGTGGGTCTTCAATGGTTATAGGCTTGAACTCATAGAACTCAACAGCAGGATTTGTTTAAGTACTTTACTGTCATTTAAAATCTACGTGATTGGCCCCAGTTCCACCGTTTTTCACACAGGTGCGCGTAAGCGGCTCTTTGGGAAAACAGAAAAGTTTTACATAAGCAATTTTTTCTTTGAAATATTAAGTAAATCCTTTGCAAACGCTGTCAAGATCATTTTGTTGCATTCTAAAGCCCGGGGAAAAGGGTCGCATTTAGGGAAAAACGTAAAAACAATCGGGCATTAAAAAGCACCCATTTTGAACTATATATGGGGGGGCACTTAAGGGTTTTTAGAAAGTTATAAAAACAATTTTTATTTTTTTAAATTTTTCTGTAGCTCAAAACGCTTGCAATTAAAAAATAATACTTATTCATTTGATATTAATTTCACATAATTTAATAATTTATATAACATAATTCGAAATTTATACGAAATTTAAATCTGGGAAAAATTATTTAAAATTTTTTAACAATTAATCTTCCCCCTTAATTAACCCCGGGGCACTCCCCCTGTTTTTTTACCGTTTTACTGCGGGGTGTAAAAACACCCCAAAAACTTTTCTCTCTCTTTAAATAAAAAAAAAATTTTTTTAAATCAATTATGATATATATTTATAAAAATAAAAAGAGGTTTTGTATTATAAAACAAAATTTTTTAAAATTTTTTGATTCAAATGAGACTGCATTAATTTAAACTAAACCACAAAATTTTCATTTTGAATAAAAATTTTATATTTTTCATAAAAAAGTAAACGTATATACAGTAATAAATATCTTTATAATTAATGATAAGGATAGTAAAAAGTAGAAAAATAATAATCATTTTCAAAAATTGACAGACTGTATTCATATGTTTAAGCACATATCTTTCTTACATTAAAGACAAAGACAAATAATTTTTACACATCTTTTACCCGTGGACAAGCAGTGCAACATCCCTTTTTTAGGGGGATTAATGCTCTTTTTAATATATTCTGTGTCAGTAAAGCTTCATTTGAGTGTTTTGTTGGTTTGAGAAACTGATCTCATATCCCACTGTTGCACAAGATCCATTCTAATCTCCTCTAATAATACTGAATGTCTCATTTATTTTCAGGAAGAACCGAACGATAGACAAAGAAGCATAATTCCTGCAGTATTAAGTAGATGATAAAATATTCGCAATGTCCAAAGGTTACATATTCGCGTACATAATATATACTGCACATTTCATCAGTGGTATCAACACCACCTGTATTATAAAATTTATGATTTCAAGTTTCATCTCTCCAACTTTGGTTTCGAAATCACGCAGTTATCGAATTCACTTAGTTCATTTTGTCCATCTGTTGATACAGTATCTATAGACGACAAAGTCGTTATTTCTCCCTTTCTCATGGGGTTTTTGTCATAATTTCTAGAAAACGTTTTAAAATTTTTTAAAAAAATTGTATTTTACAAAAAATTTTATAGAATTATATTATTTTTATACCCATTTATTGAAATTTAAAATAAAATATTCGTGCACATATTAATATATTTGAAAAACGTAAACGGAAAAGGAAACGTACTTTTCCGTAGATGCTCGAGTACGAAATATAACTCAATCACTCGGGGGTGTTCTCAGCACCCAAATAAACTTTTGAAGGGCGTTACATTCCAATCGCCCCAGCGAGATTGATTACATCAGGTCTGAAGGTTAATGACCTAAAATGGGCAGCACAAAAAAAAATCGTGGCTCTGGATTATTTTAGAATTTGGAGGTTTTTTTTGTTCTGGGTGTAAAGAAAGGGGGATGGGGGGTTTAAAAAAGACTCATTTTAATTATTTTTAAAGCTTAATTAATGATGTTAAAACATTTCAGAAAAAATTTTATATAACTTTTACGTTTCATAATTATTTAAAATTCGATATCCATTGCTAATTATCTACTGTTTTTCAAAAGAAAAATTTATTTTTATCATAGAATCAAAAAAAAAAGCATGCAATTATATTTAGTGATCCCATCAAAAGTTGATACTTAGTTGTACGTAAATTAAATCAGCCTTTGAGATAAAATATTTAATATTTCTGCCCTTCATTCTTTTATTCTAGCATTTTACTCTGATTAAAAACAATTTTTCTATTTAAATACCTCAGTTTTCGCACGACATCAGGAAACAAAAAGATTGATTGCCTCCTCCTGACTAAACACAGCGAGAGAAATGAGTTGTACTTCAAAACTGACACAACGATGAATGTTTTATTCTGCAGCTGCAATGCCAAAAGTCTTTTGAGATTCAAAACATTTTTGTGTTTCTGTAATTATTCTCAATTAGAGAGGAAACGTGGTTTTGCTTTCAATGAGGGAGGAAAGGTAAGGTGAAAATACATATTTAATGGTTTTCACTGTTAGATAACCGTTTTGGCAAATTTTACAGAAAATAGAATTCCATGCACAGAAAATAGGTCTTCAAATTAATACGAAAAATAAGAAGAAGCATAAATTAGAGTGCAAATAAATTTAGTGCTTTTTTTCCTTTTGTGTTTCAAGCTCGGTCAAGTATTTATTTATTTTAAAGATAAATTCGAATATAAGTGAGCTTTTATTATTCGAAGTTTAGCTTTTTGTTCACAAAAAAGACTCATTATAAAGTACTTTGGTAATATTTATTCATTTTACAAATCTTTAGTAAAAACCCATGTTAAAAATTTAAGCTTCAAAAAACATGTTTTTTGTCAAAATTTTTAAAAATCCCTCCAGAAAAAAACTAAGGGAAATTTTTGTTTTTTTAAATTTTTGAAAAGAAAAAGGACCCCACCTGTGTTTAGGGAAAGATGTTGTTTAGACTTAGATTTGCAGAACTACTGGATTGAGACCATTCAAGCATATGAGGATTTGTCTCCAATATTTTAAAAATATTGCATTAAAACATACAAAATAATCTGTTTGCAATGAAAATGACTTCTCATAATCTTTCACGTGCTTCTTTGAGACGAAGAGCAGTTTGCAGACTTGAAGCTGGCCAGTTTCAAGCGGAGCTGGTTTGATGGTTATACAAGGGGTTTCTCCCGGCCGGGAAATTAATTTAAAAGGATACTGTCAACGGGAAGGTCTTTAAAACTTTTTTCCCACAGAGCATCGATATCTGAATGGGATTCATTTTGGCATTCAGCTTTAAACATAGACGGATATTGGCTCCTTAGCTTGCTCGTACTCTTGTAGCTGTATTTGAAAGAAGAATTTCCAGGCAAACAGTCTGCAGCCGTCCTGCAGATAACTGTATTTACACCCGACATCCAGTGTGGTGCGTCCCTTTGTAAGAGATTACCCAGCAGGGGAAACACAGTAAATTGTGGAGTTGAAAACATGTCGGGGACATCACAAGAATGGGTGCGTGTTCTTTTCAAAGATGTGTTGAAATGTAGACAAATTGGTTCCCCCAATTTTGGGATTCAAAGCACGAAGCTTGGCGGATATTGGCCCCCAGCTTGTTTGACCCTTTGTTGCCCCGTAATTTTTTGGGGTTTTTCCTGGGAAAAAAAGTTGGGGCTCGCTTTTCATCCCCACTATATGTAAAAAATGAAGATTTTGGAAAAGGGAACTGTGTGGGTTTTAATGGTATATTGTTAAGCAGTTGTATACTACTGTACGTTTTCCTTGCCTGAATGTTTTAATCGCCCCCTTTAGGATGAGATAATTGGGGTTTCCTTGGGAAAAATGGGTTTTTTTTGGGGTCGCTTTCCGTATTACTACATTTTTATGGACGATAAACCTTTGACCACACAAAATTCCCATTTTCCTGATGAATTTTTTGAAGGCCCCCCTTGGGGGGGCCCTTTCTTTTCCCCTTTATTATCCAAACGTGAGCTAGAGGGTGTGTAGGGGAAAAAAATTTTGGAAATTAAACTGACATTTTAATATGACTTTATTAAGATCTTAAACTTAAACTTTTAACAGATAAGATACTAATAACAATATATGGGAGAGAATCTACGATGACTAAACACACACAATATATATAATAGCGAAATAACATAACCCGAACCACAAACTCGCCTAAGCTGAATTATAATTCTATCATAGATCTGAATATTAAATAGTCACTCCTACCTTAATGTCAAACGAAGTTGCAATCAATGTGATTCTAGTTGCAGTTGCGTTTCACCGGCGTGCAATGGTATGCACCTTGACCTAAGAGCTCTCTGTCACGAAATTCTTCTGTTGGCTGTCACTTAATCCTTCAAAGATTTTTCACACTTGAATCATGGACTATTATAATATTCCCCAAATTGCCCCACACCGCTTACTCTAACTTCTGTTATTTAAAAGCTTAATAATTTGCATCTTTCCTTCAAGCTTCACTTCTTGGGTTTGGTTGGAAAAGAGTTGCCATTAATTCTGGCCCCAAACCCAAAGGACATGTTTAATGAAAAGACGCGTGACCCCGTCACAATTTCATGAAGGAGTGGATATTCACCATATGGATTGATCCTTGAGGGCTCCGGTTTACAAGTCTATTGAATATGCTTTGGATAGTAAAGGAAGAGCCATTTCTCAGTGTAGCTCCTCTCCCAGTACTCCCCAGGATTGGACAGTCCCGCTTTTGGAAAAACGGCTTTGTTGCCTCAAATACTTATTGATACCCTCATTAACAGTATGGCAGCTCATTGTGAGGCTTACACTCCGCATTAGGCAGACTTTTCCCTAGGTAAATGCTTTAACTAATTCACGATTTTACACTTCTTGATATGACTTGTAACTTCATTCACAGTTAAAATATTTTCCATTTTGTTATGCTGCAATATTCTTTCTAGCGTTGTAATATGTCTTTTTGCCAAATTTCGTTGCAACGCAGTAAATAGTTCAACAGTTTTCACAGATTTTATGTTTGTGACCTTAATTTTGAACACGAGTATAGATATTTTTTAGTAATACATAAAATCTGCATATGATCAAATTTTAGAAAAATGTGGTTGTCAAATATTATTCGTTTTATGTTTTCTTATAAATCTCTTTTGGTAATAATATTTATTCATTCTTAAAAGATTCGCTTAAATTATTCGTTGGCTATTATTATAAATTGATAACTGTTTCCGTAACTTTTTTGTGAAATTGAATCTGGGAAAAACAATGATTTCCAATTTTGAGTTCTATATAGCAGTTTGCACTATGGCTGTTCAATCGTCATTTTAATTTAATAGCTTTTGGGACAAAAAATCTTTAATAGTATTCATGTTGCGACTCTCATTTGTGTAGAAATTCCCAAAAATTAAGAATAATGGTTCATATACCTCGTAGGAAATTGATTCTTGAGGAACATTAATGATTGAAAAAACTGGTTGATAAAAAATACAAAGAAATATAAGCAAGTGTAGAAAAGCAAATACCATTGATCTCAGAAGAAATCGCATAACTCGCAAGAATCCGGATCAACGCAAAAATGACAATCAGTGAAAGAGAACTAGGTGTACTTTCAAGAAAAATATTGTTCTGATTTAAATGTTAAAAGTCCCCTTTTAAGCCGTGGGAAACCCGTTTTTTTTGAAGATATTCAAAAATAAATGTATATATTTAAGTAGAGCTGTTTCTTCATACTTAAACACTGGGACAAGTAAAATATTAGTTCTTGGGAACCATATTTAAAAAAACCCCAGTTATACTCTAAAGAAGCTTTTGGGAAATGAGATTTAAAGATTTTTTAAAATTTGTAGGGATGAGAGTTTTACAAAATATGAGAATTAATAAAATATTACTTATACAATTTATAAGTTCTAAAAAGGCTCCACAAATTTTCATTCAATCAAAGGGTTTTTCCCCCTTGTGTCCATTTAAAAAATGAAAAAGGGAATATTTATATTCGTTTACATACAAATACCCAATATTTTATCCGAAATTATATATATATATATATTTGGAAATATTTTTAAATTCATCTAAATATTTTTTAAAGTAAAAGAAATGTGTCTGAACCATACTCCGAAGTTAAAGGAGAAACGAGATAAAGTAATAAAAACTAAGTTCACACACACAATCTTTAGATTCGTTTTTCATTGAAACAAAAAAAATCCTTCAAATAATTTTTTAAAAGTGCATTTCTTTACATTTGCATTTTTTTCCTTTTTTAATTCATTTTGGAAAACCATTTTTTCCTTAAAAATTTATATGTAAGAATAATTTTAAAAATATTTCATCTTACAGTTTGATGTTGCTGAAATGTTTACATTGATTCGTAGGAGAGAGAAGTAATTTTTTCCCGCCTGGTCAGTATAGTAGTTAGTGATGTTGACTGCTGTGCCGTAGGACCTGAGCTCGAATCTAGGGAGAAGATGAGGGTAGCTGTAAATGTATAGTGCTTGTGCAGCATCAAAAGTTCTCTATACAGGTTGGTAGAAGGAGATGTGGGGAGAAGCCTCTGACCATACCCGAGGGTGTTCTTCAAAATTTGGGTGGAATTGAGTAAAGTATGCCACCCATAATCTGAAAGCTGCGGTTAACAACAAGCGAAAAAACACCCCATTGCTGTTCAAATTTTCCCCTGGGTCCGATAGAACATGTCAATTGGCATTTAAAAAAACGTAATTGTTTGTTGTATTTTTTTTAAAAAATTGTTAAGTTTAAAGGTATAACGTTGGGAACCGTTTCAAAAGCATAAAGGGATTTTCATAATATCTAGGTCCTTAGATTGAAAATGTATGAAAAATTATTTTAAGAATATTTATTACTAAAAATTATTTAAGTAAAATTTTTTTGGCAAAATGAACATAGAATACCCTTTTCCCAAAGGGGCTCAGATGAATGACTCTTGGAAAAGGGGTATTTAAAAATCAAAAATTTTTGAAATATATATCTTAAAAGGGGGGTTTTTGTCCATTTTTTTCAAACGGAAGAGAAATTTAAAAAAAACCGATAATGTTTTCAAATGGCTGTAACTCTGAAAATAATGTGCTTTTTAAAAAAGAAAGTTGATCCTCTGTACAGAGGTCTAGATTCAGGAAAAATAATATTATAAAACATTTTTCACAAAAAGGAGCATTTTGAAAAAAATTATTCTAAGTTTTCTTTTTGGGAAAATTTTTATTTAAATTTTTTTAAAAAAGTCCTTAAAACAATTTTATGCATGTATTCTAATCAAAATGATACCAAAATCACGAAAATTATCCATTTTTCGCCTTTTAAAACACAGTTCGAACGTATTATTAAAAACTCTGCTTTTAAAGGAGGAACACTGAAAAACTTCTTTTTGTCTTAACTTCCGGAATACCTATTAATTCAATATTATGGTATTTAAAAATTAAAAAAAATCTGGGAAAGATAAATAGTGACAAAAGACTATTCTTTCACCGTAATTTTTAAAAATTTTCCCTCGTCCAATACCCCCCAGTTCTTTGAACCCCACTTGTGTGTTTGGGGAATTTTGTGTTTCGATAAATAAAGTATAAATACTTTTTTTCTTTTTCTACTCGGGTTTATTTCCGAACTGAGTTTCGTTTCTTTATTTTTAGGTCATCTTTTCCTCAAAAGACAAACACAAAATACCTTTTTAAAAAAGCGTTTTTTTAATTTTTTTTTTTAAATTTTTAATTTAAGTTTAATCTATTGTACATTTAGGAAAACTAGGTTCGGAGATAAACCAAAAATTGATTTTCTAAATAATTTTTTTGTTTTAAAAAAAACATAATGGCAAAAAAATCGTAATTTTTAAATTTTAAAATATCGCCCCTTTTTTTTTAAAAAAAAAAATTTTTTTAGGAAAAAATTTTGAAAATTTTTTTAAATTAATAAAAAAGTGATTAATAAAAAAAAATTCTTTTAACGTCATTGATATATTTGATCCCCCTGAAGTGTTTAAAAACCCCAGGCTAAAAAAAAATTTTAGAAATAAATCTTCATTTCATTTAATTTGAGGTCATGATTTTTGCCCAAAAATTTCT
>BMAV01012944.1:490930-580867 GCA_019973955.1 Trichonephila inaurata madagascariensis | reverse complement strand
GGGGGGGGGCGCATTCCACCAACAGCCTTCGTGTTACTTTAGAATGCAACGTTAATAAAAAATCAATCAAATCGACGTTATCCAAATAATTTGGTATGTTTTCTTTCCCAAACGTGCCAAGACAAACAAAAAAGCTGAATTTTTAAAAAAACAAACATGTATAGACTTTTTTTTTTGTACTTTGTATGTATGTTTGTAAGATTTGTTTGTTTGTCCCCGTAAGATTATAAAAACATCGTTCCATTATTTCACTACTTTTTTTAGGTTCCACATTACATATCATTTAAGATCATAATCATACATTAATCATTAAACTAAAATATATGTTTTTGTTTTACTATTTTAATTTATATAAAGCTTTTTACCAGATGTTTTATTTTAAAAGCAAATATTCGACTAGACTTTAAAATATGATACGAACGTTTAATGGCAGGAGTCGACTGCCTCACTTTGCCTCCTTGAACTCTAGTGTTCTTGAAATTCACACACACACACACATCAAACGGGGAAATATTCAGAAATATCTAATTTTGTTCAGCTTATAGCTACAATTTTACAGCTTGATCATAATAAGAGCAATTGTAATAATACGGGTAGGCCTACTACGATAGAGAAAATATATTCCCAAAAATGTCCGAATTGAAAGAAATCACAGTATATAGAAATTTTAGTAAAACTCATTTTGAGTAGTGTAGAAAAGTTAATAAATTTAAGGTTTGGTATAAGTACAGTTTGCTTGTATAGTTGTACTTTGCTCGGGGGACGAGTTATTACGGGTTATTACAAGTTAAATTAAGTTGTGGAAGGGGCATCGAAATACGTAAATCTGACCTTGTCAATCAGTTGTAGTTTGTAATTTAGTGGGGTGGGAGCACTTAGTTCTTCCGAACCTTCATCTCCATTCTGGACATTTTGGATGACATTAAAACGCTTTTAAATTTCCCTTTTTAATAAATAATATTTAAATTTTAAAATAACTAATGAAAAATAACTTTGACATAAATAAATTTACAAATATAAATTAAATAAAGATAAAAATTGATGAAAAACAAATCTTGACTTAGAAAAGATTTTTATTTATTTTGTCTGTCAGTATGGTTGTGTAATGGGTCTATCACGCGCTTCTACTAATCCTCTTGGGTAAAATAATCTTTTTAACTGGGAATTCAGTTGAAAACCGCTTTCCGTAGGTAGGACTTGCTTAGAGAGTACGTAAATTAGACCTTCTAGTTAAGTTCTAGGCCGTGGGTAGCCTAGTGGTTAGAGCACCGGACTACGGACCGGAAGGCCTGGGTTCGATGCCCGTACCGCCAAATACACTCCGAGTACACGCGGAGCACGTGCTCGTTAAATCAGTGGATCCGAAAGTCTTGTGGGCTGAATCACGAGTGCAGGAAACTGGAGAAAATTTCCCTCCAATTCAGTTTCATGCCTAAATTGTGGAGGTGGAGATAGGTGGTGTCGCCATCTATCGTTCCTTCGGGAATTTCTCCGAGCTAAATCGTACTGTCACCTGTATGGTGATCAAGGCTAAAAACCAACGACAGGCATACTTCTAGCCCATTGCCACGATGAATTTCGTGGGCCTCGATCTGACTATGTCAGACAGGTGGCATGAGCAACAACAACAGTTAAGCTCTAGTCGTTGAATAGGCAAGATGATGGTTGAAAACTGAGATAGAAAAAAGAATAGCGTTAGCGACCCCGGTGGTCGTATAGTTAATTCAAGAAGGAACAATTAATCAAGCATTGAAGCAAGAGTGCTCAAGATAATAGATAAGTGCTCTTATTTCTATTATAATTAATTTAACAAGTTTGATAGCTCCTTGGGTTTAGTGATTTAAGTGCATTATATCAGTTAAATTGATTAAGTCTATTAAGTGATATAGGCAATAAAATTACTTAGATTGAAAAATGGCTGATCTTTACTCGAACTCTTCCACACCTGCGGTCGATGGACTGCGACAGTTGGTTCCGTTACAAAATGGATTCATTTGACTTGTATGCAATGCAACATTATCTTCGACTGCTTGCGTATATGCGTGTTAGTTTGTATTAAATGAAATAAAAATCACCTTATATGTATATCCATAATTTACATATTTTGCTCCCTCTGCGGAGCTTACCTTCTTTTGTTGAATAAGGTACCCAGTGATCGTTTCCTTTCCTGAGGGAATGCCCTTGGGATACTGTTGGGGAGTGGACCTTATATGTGTTTTTGCTCTCAGGAAACCAGACGAGGATGTTGACAAAACACCTTTTATTTTCTCTCTGGGTTATGCTCGGGGCATATGTCGGAACACTTGCGATGGGCACTGTAATTCCACGCTCTCGCTCGTCTGATCTCCCACACACACTCTTAAAAGTCTAATTCTCGTTCCGCTTAATACACTTAATCACCGCCGGGCGGCGCCCACTGCGCATGCTCGAACAGATACCCTTAGGATTTTTCTCTCTTTCAACCTTCCTTGTCATCCAGTTTCCCTTCTTTAGTCTAGATCTCCGATATATGTTAAAAAATCTAGCAGCATAATATAATTTGTATTTTATTGTTGTGTTTTTATAATTTATGTTTTATTAAAGCTAAAATCAATTATTCTTTTAACTTAACTTTTTATGTAAAGACTAATTTTTGTGTGTTCTGTTCTTTCATTTCTTTGATAACACTAATGACTTTTCAACCCGCATGTTTGCCGTTCCAGATAGTGGCACAGCATCTAAGGTAAGCTTAATCATATTCCAGACATGTACTATTGATCAGAGACCAAAGAATGGTGCACAGGGTAGCATCGGTACATCTTGCAGAGCACGTTAATTGGTGTATTTAGTGTGTGTTATTCTACCGGTAAAGAGTACCAGGCATCTTTTGAAGAAAGATAAGTATTGCCGTCCGCAGCACATCAACCGCGTACCATTGAGTCTGCAGTGTTCTGAATGCGAACCAAAACTGACCTAATATCATACAAGATGATGTCTCAAACCATGATGTCACTTGTTGGGGGTGTTCCGCAGATGTAGCTAGGTCTGAACTGTCACCACATCAGCTCTAATTTCATTCAAGGCGATTACCTTTGGACAAAGCATGATTTTTTCCCTCCGAGTATATGACTTTGAGACATTTCGTCGTCCACGTCACAGCAGCGGGACACCAATATAAACGGAAGCGTCTGTGCTGTACTTTTTTTTCTTTTTGGCAGTATTATTGATGAGTGTAAGCCTCTAGAAACTAATCGATGAGTAATGAATTTGATCTATACGGAGCATAAAGGATGTCATACACATATTGCAGAAGGCTCTTGGTGTTGCATCTTCAATCTTGCGTAGTATACACTTTAATCACACCTTTTAAAATTAATTTTGGTAGCATTAAAACCCTTATTCTCAATAATCAAAATAAAAGAAAAACAGAATATAATTTATAAACAACGAGGTATGGTAAATAAAAATATATCTTTTGGGGGAGAAAAATTCTTTCAGTAAACCCAAATCTGAAAATAAATATATTTGCTAAAGGAAAATACTGACAAAAATGCCATGCTATTCCCCATTTCGATGCGTGATTCTTCCTCAGCTAAATATATAACAAGCGGCAAATTCAGTTGATTAAATTATATACAATGGTCCCGGTTTACCTCTTAATATCCTGAGAAATCTCTGCTCTACAAAATTTAGTAATCTGTTGTTGCAATGACTTAACAAGTTGTCATAAGCCCCCTCCCACCGAAGAGATATTCAATCATGCTGCTTCTACAACCCTCTATAATTGTGAAAATATTGCTAATGCAACGTTTTGTGTATGAAATGACCTTTATATTACACCCCATATACAGGTTGACCCAAATTCATAGTACAAAGTACAAACTTTAAGGATAGATACACGATTGTGTGTGTGTGTGTGTGTGTGTGTGTGTGTGTGTGTGTGTGTGTGTGTGTGTGTGTGTGTGTGTGTGTGTGTGTGTGTGTGTGTGTGTGTGTGTGTGTGTGTGTGTGTGTGTGTGTGTGTGTGTGTGTGTGTGTGTGTGTGTGTGTGTGTGTGTGTGTGTGTGTGTGTGTGTGTGTGTGTGTGTGGTGTGTGTGTGTGTGTGTGTGTGTGTGTGTGTGTGTGTGTGTGTGTGTGTGTGTGTGTGTGTGTGTGTGTGTGTGTGTGTGTGTGTGTGTGTCATTTATTGTATAGGAAGATATGGGCGCGGTGAGACGCAAACAGGAGAAGTTAAAAAAAAAGAGAAATAGAGTGATCGATTGGTTGTGTTGCCGGTAGGGGGCGTAGATGTCTAGCCACCGTTTAACATGATGCGTCTCAGTAGGGAATAGCTCCATTCGCAATTATGCTGAGATCTACAATGGGAGAATTAACGTATGCCGAAAATGCAGACATGCATTACATGTACGGCTGTGCAAATGGTAACGGCAGAGCTGCGCTACGAATGTATCACGCGCAGTTTCCTGATCAATGAATGCCAGATCACAGAGGTTTTTCAGCGGGTACATCGTCAATTTCGGAATCCGATTCGTTCCACGTCACCATACATGATGCTGGTCGACGAAGATCTGTACGCACTCCAAGCCTGGAAGAAAGCATCTTGAACGTTGTGGCTGATGGATCCGAGTCAAGTACAAGAGCTGTTGCTCATCACGTAAATGTAAGTCATCAGACCATTTGGAGAGTGTTAAACAAAAATCGCTTACACCCCTGCCTTTTACAGCGAGTTTAAGTTTTGAATCCGGCAAGCTATCCTCTCCGCTTGAACTTCTGTCAGGGAGTGGTACCGCATTGTGCGCTGCAACTGGTCTTCATGGCTCGCGCAGTACTGCTGTTACGGATGTGGGGCAACACGCTCGAAGGTGTCTTTAATGCGCGCAATTTTGATGTGTGAGCAACGGAGAATCAACATGTAACGTGACTGCTTGCGTATCAACAACGATTCTGTGTGAATGTGTGGGGTAGTATTGTCAACGACTTTTTGATGGGCCCACTCTTACTACCGACGTGACTTAATGGCGAATGTTATCTTATTTTTCTGGAACAGGTATTACCAGAACTTCTGTAGAATGTTCCGATCGCCATTCGTAACCGCATGTGGTTTCAGCATGGTGGGGCGTCAATACTTCAACCTGATATTATTGCGCACTTACCTGAATGCCGCGTTTGGAACGCGATGAATTGGGCGTGGTGGACCAGTCCCTTGACTACCCCGATCTCCCGATTTATCAAGCCTCGATTCTTTTTTGGGGAACATCTGATTACATTAATGATCCCTCGATTCTTTATATGGTCTCTTAATTTGGCTACGAAGCGCTAGACGTACGCTTTCCCAGGTTGAGATTCTTTATTAATGTGAGAGGAAAACATAAATCTAGAAGGTTAGTTCGTCCATACTCTGATATCACTTGGGCCCCTCAAAAAAGCATGTTGCAGGCTAAGATTCCTCAGGGATCTTTCTCGAATTCCAACAGTTACTCTGTCTATAAAAGAAAAGCATTGTTCGTCTCAAGTCATCTACTTAAGATAACCCACAGATATCTTTATTTCCGTCGCAAATATGCTTCCTCCTGATTCGTCTTGGGCTCAAAGAAATTTCAAGCTCTTCACATAAAATTTGGCATATATTAAAGCGTCATTCACGAACTAGTCTCGTTTTCATTCCTAATGCTTTCAGTCCTGTAAAGGCACGTATTTTTAGCACATTAATGGATATTTGAATCCCCTCTGCTTACAAAATAATTTTGAGCATCATTGACTTCACTGGTACCGGTTGCCAGAAACTTACAGTAACACACTAAAAGCAGATACAATTGCATAGCGACTAATAAACTTCCTGGATCTTGTCCGTGTATTAAAGCTTTCATTCGTTTCCGCCAGTTCTCTTTCAAGATCTCGCGGAATTTTGTTCGGGAGTTTGAAAATCGTACGATTTAATATCGTGGTGCTTGCCGCCGCCCAGCACTGCGTAAAATACCGCCGGGGAATGCTGGCTTCCTCTCTGCACCCCACGCTACGCCACTACATTGTCCATGGTGGGAGAAATGCCCAAAATTATACATTTTAAGCACGTTCTTAATACTTTGAATAGACGAATGTTCAACTCCGAATAAATTTACTTTTAGCTTCAGCGGTAGCTGCACGTAACTGGCATTCTTGCGCACGTAAGGGTCTGTTTGTTTCCATTTACGCACCAGCTGTTATTGTGTCTCGAGCTTTTCATAGTAGTCCACGCCAGATACAAATGAAGCCTCTGGACATGTATTTCTTAAACTATGCAGCCACTATTTTAGAATATTTTCGTATTTGTAACTTAATGACTTAAGGGAACTTCAATGTACAGCGTGGGGTGCAGAACTTCCCGTTTTGAAAATGCCATAAAAAGCACTACATGTTTCATTCGACTTCCACACACCATTGGAACTTTGAATTTACAGTTTTAAGCTTTTATAGTCTATTAAATATACTTTCCATTTATCAGCCGCCACACTGATTTAAAAATTTGGAGTCCACCTTTTTTTCAGAAAGCATAACCGGACTGGAATCAACCCGAGCAATTTTGGCTGTATATTTGTTCCTTAGGTCTTCACAGGATCGCTTGAAGGAATCGCACAGCCAGCGGGACTTGCCCGAAATAAGCCCAAGGGGAAGTAATCGCAAGGAGGGATAAATCAGGTGAGCGCCAGGCGGGCACGTCTCCTAGCAGGAGGAGATCTGTCATTTCGGGGAAGGCTTCTCTTAAAATACTTGCACGTAAAAGGAAACCCTTTCAGGTTATGGACTGAATTCCCATATTTATTTACCAAGCGCGTTGTCACGATCACTATTTGAAAGGGCTTGGTAAGGTATTCCCGGATCATTGTCACAAACCGCAGTTGGTCCCAAGAACAAGTTACCCATTTTCGGGTTTTCAGCAGGTATTTAGAGGTCCTTTCCTTGCATGAAATTCCCCACCACCTATTAAGCTCATCTATATATTTATTTTGTTTATTTTATCTTACAGGGTACAGTTTTCGTCATTAATAAAATACATTTTTAAAGCGTTCAATTAGCAGAACTGAAATTTTATATATACTTGCAGTGTTTACGAGATGACAATACAACAATTTAATTATTAACAAATTGAATTGATTGGAAGCTAATTGTTAAAATTACATAAATACACAGCCACGTTGGCATCGGTGCTGGCGATTTAGCGCACACGGCATTTCGTGTCAAAACTTAAAAGATTCATACTCACGCGTTTTAAGGCCATTCTAGCCTGAACTGGGAATTTTATACATATACGATTGTTAATACTTTTATGATTCTGTCGCTTATGTATAACTACATATTCCCATATTGCTAACTATTTAATAAAAGGAAGTGGCTAAAATAAAAAGAAAATTTTCTTTGTTGATCCTAAGTAGGAACTGACTTTAAAGAATTGTATTATACGTTTTAAACATTCCCCGTTGTTCCGGAAGCGTATCCACATTAAAACACGTTTCCGATCCAGGAACACGGCCTGGTGGACAAGTATCAAAGTGACGACAAGGCCGTGTTGCATCGTGATCACCATTGACATCACAGAAATACGTTTCCACGGCAAAAGCGCCCTGTTGCCTCGACCGCAACATGTTTGAGACTGAGACGGGAGGGGTAACAAATTTCCCCCTCCACCCTTCCACCGAATCCCTCCCTTCCCTGCACGAACACATCAATTTTAACATATTCAATAGGAAGTTCCCCGCGCCGCCAAATGAACACCGCCATAGAAATAGTGACAGAGTTAATTTCCGTTTTTTTCGAACAAATGAAAGCAAAGAAAGCTGGGAAATTTTTATGCGAATGTATTTTTTCGTTTTGGTGCAGTAAATGGTTTCCTAGAAGCATAGCAAAACTATGCATTTATGTGTATGATATTAAACTCAAGTAAAGAATAAGCATTCTCAAAATTTTCTATCACTTCAACCGTTCTTACATGGAGTATTAGATTTAATTTGAGATAGTTCTTACTAAATCTATACAGTAGACTACTATCAAACGATACCCGTGATAAAAGGTGAAAACTGTGTTTATATGATGGTATATATGTAAAAGGGCAGACAAAAAAGCATGAAGGAATGTTTAAACCGCAAGCAAGCATGAATATCTAGAAAGCTTAAGAATTCAGCACATCATAGTAAAACGAATCACTATAATAAAATCCTGCATGTTGAAAAGCATTTTGAATGTCATGCAAAGAGATACCTGATGTTACGAAATTCATCGAACTTCAGATTAATGACCATTACTATAAACAGTGGCGAACATAAGAGTAAAGTTTTGGGCTTCAACCTCACCCAAAAGCTACCCTAAAGTGGTCAGCCAAACTTTTTGGGAGAGGAAAGGGAAGCCAAGTTGTGGGGAAACAAGACAACTAAAGGTGACAAAAAGGAGGCCATTTATTCACAAAGCCACAATCAGAAAAATCCCGGCTTACGACAATTTCGACCTAGCTCTTCAAAGGGCCTGGGGAGCAGTTCTTCAACCACTTTCGTATCAACGCTGCAATGCTGAAAAAGGATGAGAATATAGCGATGCAGATTAAAAAGCTCTTATAGCCATATACATACAACGAAGGCTTTATTGTTACACTAGTTGTTTTCTTTTGCAAGATTTCACTCACTCTAATTCTTACCTCCCTCCCCCAGCGCCTTTCAAGTTTTTGTCTAGCGTTTAGTGCTTAAGCGCTTTAAGCCCACTTAGGATCTTGTTTCAGAACTTCTACACTTTTCTTCACTTGTTTGGCCCATTTCCTGACATGCGTGATTTATTTGAAAGTAACGGTAACAATTTTAAAATACTATCATGTACTGAGAATATTATCTTCCTTGTTAAAATTAAATCCTTCTCTCTCTGGTTACCACGTCCGGAGATGCGACAGACTGTGGTTGAAAAAGGGCTTTTATGACTGTGTTTTCCTGCTGGTTTTACAAAGAGCGAACAAAACTGGAATCAAACTGGAGGTACGGTTTTACACTCTTTACTCCATGGTTGTATCGATAGACATATCTATTTTAACTTGATGCAATTCAACTTATTGGTGGATGTATGCAAGGGCTGCGGGCGGACAGGAGGCCTCTGGGTAGAAATTACGATAAAGACTTCTCTAATTCACATTTTCTGTTAAGATATTTAAGCAAAGCTTTTTACCCAAAGTAAAATTTTCCATTCCTTCGGCTCAATGCAAGAACTAGTCATAACTTTTATTATAAAGAAACGAATATTTAAGTCTAATTTAGAGAAAATGTGCAAAATCCAACTTATGTAGTTAACAATATCAAGGAGGGTCTAGAAATGTCTTGAAGAAGTTATTTACTCGATTCATTTAGGTGCCACGCATTGGTATGAACTGAAAAGTGTCAGTTCATCCCAATTAGGGCACTTTTCCTCCAAATTTCTTTTTCTATGTTCATTCATTTTTAACTATACACATTAAACAGGTTGCGCCTTAACTTCTGTAGGGCAATGTAAATTAATCCAATCTTGAGTGACAAGCAGAGGAATTATTCAATTCCCAGTTAAATGTTTTAGGTAATGGTTCGTGGTCGGTAAAAATAGTGACACGTCGACCTTTTAACCTCTGAAATGTACTGTAGTTTATTGCACGCACTTGGAGAAATTCCATCAACAGGAAAAAAAAACGAACATATCATCAAGATATATACATATAAACTTGAAGAATATTTTTTTATAAAACATTTAAATGTATTATGAGAGAGAAACCATACCTCATTTTCACTAATTCAAATAAATCAACAGGAGTTGTTGCAGCATTTAAAATATATTTTGAATTAATAGGAAACTATTAAACCCGAACCCTATGCCAATATTATTGATATCGTCTGTCTAATTATCAGACTGCGTAACTCCACCGGTGTTACTGATTTGATATAGGAGAGCAACGCGCCAAGCGCTTATTGGCGCGATTCCTTAATCCTTTTGGTTTTTACGCCATGCCTCAGTGTGCGCTCCACTTTTAATTTATTCCTCGATCAGTGTAATCACTACTTTTTTTTATTTCATAATAGCTAGATTTCGAAAAGGAGAGATGGTGGCAAGATTTACTGACTTATGAAATAAATATAGCAGAAAGTATTAATGTATTACACACTTACAGATAAAATTCCTCAGGGAGGCTCACCTTCTTTTAGGTGGATACAGGGTGTCACAATCCCGGGTACCCTAGTGATCTTTTCTTTTCCCAAAGGGGTTTACTATGCTTTGGTAAAACACAGGTGTCACGACAGGATATCCCAGTGATCCTTCTCTATTTTCTGACTCTCCATCTTTACGTATCCAATTTCTCCTTTTCTTCTTTTCCCCGTCCAGACCACTGCAAGATCCTATATGAATGTTTGGCGCAATTGCCTGTAAAACTGGCTCTTGCGCCATAAAACACCAAACTCAACTCAACTCAGCTCCAGATATAGAATTATTTTACACACTATTTTTAGCGACTTCATTACAAAAATTTGTACCAATGTGTTACTTTTCCTTTGAACTAGCAGAGAGATCCCGTGGGAAAAAACACTCTAATTTACGTTATTCCCTTGACAACCACATTATCGCACTATAAAATATCAAAAGTAAACCATATTTGTAATATTATCACCTAATGTACGTAGCGAACATAAACAACAGCGGCGCCTAGCCCTGCTGTATCAAATTGGCATCACAGATTGATGGAGTTGCACCCGGTCTGATAATTAGACCGAGCGATATGCTGCACTAATTCATATACTAATATTTGCCTAATATGCGTAACAGAAATCGTGTTTACGAATTTTACATGATTGCATTATTTAAATGCTTCGCAGATACCGACAATTCAAGAGAAGCGATGGAGCCTTTCACCTACCTGATACAAGAAACTTGAATAATTCCAGATTTGATGGCATTAAAATGTGTAAGGGACATTGAATAATCATCTAATCCATAGTGTCTTGATTCCAAATGAAGATGTAGATCATGGGTTCCTAAACTTTCTTGTTTCATAGACAGACCCCTTGCCATATTTTTCGGTTTCGGGTAAACCCCTGCTTAGCTAATATTGAATTTTTGCAAATTTATCAACTTAAATATCTTTTTGACAGCATGTACTACTACTTATTTTTTTTTAAAAATTTCTAACTGTAGGGAAGTATAGAGTTTATAACTTAAGAAGCACATATTAATGAATTAAATTAAAATTAAATTAATACATAATAACTGAATAACAAATAAGGAAATGTTTTTTAATAGGGAGGGGATGAATCAATTGCTTCTAATAACAAGTTTTCAACATTTAATATCATCTAGTCGGGTTTAAACCTAAACTTCCTAAGTGTCCATTTTTTTCTCTTTCATTGTGTTTTGAGGTAGACAAACTCACTGAAACTCCCTCTCACAAGGAAAAAAATTTAAATATTTCTCGCGATATTCCATAATTCGCCAAAACTAACAGGTATGTCTTTTTAAAGCCAATGTTGCAGAGATACGTTTCTAAACTTTATTTTAAGATCTTCGTCAGGGCCTATTCTAATCAGTTCCTATTGTATTATGACATTTTTTTTTCAATACTACTATATGAATTCATTGTTTATTACTATAGAAAAAAACTACTTCAAGCCTATCTTCAAAATTTGAGTAAAGGGCAATTTAAATATTGAACGTAGGTTAAATTGTTTTGACAGATTGTCTGTGACAAATAGAGAAAATTTGCGACGAGGCCAATATTATACTTCTTCAGCTTAATTCTGGAAAGAAATGGCACTTGTCTTAATAAAATCTATGCTGTCACCTAGTAACTACAAATTAACCTCACTAAATTTAGTATATTAATGTTAAATTGGTAAAATCTGATTTCCACTAGATCAAATTTTTTTTAAACGTTCTTCACAATCTGGTTTAATGAAAGCCACTACTATAGACCCCCCTTTACACTTCAAGAACCCCCAAATTATTTTTTCGCTGACGTGGATCCCTTGCAAGTCGTCATAGATCCCTGGGGGGCTATATAGACCACTTAGGGAATCACTGATGTAGGTAAACAATAAAATTATTCCCAACAAGAAATGTAACATTAAGTTAATTTTAAAATCTAAGCAGAACCGCTAGCAACGAAAATAAAACGCACGCAAAGAAAAAAATGCTTCCATTGATACATCCTTTATTCCCTAAATGTCTAAAATGAGATGCGCATATACATTTATAGAATGTGATTTACACAATTACAATCGGACCTCTATTTAACGGGGGGAAAAGTTCGTTATGAAGAAAATTCGTTAAATAGATGCTCATTTTCAATACACTTTATGTGCTTGGTTTCAGGAAAAAGTTCGTAAAATGGAGGATCCGGCTGTATATCGATAGGACGAAGTTAGTGATTCGAAACCTGGTCAAGTGCAATTACATCGAGGAGCATTACATCTTAATATTATTTAAAAGATTGAAATTTTATATCACTTATACATTTTACACCAGAAAAATAGTGAAAGAATGAAATAAATCCAAAAATACTATATATAACTGATACAAAAAATTATTTTTAACATATATTTTTTCTTAATTTAAAATAATGAGTAGTCCAACAATTGATAAATAACTCAGAATTTCCAGACGATTCAGTGACAAACAGAGAAGCTTAAAATACAAGGTCCAGCTCTTGAGTTGCCAATTACAAGAAAAAACATAAGTAAAAATTTTAAACATTTTGGATATTTATGTCCCCCACCCCAGAAATATAGCATGAAGAAATTTTTAGCAAAATTTTACAAATCCATCGAAATATACAAATCCTCTTTCTGATTAAGAAAGCTTTTTTTTTTCATACATTTGTAATTATTTTATTCAATTCTGTTTCCAATATTTAATGCAATGTCCATACCCTTCAAGTGCAGTCTCCATTTAAGTTAACCTAATATCAAAAAGAATCAGAAAAATCTTATTTCAAAAATACATCGTTACGCGTGTCGATATTTTATACACATTATTATTAATATTAAAAACTTTTTTTTTACAAAAACACTATTTAACAAAGTTTTTCAATGCTTTAATTATTTTTAGGAATAGACCTTTGACATAATGTATTGAATATACTACAAAGAATATGAGACACATCAATAGCATCATTATCTTTATTAAATTCTCTATACAAGCAACAATCAGTTCTTTCTCACAATATAGTGATAAATTTTACAATCTTTTTTACAATTAATCTCATGTTATAAAATCTTATACAAGTTTATTTCTTCATATTATCAAACATTAAACAACAGACAAGAATGTATATGAAATTCTATTAACAAAATTTATTTTTCCTGCTTGCTAAAAAGATAATAAACAACAAAAAAAATAAGATAATTCAAAAAAAATCTCTAACGTAAATTAGAATACAATACAAATCTAATGTTACATCTTGAGTAAATTAGAATTTTTCACAAAATACATAAGTATTAATTGTTAAGATATCTTAATAAGCATTGTTTTATTTCTTTTTTTATATAATGCTTGATAAGAGGAGCATAAATTTGAAAGGAGATACCAAGGAAGGACTTTTTTTCCCCTTTAAATATGACAGGGTTTTAACTTTATCATGTGATTATTTAACTAATGGCAATTTTTTAGTCAATATGATAGGTTTATGTAGTCAAGTAATCATCACATATAATTTAAGAATATCTTATGTTCTTTTTATTTATTTTTTGGTACTGAGAGAGAAAATAACTTTAAAAATGCTTCTATTTTATGCTTATTAATTTATCTTTTAATACAAATCACAAGTACGTACAAACCCATGTAAATGAAATTTTCTGATTTACCCAATATACGGAGAAAGAGACTAGAAAACACAGAAATAGTAAAAAAATTACAGCAAAATGTCCAGACAATAATAAGGTAAATTTTCTTCAATAATTCACAAATACATATTCCATAATTAAATATGTGACTCTAAAGAGATATCTATTTCTAGAAAAGGCAAAGAAAAGTAAGAATCCCGCTAATCCACTTTAAAAAGTTTACTGCTTACTGTTGTCAAAACTGTTCCTTCAAATGAAATTGGGCATTATATTAAAGAAATTACAAACAAATTAAATAAATTTTTGAAAAAGGGGAATTCACAATTCTCCAAACTTCCACATAAGCTAATGAGGCTTTGGGCTACTACAGATTTAACATGCATCAGCTCCTCTACATTGCAGGTGTTCAGCGGCATCAAGATTCAAACTCACAACTTGCCACAAGTTCATGACCATGATTACTAGGCTATTGTGACCATTTGAAAAGGGGTTAAGAAACTAATAAATAAAGTCAGAATCTGAATTACATTTTCACATAACAAGTAAATTGTTTTCAATTTTTGCATTATAATGATGCTATGTACAAACAATACTATTAAATACATCAGCCAATTAATTTAGAGTGCAAGAGGTTAACAATTCCATTTCCTTCTCCCTTTTTAGCACAGATAAAAAAAATGGAAAATATCAAACTAATATTCAAATGAGAGGATTATTCGAAACATTTCTCCAAATTGATTTAAAATCTATTTCAAAACCATACTTTAATTCCTGCAATAAATAATTTACAAACTAGTAAAATAATTAAAAAAAAGAATCCATTGAAGTTAAAACTTTATTAAATAAAATGCATTTATATCATGAAAATAATATTTAAAAGATACAATTACTAAAACCTAATATAATTCATGAAAGTTATTATATAAAATACAAATTTAAAATTTGAATGTCATTAAAAAATTTAATCTATAAAAATTTAAATAGTTACATTTCCTCTCCCTTTACTAGAATGTAAAACGGTAAAAAATATGTATTATTTACTGATTCAGTAACTTTTATTATGAAATTATTTTGTTTCAAGATAGATTTAAGCAATAACATTATGGTTTAAGAAATCCTTTTGAAAATGATATATTCAAAATAAGATTTTGCAGTTAAACTTCAGATAAGAAAAGGATCTCATAAGCAACTGTATAATCTTGAAAATAAAACCTAAAAAAAGTAAGCCTTTTTAATTTTCATTTGAAAACAACTCCAAAAAAACAGCAACTGTAATAGCCTGTTCCAAAGAAAAAGTAAATTTAAATGCAATTGTATAAAAATTAAATGAAACAGATAATTGCTCATGCAATCAAGTAAAATAACTGAATTGCACTGAGACAAAACACATGAAAATGCTCTTTTAGCTGTATTTCTTAAAAGGCAACTGCAAATATTAATTTATAAAAATGTCATGTATGAATAAAATAATCATAAGCTACATTTAAAAAGAAGAAATTAGAAAACCTACAAAACATTACTTAAAATAAACTATGCCATTAAAACAAGCTTTAAAAAATGAGCAAATGGTATTTTATTAAAAAATAATTACATGAACAAAGAGACTTATTTTAGATTGAAACAAAGTAGATGTCAAACAAAACCACTACACATTCAAATTAAGTACTAATATTAAGTTCTTATAAAACAACAGTATTTAAAAAAAAAATTAAAATATCAACACTATAAAATCAAAAAAATTCACAACAAATGAAATCAAAGTTACTTAAATTAAATATGTAAACATACAATGAAATTTTTGCTTTTTCAAAGTCACAAACTAATTCTACTTGATGAATTAACGATAAACCAAACAATGTCACAAGCGAATTATATTAGTTGAATCAACTAAAACTATGAATAAGCTACTGGCAATGAAGCCATAAACTTTCAGTTATCAAGGGACAAAGTTGACACTTAAACTAATAACTTTTCTATCTTTGTATCACATCTTGTGAAGCTCAATAATATTTAATGGACAATAATCACTTTTATACCCGATAGTTTTCAGCAGAATCAAATTTCATTCTTTCAGTTAATATATTTCAGTGGTGTCAAACTTGAGGCATAATGGCTGATTATAAGTGTGGAACACTATATTCTCATGCACACATATTCTTTTGAAGTAAACACCATAGCCAATCCATCGAATCACTCAATTCAATTCTAGTTTGTGACACAAACTTCAGATATGTATATTTGGCAACTATGCTTTGAACATAATTTGTTTGTTTTGTTTACAGTTGATATTATGTGTGACACAATGTTCATACATATTTGTGATTTGTTGGTTCTTTTTAACAACAAAGACTTGGAATTCTGCTCACATTCTTACATCCTTCACAGTTAGTAGCACAACAGAGGTTATTAAGGCTCAACTGAAAAGTCAGGTTTTGGGCCCAAAGCCAGATCTTACAATATACAATACTTGGTGTCAATCAGGCTTTGGGCTCCCTAGAGTCCTGCCCCCCGATGTTGGGGTGTACATTATGCTACTGTTCACAGCACAAAAAAGCACAGAAAGTAATAATAAATTGTATACACATCTGAACTTGTATGACATAAACTGATGCATATGTAGGCCACCATTGCTATAAATAAAACATACATTACATTTCTCAATAATAAATTCATAAATCCCATTTCCCACTGTTATATTTATCTGAAATCAGATAGCATATTTTTCATACTCATAATTTATTGAAAGATATTTAAATTGTTATTTTGATAATGGTTCATATATTTTCAGTATCTCTATTTTACTGTAAAATGTTAAATATCTATCTCCCTCTCTGAAATAATTAGTTATAACAATAATTAGTTTAAATACTAGTTAAAGTAAAAACTAAAATTAAATAATATGTTATTTTACAATAAAATTAATTAGATATGTTTGATAATTAATAGCTCACATAAAGAATACAAATACTAAGATTTAAATACATTGTTATTTTGAAATTTCAGTCCCACTTTACATTTAATTAATTAAAAAAAATCTTAAGTAATTATTGTACGTTTAAATTTAATGCATTTTTAGTTTTATGAAGGATGATCAATTTTTCCAACTCAGCATACATACTCTTTCACATATTTCACCCTAATCCATGAAAGGGATATGGCATGTGTGATAATTTAAAAATATAATTAAATTATCACTAAACAGAAAAGTAAAATAAAATTGTAAAGCAATTACACTCAAATATAAAAACAAATGCTATGTGGCTATGAATACAATTTAATTTAACTTTTGAAACAAAAATTTACAAGTTTAAATATTCCTTGAATTAATATGTTAATTATGAAAAATCAAGGTACTTATAAGTTTATTATTATCATAATCTCTTTAAACTCCTCAATAATACTCTAAAACGATTGTCATCACTGTAATGATAGTACGGAGTTATAGTACACATTCAATGCATTTTTTACATAAAATAAGTTCATTCATAACAAACAGTTTTGTAAATAATGCACTTCTAAGTATTCTCCTAATTTCTAAGAAATTTATTAGAGGAAATGTGTTCTCTATTCAATCTATGGGCTTAGAATTAAGTTATCTAAGAGAATTCAAGGGAAAGTATTTCTAATTATATACTATAAAAAAATGTGTACTGTCATAATTTTTGTAATTTTTAGCAACAATATATGCATATTTCACTACCTGCCTTAAGCAAAATTTAGTTAATTTCAATGATGGGCTCGTTAAATTTGACAAACAGGAAACACAACATGCTTGTAAATTATTTTTATACTTCAGAATGATTTTTATATCCAGGAAATTGTATCTAATGAGTTATCAACCATACATAAATAAAATATTACTTATATTACAAATTTTAAAAAAAAGCATTTAGAATATGAAAAATAACTCACAGAAGATTATGTACCTACAAATGAAGTTAATTATAAAAAAGAAGAAAAATTTGTAATATATTTTTTACATAAATCATTCGCATGACACAGGTAGATTTTAAAATGTTAATACCCCAGTTAAATTCAAATCAATTCACAATTTTTTCTCACAATAAGTATACATAAAATTCAAATTTATATATAACACATAAGTATACTGTTTTTTATTCACAGAAAATTATACTTCAAAATTACAAGAAATATGCTCTCCATAAAAATTTAATATATATGCTTATAAAACTTTCACAGTCAACTACTTGATTAATTTCATTTAGAATAATAATACCTCTGAGTATTATAAAAATGAATAAGCTCTTTGATGAACACATTGCACAAATTCATATTTTAAAATAAAACAATTCATTTAAATAAAAGCATTTATTTCACTAAAAATGAAATGCACCACATTAACTTTATATGATATTCTGTTGTTATGATGGTTACTATTTAAGTAGCTTTTTCTTGATATTGTATGAAGACAATAAATAGTAGGAGTAAAAAGCATCACAGAATAAATTAGTTTGTTTTAATCAATATAACAATATTTAATCAGAGCTACTACTGCTGCTACTACTGCTACCCCATCCACTTTTGTGTTTATACAGCTTTTTCATTTTCTTCGGCTTCATCATTTTTCCCACCTATAAAGCAAACTTAATATTAGTAAAGTTGTAGCAAAAGATAAATCTTTTACTAAACTTAATAAAAGAATGCTGCTAATTTTTTTAAGGTTTATTTAAGTATTATTTTTTAATATTTTCAATAAATTACTTACGGGGCTTTTACTTAGCATATAGGCTCCAGCTAATGCAGCAGCTCCACCAGCAAGAGCTCCACCAGGAATTGGCAAAGAGCTACTTCCCTTATGCTGAAAGAATAATCATTAAAATTTCAAATTCCTTGTGAAAGACATGCAATTATAATAAGTATTTAAATAGTTTAGCAACTATTTAGATTAGCATTTTTCAATCTGCTTTTACTCACACATATCCCTTGCCCTGTCATTACTGATTCATGTACCTAATCCAACCCCATTATGAATAATTAACAGCATCTACCTTCTGTACAGAAACAGTAATAACAGTATAACAAAGATATTTTTAAATTTACCAATTATAAAAAAGGATGGTATTATGCCCATTTAATTCAAATTCAATTTTTTAAAAAATAAATCAACACATTCAATGGGAACCTTGAGGATTTTTAACAGCATTCAGCAATAAAAAATTCAGATCAGATTAAAAATACAGTCAAGTCTGAATTCACACTGAAGAGTCTGTTCTTGTATTGTAATTAATTTTTTAAATAAAGGTAATATAAGAAATCACTCTCCACTAACAGTGCTTGTGAATGGTATCAGAATTGAGATTGTCTTGTTGAATAGTTCAAAATAATCTTCTTTCAAGTCAGTCCACAATGAAATGAGTATTATTTTCTTAAATTTTATCTTGAGTGAATCATTTGTTTGCAGGTCAATCAATTTTTTCTTCAAATGACTAAGATATATACTCTAAAAAGAAACAGTCTAGTGGTCATTTATTCCATATTTGGGGAAATATTTTTTGAAAAAGTTGCCTTCAGTCCATTCAGATGTTGTATAGTTTATTTCTCAACTTCTTGAGATGGGTGATGATTCATTTCAGACAGAAAATTGTGCAGTATTTTAAAAACTTCAGGTTTATTTTTCGAAATGAATAAATTCAAAATTCTATTTTTTTTTTAAGTAAGGCTCCATTTTGGTAACTTGGAATATAGCTAATGTACTGTTTTGAAGGTATAAATTTAGCTGGTTTAAATTTAAAAAGATACTGGACATGTACACAATGCTTTGAAGACATTCATGGTGATCAAATTTAAATGAATACTGAAAAGGATAGTTCTTAAGGAGCACTTTCAAACAAATATAGAAGAATAGCCTGAGGCAGCAATCTTTCTTTCAGTAAGAACAGTTTTATGAAATCTTCTCATTTTTTGACCCAATGATACGAATAGCCTTAAATTTGTAAGATGGATTTTATTTTATTTTTTTAATACCATCACACTTTTAAGTTGCATGAAGGCTATTTGTGATGAACCTTATTATTCCGAGTCACTAACAAATGACAAGGATGATACCTCTGAGCTATTACCCCATTTTCAAAAATTTCACACCACACCAAAGTGTGAGCGTCGACAAATTTAACATGCATCAGCTATTCTACACATCTTCAGTAGCACCAGAACTTAATCCTCCAGGCCCAATCAAATTCATGACTCAAAAACTCAACTACTACAAGTTTGCACTTATGACCACTCAGCTATGGCAATCATCCTCGTTTAATGAGATTTGGCAGTAACCAATTTATTGGAATCATTCAAAATATTATAAGGAAGGAGCTTTGATACTAGAGTTTACTTGCTAGGAGTCACATTGTGGCCCACTGAGCTGGATTAAAAAAACATAAATGTTAACCTTTACTGTACAAATTACCAAAAAAAATATTAATTTTTATATACTACCAAAATAATATCACATAATGAGTCCTTTATGTCATATAACATAAATATATGGGCATAACAGTAACATATAACAGAACATGGATGGAACTATGCTACGTTCATGTTAAAGTCGATTCTAAAACAGATGCCATAATCTTGCATATGTGGGTATTCGGCATATTGTGCACAGGAACATTGTCAGATGGGTATAGTATGAATTACCCAGTCAGTCTTCAAAAAGCACAATATTATCAAATCCATAACTACTTTCAGTCCAGCATGACAGGGTTCTGCGTCTTTCAGCAGTTTTGTTCTATTATAATCACTGTGTCTGGAGAAGCTTTGTATTTGTCATTAAAATACATATTAATCAAATCTATATTCAGGAGCCAACTACTTTGACCAAATATCCTATCAACCATATTGATTACGCAGGTAAGTAAACCTAGCTTTTATTTCATCATGATAAGAATATTCAAAATATTTTTAAACTATTGTTCAACACCTTTTATGAAGCAAATTAAATGTACCCAACCAAAATACCATCTAAACAGGTATTTTAGGATCAGGAAGTAAAGTTGAACCAAACAGAATAATCACAAAACAATTAAGAAGCTTTCAAGACAGATGGATTCTCAAATTTTTTTTGTAAAAACTAAAACCTATATGCTTGATATGCAATGAATCTGTTTCTGTTTTGAAGGAATGTAACATATAGCACTATGAGACTAAACATGATAATTAGTTTGATTACAAAGAGCAATTTCGATAAAGACCAAGTAAAATAACTAAAAAAAATCTGATCAATGAAAAATATTTACTACAGTGAGTTCAGAGTCAACATATTATGTAAAAATGAGTTATGCAGTAGCTGTGACAGAAGCAAAAAAATTGAAGCCATATTCAAATAGTAAAACGGTTAAGGAATGTTTGGAAAAAGTAGTTGAAATTCTATGCCTTTTGACTCAGATTATGATGTTTTATTTTATGCAGAAGTAAAATAGCTGGCATGTACCAAAATTTTAAATAGAATGTTTGTGATTTGCAGTAAAAAATACAATCATTTCTTGCAAGCGAGCTAAAAAGTATTCCCCCTTTTGAAGAAAAACAATGGGTTTGTGATTTTGAATTTCTGATCTATGCAACTCACCACCTACATGACATTAATACTCATCTACAAAGGAAAGATCAATTAATTAATAACACTGTATGACATTGTTTCTGCATTTAAAATTAAGCTTGGGAATAATGGTAGAGGACACAAATCATTTCTCACTTTCCTACATTGTCATTGTATTCAGATGTCACAAAGTAGGCAGAAGATAAATACACTTCTTTGATATCTGACTTGTACCTCAAATTTAAAAACCAATTTCAGAATTTTAAAAACATCATGTGCTTTTTTATGTATTTAAAATGCCATTCATTGTAGATGCAAATTTATTGCCAAGAAGATTATAAATGAACCATTGTGAAATATGTTGTGATAGAGTTAACAGAGGTATGTAAAGAGAGGTTTATCTTTCTATCTCACAGTCAATAGAAAATTGCATCTTAGCAAATATTCACAAACTTTGAATGCAGATAGCTTTTAACATCATACAACTGAAAAAATTAATTTAGATTTAAAACAAATTGTGGAATCATGAATATATGTTTCATGTGAAAATAAAATTTTCAAAAGGTACTGACAGTGGGTAAGCAACACTTTCAGCTTGGATTCTTTATTAGATCATTTCATTCACTAAGATGAGCCACAATATATGAGAAACAATATTATAAAAATTAACATTTATAAATTTAAAGAATAATACAAGATCATTAAATTGTAATAACCTTCTGTTGGAAACAAGATTATGAATTTATCTTTCAAAAAGTGTTAGCAAATGAAAATGATTTGTTCAGCCTAACTATGCCACAATGAAACAAAAGTTTAAAAAAACTTCAAGCAAATAAGGTGAACATGTGTTCCCCAGAAGCCTAGAAATCGGATACTATATCACTACCAAATGAGTTATGAATTCAAACTTTTCACAGGTAAAAGAAGCTAAAGATTTTTTTTTGCTTCATTGTTAAAAATTCAATTTCTTTTTATAATACTAATATGGAAATAAGTAGATACATTGGTACAATTAATTAATTATTAATATTTATTATGGGTAATTTTTACTGTAATTTAATTCATTTATTCTTTCTATACAATAGTGTAATTTTATTAATACCTTTAAGAAAATAAACACATATCTCTATTGTTTATTTGCTTTTAGCTGTTTCTCCACCTGATGAAGATATAAACAAATAAAAATCAAATAAGAAGTTTTTGCACATGAATTCCATAATTTTTTTTACTACATAAAATGCTGACTAAATAAAGCTTATAGTGGAATTAATGGAGAGAAGTATAATTTTTATATTGGTTTTAAATCATTGTAAAAAGCACAATACATAACTATTGCCTTTAAATGAATAAGCAACTGATCACCGTATATTTCGTATGCTACAAAGATGAATAAAAAAATATTTTCCCATATATTGCAATGTATGAACCAACATTAATATTTCTATGAAAGCTGTTTTATTATTTCATATTTTATGTCACATTATTTAATTTTCAAACACATTTTATATCATTTTATTTCATCTTAATACTTAATATTTAAATATTTTATTATTTTATTCAGTTAAAATATTTAAAAATAATGTAGTTTTTTTTACCGGGAATTTCTAAAAATATACATGTCAATTATTTAATATAAAAATTTCTCCTAAAATTCTCAAAATTTATTCGTTTCAGTCATGATTAATATCAAATTATATCATCTATAATTCAAGTTATATATATTTTTACATAATATAACTCAAAGGAAATTTAATTAATGTAATTATAAATTAAATTAATATCAAATGCTCAAACAAAAACAAATAATGAAATTTTTTACTTATTACAATAAGAAAGCTAAGCATCTAGAAGTTAACTAATAAAGATTAGTATCACAAAAAGCAATTATTACTTACACCATGTTTATTACCTCCCATTAATGAGCTGACACCACCCATTAAGGCAGCAGGTCCCAGCCCTCCCATGCCAGGAACTCCATATCCATGTTTCTTATGCTTTTTATGCTTTCCTCCTAAAATTGTGGATCCAGCAACACCAGCTAAAGCAGCTGCACCAGCTGCTGCTAAGGGGCCCAAATTCATGCCAGATTCACTTTTCTTTTCTTGGCCCTAAACATATTTTTCAAAAATTATAAACAAAAACAAATGAGAAAAACAATCTCGATACTTATTTCCCTTATTCCTATTTAATCAATTGCCATAATTAAACAATTATAAATTGATAGAAATATAGATGTAATAACTTCAAGGTGTATACATAGCTCAGAGATTTTAAAGGTTAAATCATTGTGAAATATGAAATCATTTATTGTCCAATTTTTTCTCTCTTTTTCAAATATAAAAAAGTTTAGTTTAACATTGCTTAAAATAAGTTTTCTAAAAAAAAAGTGAAATACAGATGAAGACTTTTTAATTGAACATTTTGGCAAATTAACTCATTTTTCATTTTGTATTTTCAATGTACAAATGGTCAGCTATTATTGTCCCACAATTCTGATCTTAAAAAGTTTTTTTTTCCCCTTAAGTATAAAAAGTAGAGCAACACAAAGAAAAATAAAATAGAATATTAAAAAGTGTTTTATAAATATACTTAACTTTTTAATGATGTTTCAATACATGTAAACAAATAATTCTTTATTAATTTGTACTGGATATCTTTTTTCAAGTTTATCAAGAGATACTGAGTTATAATTCATTTTATTTCGCTTAATAAAGAATGTAATAATATTATCTTTTTCTACTGGCTCACATATATGCTCTCCTTTGATTCACAGGATGGTGAATAATTGGTCAAAATGCAAGAAGGATCATTCTTATTCTTAATTGATTGTGATAATGCAAAGTGATATGTATTAATAAAATTTTAACTTTTAAATAGATAGTGAAATGTGTATAAATTAGAGAATTATACAAAAAGAGAATATAAAGTTTATCTTCTTTGACAAATTCAGTATAAGTAATGTAACAAAAATGTCAGATAAAAAAATTAGATAGCTTTTTTTATCTGACTTTTCTTGAAATCTCCATAATTTTCCTAATACAACCAGGGTTTCTTTAAAAAAAACTCAAGTTATTTTCAAAACAAACAAAAATCATAATGAATGAAAAAAATTTTAAAAATACTATACTGTTAAATATTGCAAGTAATTTCATATTTCTTTCTCTTTTTTAATTACTGATAACTAGAAAAATTATCCCTATCAGAATATTTTAAAAATATTTTTTATTCATTATGATTTCATCCTTTTTTAAATTCCTTTATATACACTTTGGAAGAAAAAGAACAATGGATTCAAAAGTCTCCTAAATACTACTTTTTATTTTAAAATATAATTCATTTGAAAATTTCCATCAGCAGTATTATACATTTAAATACAAAGCATATATCAAAAATGTATAACAAACACAGCATTAAGATTCTTGAAATAAGGGGAAAAAACATGTTAAATGTTAAATTGTTATTTTTATGGTTACACAAAGTCATTATTAATAGGAAAATTAGATTTTTTACACAATCACAAAATAAATTACAAATAATCAATAATCTGTGTATTATTCATGAATAAAATATATGGTAATGCAAAATTTTGCAGTTATGGATAATAAAGCTATGAAAATATTACTTACAGGGTATACAACTGAAGTGCCAGGATAAGGTCCTTGTTGTGTAGGATACAAGTTTGAAGTTGGATAACCTCCTTGTCCAGGATATCCTTGTTGTGAAGGATACCCACCACCAGGTGGGCCATAAGGGTTATTGCCGGATGGGGGTGGGCCATAAGGATTATTGCTAGATGGGGGTGGGCCATAATTATAACCACTAGATGGAGGAGGACCATATGAACTACCACCAGATTGGGGAGGTCCATATGAACTACCACCCAAAGGAGGCACCCCATAATTACCCCCAGATGGAGGAGGTCCATAAGGATTATATCCTGGAGGACCATACGGATTTGATGGTGAATTTTCAGGAGTAAAAGATGGTGGAGATGGTCCAAAATTTGTTGGATAAGGCAAAGATGTATCATAAGGGGATGGAGGTCTACCACCAGAAGGAGGAGGCTAAAATGAAAATTAAAAATGACAAACCATGTATTTAAAACTAGAGAAAACAAAGAATCAAAAAATATTTATACATAAATTACAATTTAAAAAATAAGAAAATATGTATACCAATTTAAATCTGAATAAAATCTATAATTTACAAGAGATACTGAAACTGGAGGAGAATTTTATTTCTATAAAACATGTTGCAACACCTACTTTTTCATAATGGGAACTATCAATATTCAAAAAATATTTTGTCATTGAAAAATATATACTTAAGATATGTTTAACTTAATATCAACTTTTAAATGCAAACATTCCAAAAATACAAAATAATAATAATAATAATAAATAAATCTAAGAGAAAAATAAATTTTATATATATATATTGTTCTCTTTTCTTAGCTTCATTTTATTATATTATCAGATTTTTCTTCCACGTGTTGTATTACGCTTAACTTTTCAACTTGGTGGTTTTTTCGTTTCCCCTATTATGTCGAAAGTTTCTGCTGTATGGGGAAGGTTGAATCCATAAAGCATTGCTAACTCTAATTCGTTGGCCTAATTCAGCGACAGCTTTAGAAATCATAATAGGTCTCCAGTTTAGTCCAAAGACTTTTTTTGTATCTGCATTTGTTGTGTCTGGTGAATTCCAGTTTCTTCCTGCTTTAGCACTGTAGGTTCTAGTGCCTCACTTTTATTTTATATTACTATATATATATATACATATATAAATTTAAAAGAGTGTGATGCATTATTAAAATAAAAGTATAAAGCACACAATACCTAAAACTTCTATAGTAAATAAAGAAATTAATCATCATTTAGAAATTGTTTGTTTTTTTAATATTTTATTATTTTATACAGTTTAATTTTAAATTCAAATTTTGGACCATCAGAGGTTTCTAACTTTTTTTAAAAATTATTATTCATTTGAATCTTTAATTAATATGATTTTTGTCCCTTTTTTCATTTTTTTATATAGAAAAAAATTTTGTCACAAGAAATTATCAGACCTGATAATATGTTTTATATGACATTCACTTTAAAACTGAAAAAGGAATTCAGTGAAAAAAAAAGAACAGCAGGAAAATATTTAAACAATGATGTTTTTTAATATATTTTAAGTCTAACGATTTTGTGAGATTTGACACTATTATATTATAAATTACTATATATTAAAAAATGTGTATCCTTAAATAAAACAAAATTAAAATTAACTGCTCAATAAGTATTCTCTTTTCTTGACTATATTCTTTTACATTCAATTCATTCATAAATCTACATTCTCTAAGCAGAATCCTCTCACCTTCAACATGAAACTTCAGAGTGAAATCATATCTCAAAATTATGATACTCTTCCTATCTTCCACTTTAATACTAATAGCAAATAAATTATACTTACAGCAAGATTTCTTTCTATGTTTGAATCTATCATGAATCCCAGAGGTTTGGAGACACCTTCACCTGTACCCTAAAGTTATTCAAAGAAACACTATAATTTTCAACTACACATTAACTTTACTAAAATATTAAATTTTTATCAATTTTTGAAGGAAAAAAGATATTTTAAATTTTTTTTCTGTACTACAATGTTAATCTGAGGGATATTTTAAACTATGTACAAACCATGAATAAAAGTCATTGGAAGTTTAGAAACCAATAAAGTAATGTGAAAATGGACAACATAATAAATTTGAAATGAAATATACATTTATAAATACTCAAAAATTATGTCCCAAATGTTTAACATATTTTTTGCTCAGAGCGAGTGGCGGCACGAGACCTGAACTTAATGTGGGCAAGATACACTTCGTGAGGCCCTCTGATGGTGTAAGAAGGGGGTTATAAAGTAAAAAACCAATTTTATTCTAAAAGAAAGAAAAAAACCAAACTTTTTACTCATATTTCTTTGGCACATTAAAAAATAATGAAAAAAAAAAAAATTAAAGAAACAGAAATTTTCTACTTTAAGTTTTGCTGAAATTTAATGATTGGTTCGTAATTTATCTTAGATGCAATATCTGCTTCAATAGATAAAACTGCCAAAGCTAAAAGTCTTTCCAGACCCATTGTATTTCTTACATAATTTTTTATCAGGTTTGATTTTGAAAAGTTCTTCTCAGCAGAAGCGGTACTTAAAGTATTGTTAATAAAATTCAAAAGACAATGTAAATATTTGGGAAAATTTCTTTCAAATCATTCTCTGTGACATTTTGGAGCAGATGTTCCACGTCTGTAATGATGTTGTGTAAATTTGGGATCATATTTTGTAATTCATATAATTCATAAGTTTAGAAGTCACTGCTCTCACCTACTTACAGGACCTTGTAACTCTTGACAGTTTTTCAGTATTTACTCTTTGGAATATTTTTTGACCCTAAAATCATAGAAAACCAAAATTTTCATAATGTTGAAAAACTTTCATATTGCTTATCACAGAATCCACCATGGTATTAAAAAAGTCTGTTTCATACTGACTTTTGACAGACTCTATAGGTCAGGGATGACAAACCAATGGCACATGACACAATATTTTGGGCATGTCACAGATCAAAATGGTTTGCATTTTAGGTCAAAATAACAAAGTTCACTATGAAGTATTACGAATAAACGTGAGTGATCAGTTGCGTTTTTACAGACATATGCCAACATTTCAAAGAATTGAACATAAAGCCCCAAGACATAAATTAAAAAAATATCTTCAAGAGGGATCTCAACGCTTATGGCGCTAAATTACATGTTTTCAAAAACAATAGTATTACAAGAAACTACAAATACTTCCCAAACCAGACGAAGAAAAAGTTATTGAAGAACTTATTTCCATAATTATTATATACCCTGATGTGACTTCACTTAAAATGCTGAACTTGTTCCAATTGGATGGGTTGGAAATTGAAGAATTTGAAGTACAACTGATTGATTTCCAGTCTAGTTCAATATGGTTTCAAAAATGTATTGAAACAAGAAAAATGTTGGAACTGATTGAAGCAGAAAAATTAACAAGCAATATAAGTAAAAATGCCAGTAACGAAATTTTGGAAACATTGAATTTGATTCCAGACACATTTAACTGTTTGAAGAAGCTGGCTCCTGCTATTTTAACCATATTTTCATCTACCTGTGCCCGAGATTCATTATTTTCAAAGATGAATAATATTTGACTCACTTAGAAACTGTTAGGCAGATGACTCTAATTCAGCATACGTTCTGCTAAAAGTAACATCTTACAATCCTAATGTAAGTTATTTGTCATCTAATCGGAAACAACAGATGTCACACTAATGTTACTTTAACGTATATCTAACGTATTTACTCCTATACAGTGCAAAATGTATTTTTTTAATAGTAAATAAAGTGTTTTGAGTTGTTACTATTTAGTTTTATTATCTTCCCACAAATCACAAGTCAAAATTATTTGACGGCACTTCTATACCCCATTAAACATTTTTTTAGAAAAAATGGCACATTGATCAAAAAAGGTTTGCTATTCCTGCTATGGGTTAATCACCGCATTCATAATCATACATTGTTTTCTTTTTGGCTACCCTTTTATTTTTAAAATCTTTTGGCAAATCATAACTACTTGACTTATGAGCGTTAGACAAGCAATTTCCGAATCCAGTTTGTCGATACTCTTTGATCCAGCTACAAAATGTACACAAATGTTCAAGAGTAATGCACAAATGGGCTTGTACAGATTGCCATTATTTGCTTATGGTATCATAATTTGCTTATGGTGTTAATAACTCATACCATATACATGTATTGATACAATAAATTCCAAACTGAACATTTCATTTAAAATGGAATCGCAATTACTGAGTGTGGTAGACTGTTCCGTTTGGTTTTTCAAAAAGTTTTCTATGCATTCAACAACATCATCAAATTATAATAATGTAACTTTCACCGCCTCTATTCTGCCTTCCCACCTTGTGTCTGATAAAAGCTTAATAGTAAGCTTTAATTTATCTTTGATAATTTTCTAGCATTTGCTGAAACTTGAAAATAGCAACAAAAAAAAAATCTTCTAAATGAAATCAAAAAAAATATTTTAGTTGCCACTGACGAATTAGCTGCAACTACCAATAACAGATTTCAGCAATGACAACTGCAATGTGAGAAAAATGCCCTGGGATTTATATTTAATATTCAAGTTTTAACTCAACTATTTATGTGCCTACCATATTTGCTCCATTGTCCTATCCTTGTCCACGACAGTTCTGAAAATCTAAGTAATTTTTTTCTAGCTCTCCCAATATTGCATTGGTCAAATATTCTCCAGTCGTTTCAGTGACAGCAAGAAATCTGATCAAGTTTGCTTCTATACTTCCAGTTGATGTACTACAATATCTTAAGATGACCAACATTTGTTAAATTCTACTACAGTCTGTAGAGCAGTCAAGTAAAAAAGAATAATATTTTGCCTCTTTTATTCTACCAATCACTTCACTGGTAACTGTGTTTGATAAGATTGTGATCAATTCATTTTGAATATCGTGGCTTAGATAATGGTGTGCAAGTTGTTTATTATCTATGGGATTTATGTGTTCCCGTAACGTAGGATCATATTTAAATACCAATTTAAATAAGTCTAGGAAGTTTCCAGAATTCTTAGTGTCTTTGTCTGTTTTGAGAGATTCTCTGTGACCTCTAAACATCAGATTATGATAGGCTAAGAAATTTATGACATCAATCTATCAAACAAATTATACCAATGGTTTTGAGATTCAATTCGCCTTACGTTTTCTTGGTCTAATGTTTTCCATGCTTTATTCCCTTCTCTAATGTTATCCATCGGAACATATAGGCCATATGTTCTTTAGTATTCTCCTGCCTGTCTATAACACTACTTAAGTATTTCCAATCATGCACCTTTCCTGTACCATTTGAGTTTGTGAATTGCCAAATAGTCTGCATGGATAACAGAAAACTTTATTTTTAGAACTTGAATAAACCAACCACAGTGACGACATTGAGTTTCACCATTATTTAGTTTTTGTGAGAAATGAAAATTGGAAAAGTGTCTATGATCATCATCTTTCGGATAATATTCATCACTATTATTTAACTGCTATGTGGTATCACTTTGAACTATATCATGACCGGTAAACATCTGTCATAGGAAACGTACACAATCCCGGGTCAAAACTGAAAAATGCTGCTTGTTTCACAACTCACTGACATCTCTGTTCACAGGCGAAGAACTAATCTCAATCTCTTCTTGATTGTGACTTATGTTACTCAACGTGAACCCAGAAATCTCAGCGTGAGATTTTGACTGGTAAGCATTTGATCCTATTTCTGTTTCCAACTTTCATCATTCGGTATCAATAGTCGGTGGATCTGGAGTAACTTCCAAATTCAACAGAGACTTGGATACGGATACATGTTGTTGAGAAGTCGAAGGAACTGATTAATTTGATTCTGTACTGCCAGATTCAGTTTGACGGAGAAATTCTATCTCTCTCAGTGCCTAAGCCTGACATGATTGATAAATTATGAAAAATGCCCAGTACCACTATTATTTATTCTCACATACAATACTTTTAAAATTCATAACATGATATAGAAACATGAAACAAGACTGTGTCTGCATACGATACTTTAATTGGCTTTCTAATGATGGGAAGTCCCGAGCTATGCCCCGTCTCTGACCGGGGACTCCCAGCGATAGCAACTTAACTCCAGCTAATGTTGCCAGACTAAATATGAGCGAAAACAACAAAGTTGAGAAATTTTATTAAAAGATAATGGAAAACAATATTTTCACGAATTATTTATTCATATGCTTCCATGCACTGATAAATAGAATATCTTTTAAAAAAAGAATTATACATCAATTTTTCGATATGGCAAAAAACAGATAGAGTTGAAAATTTTCTAATTTATCAATTATAAAAAAACCCTATGGCATGCACTTCTGGATTGTTCTTACTTTTCGTTTAATTTATTTTGGCTTTGAGGTGTGAGGCCCTAATCACCGTGAGGCTGTGGGCAGTGGCCCATACCCCCCATGCCTTACGCCGCCTCTGGCTCTCAGAGGAATAAAAACTACACTACTGAGATTTTCAAGCAGCCAGATTCTTCTGGTATTCTGTTGTTATGTTTAATACTAATACGTCAAGCAAATGCAAAACATTATGCCAAATCTCCAAACTAAAAGCCCTTTTCTACCTTTAGTCTTAAAATACGGCTCCTGACAACTTTTCATTACACTATTTCGTATACATATATATATATCTTTTCTTATGATGCTCTTTTTAAGAGTAAATTTCATTTTTTAATTAGTTTAATGTTTTCTTTTCCTAATGATATTAAATTTTTAACAATAACTTTAAAATACTCATTTTAAAAAGCCCAAGAAAAAATTCAAAATTTTTTGAAGCTTACATAGATATATTTGTATATTTCTGCAAACTTCTATGTTTATTTAGAGTGAATAAAAATAGATGGTGTATTTTGGAGAATATAAACAGTATTTATTTATGAAACAATTAGTTTTAAGTAACAAAAGTTACTATTCACAGTACAATATACACTAACAATCTGATTAAAGGAAATCTTCAAAGTACACAAGGCTCAATCACATTTATAATTAGACTAAACACTCTCCGAATTCTCACTTAACTATGATCCTGTGCACTAATTCTCACTAAATTTGTAGCTAATCTTAAACACTCTTCAATTATCTGGGTAACAGACTTCTCACAAGTTATAAAAGCACCAAAGCAAGAATAGTAAAAATGTTCTCAAAATAAAATATTACCAAATAGTTACCAAATGATTGCCAACTTGACAAAATATTACTATATATATATTTGACAACAAAAATTAGCAGTGTTTTGTGTTATTTACTTGTTGAGTTTTCCACATTCCAAACTAAGACAATGCATTCAATTTAGCCATAGACCTTATATTTTATCAAAGATTTTTCTACATCTGAAACTTTAATTTTCTAACATATTTTTGAACATATTCACATCAATTAAAATGAAAATATTTATAAAATTCATAACAATATAATCCTAGATATGCATATTCCTTCATTTAAAGATACCTTTTTTTTATTTTAAAAAAGGATGAAGTTTTGAGATCTAATAAAATTATAAAATGGCTCATTTTATAAGTATACCATAAAAATTTCAAATAAATTCTACACAAAAAATACCCATTAATCATAATTCAAAATTACAAAGAAAAATATTGTTGATTAAGGTTTAGTAAATATGGAGGTAAACTTTTACACTTTAGTAAATATAGATAAAATCTGTTTTACTTCCACATATTTTCAATAAAATCAAAATAAAATTCAGTTATAAATTTAAAAATTTCAAAAAAAAAAGAAAATTTATTAAGTTATGCGCACATGCAATTTAAATTAATTTTCAAATCAGAGTAATAATTTTTTGCTCTAAAACTATTTTAAAATTTCCCTCGCAAGAAATTATACACTTTCTGATTATAAATATTATAAATACCCCAGTAGCACTTTCAGAATTTTGTAACATTAGCATGTCTTAAGCTTACTTTCCAGAGTACGTGGTAACAGCCAGGCTAAACATGTTTGAATCAAACAAAATATCGCTCATGCATGTTTAATAATCCTTCATAATGGGTGTTAATAGGATTATGAGAGTTACTCAGTTACAGAAAAAGAAAACATTATATTTATTTAGAAATATTGTGCTTTGTTAAAAAAAAATTAAGCAAGAGACAAAAAATTTGCATTCTTTATAGTTAACTTAAGAGATTTTTTGAAGTGATGAAAAGTACCAAAAATTACTCAATTACATTCAAAAATTTGTCTTGTTTAAATTAGTATTGACCTTTCATGATGAGCAAGTCATATATAAACTCCCTATAAACATTTCTCATGACTGGGCAAGAGTCATACATGCACTTCTTATGAATGTCTTTCCACGGACATAAATAACTTTTTGGATGGAACATTTAATTATTTTTTTTCTTCTTGCTATTAGATCCAGTTCTATATCTGTTATAAAATACTGGCTTTCATTTTGTTTCGTTTTTTTAATTTTTTTTTTTTTTTTAAAAAATATATGTGGGAATAATGTAGAAATCAGTACTGTAAATAAATGAATTCGCTCTTTAACTGCATCAGTAGATATACAAAAACATGCATGTCTTTTTGACATTTACTTTTATTTTCATTTCTGGCAATATGAGGATGGATTCTCTATGGTTTTAGTGCTTTATTCATTCCTCTTAGATTTTGACCAGCATTGAAATTAATGTTTTGTGTATTGTTCATTATTTTATAGAGTGCTTAAGGAAAATATAATGATAAAGTGTTAAAATTACTCCTGATAACTTTCACAATGCACCACAAATTTAAATAACTAGACCACAAATTTAGTTTATGCAAATTTTTCCAAAGTCACACTTAGTAGCATGAATTGCTAGATACAAGACAGTGGTTCAAAGATTAAAACAGCTGCCACAAAATTACTAATAAAGCATTTTACATTTTCAACAGTTTAGATTTATTAACTTAATTTATTGAAATTATTTATAAAATTTGCAAAATAAAAGATGTTATAACCAAATACACTCTTTTGCAAAAGAAATTGAAGCACTAAGGGAGTTGTCTCATTGTGATGAAATTTCAAAGGCAAAGGCATCTTCATCGAACATGCAAATGATCAAATTTTCAAGGCCACTGAACATGAATTGCAGTTGTAGTGCACATTTCTGCAGAGAAACTTGCAAAGTATAAAGCTAGTAAAAGAGGTGGAAAATTTATCTTTTTTTGTGTTTGCTGTTATGATTCCCTAGAAAAAAAAGGAATGATACCATTACGATGTTTTCAAAGACATTATAGGCAACTGAATGACTCCAAATGTGGTCGGATTGTCAAATTGCGTGAAGCTGGATGGTCATACCGAGCAATATGTCATAATGTACGTCCAGCAACACACAGACACTGTTGTACAAAGGTGCTGACAGCAACGGTTGCTGCAAGGAACTTATCGATGAAATGAAGGCTCTAGAAGGCAAAGGAGCACAATTGTGTATGAGCAGTACACATACTTAATTTCATTAAAAACAACCACTTCCTTCATGGTGCTTCAATCTTTTTGCGAAAGAGTGTATATTCATTATCAATTTGCACAATAATTAATGAAATTTAAAGCAAGATAATGTAATTAAATAATATTGAAGGATGACAAGGAAAGGATCAATAAAGAATACATACAAAATAGAGAAAAGGGAGCTGGTATTATATTAGAAATAAATATATGGGCAATTATAGTGAAAAAGCAAATATTGACTTGGTTAATGACAAGAAATGCATTCCATTAAAAATAAGCAATAATCAACTATTATATTGTAATATTTCGTTTTTACAAACATATAAATAATTCCAAAATTTAAAAATCTTCAAAACCAATATATACATCAGGGATCTTTTCTCAGATATATAAGATACTTTTATAAGTGATTAATAATAAATGTGAGTAATGTTCTTTTGATATAAGCAAGTAATTAATAATTTTCGAATCAATGATTATGTATTCCAGAAAACTTCATTTTACCAAATTAATTTTCCATTTTTTTTTTCGCATTTAATTGTACATACAACAGTTTGCAATATTTTCATTCAAACAACTTAAAACATCCAATAAAACCCTATTTATTACCCCCATCCAATAAACAACTTCATATAATTTTTCATCAACTTTATCATCTACTTAGAAACTACATAGAGTAGGAGAATTCTTCATTAATTAATAAATTGATTGTATTAAAATACTTTTAAAACTTTATAGTGATTGCAAAAAAGTGTAACATTGGATTTTGATACATTAAGCAAAAGTGTAAAGTTATGTAATTAATATGCATATTTATTTATGTAATATGCACAACTAATACAAATTAATAAATTTAAGTAATTTGACTATCTAAATAAATCTTAATTGTGAGGAAATGCAAAAAAAATTATAGTTAAAAAGATGAATTAGAAATCTTTTTTATATATGTATATCAGCATTACCTAAAAGACTTTCGAATTCATTCTAAAGAAATTGTCTTAGAAGATGTATTATATACATATATACGCACTTTAAACTAAATGATATAATATAGTGTAAAAATCAAAATAAAAATGTTTTAACAGAAACTTACTGCCATTGGAGATTTAGCTAAGCCTTCAAATTTGATACAATCAATAGTTACATCACCATCCACAGCTATATGAGTAATACTTTGTAATGGAAGTCTATATTGAAATTCAGTAAAATGCTGACCATTCACAGCTACCTGTAGGAATAAATCAACAAAATTCTTGTCATAGTTTTTCATAATGTAAATAGAATTAAGATTTTGTTTATTTACAAAATTAAGAAGTGCAAATCATAGCTACACAAACTTTGTATTTTAATTAAATAACAAGTAAACAAATTCACTAATAGTTTTTGTAACAAATATTAAAACTTGAAAAATAAAAGAAAAATCCCTTTTCAAATTAACTTTTTTAAATATCAAAATAATCTGATAGTCAAAATTTTTACTGTCTTAAAAATTTGACATAATGACTTTGACAAATATTATAAACAGTTTGGAATTACCATTTAATTATATGATTAAAGCATTTGTTGAATGTATCATATATCACATATAAATTTCTGAGAAAGGACTGAATAAACAACACCAAAACAAAAATTCATTTTTTACATTTAGCAACAGATTTCTATGAAAAATGCATTTAAGACAAGAAGAAATGAGTTCACTGTAATAAAAAAAGTTAAGATTGATAAAAAAAATCCCATTCACATTTTTAAAATTCGATTTCTGACAGTGAATAAACACTCAGTACATTACTATAATGCAAATTAAATAGGACTTAATATATAAATTGCTTAACTGTATAGTTTTGCGGAAAATAACACAATCCCAGTGAGCTAAAAGTGTAACTTACAGAAAGTTATTCTCATTTTTCCAATTTCATTAGTTCAGTTATACTTTAAAAAAACAGAGATTGCTATGATTATATTACAACTACAGTTAGTACAATACAAATAATTAGCTAATTCCCTTCAATTAAAATAAAAATTTTAACAGTACAGAAATATAAGAGATTAAGATCACTTTGTAAGACTATGAATATTCAAAAAACATTTACATTCACAATACAAATATCTGCTATTATAAATTCCACTTACAAAAACAGCATAAAGAGTTGGAAAATGTCTAAAAATACAGTAACCACTTTATTTCATTCACCAATAAATTCATAAAAATTTTGATGAAAAGCAAAACCCCATTTCATTTACTAGACAATCGCAGTTTATGCAATCTGTAGTTACATTTGATAAAAACTGCTATTCTTTTGTAGTGCAAGATGTTAAATTGGTACTCCTCTAGTAGACCATTTTTATCAAAGGTATTATGATAAATAATTCTCTATCTTTAAATATCTACATCTATGTATACATATATATATCCTATTTATATGACAAATTTTTCCATAATACATTTTAATCCCCCATTAAAGCTACAAAATTCTTGTCTTATTGCTACTTTTTGTGTTCAATATTCAGTTAGCTTTCCTTCCCATGTTCCACTTAAAGTTGATTGTTTATTAACGTACATTTTGAAGCAATACAAAAGCTAATGTAAGCAGTTCCTGTAATTTGCACCACAGTCAACTGATAAAGATCCCAACTGATCTAATATCCTTTCTTCAAACTTTGGCACCATACCAAAGTGATATCACCTTCAATAGATTTAACATAACGAGCCCATCTGCACACTAGGTCTATGTCTCATGGCAAATCTGCCAGCATTAAAATTTAGAGCACAGAAGGAACTAATTAATAACAATTACCAATGCTTATCCCAGACATATTTTTAAAAAAGCTTTAGATGCTCTATGAGTATATGTTCAAAAGAGGATTATTCATTATAGAATTACCTATATTCAATTAGTCAAAAATTCAAATTTCACTAGCAAAATTCTTTTTCCATGCCACTTTTTTTTCTTATTCTGGTGGCTTAGAGGTATCGCTAACCCTCTTCATAAGCCCAAGTTTGAGGGTTCAACCCCTGTTGGAGTCAATAGATTTTCTGGATGCGAAAATTGTAGGCATGCATGTTATATGATTAAGTGGCATGTAAAAAATCCCTCGAGTATCAATTTGGCTCTGGTACTCTTGACAAAATTAAATCACAGTAATATTTATTCTCTAACGAGAGCTTGAATGAAAAAATTAATTCAAGCATCCAAATCTGATAATGAGGCCATCACTAGGTGCTACCATGAAATGGCTCATGCATTTTTGGACCTGCCATGTTTGCAAATGCTAAAATGCAGCCCCATTGGAGAAAAGAAAAAATAATAATAATAACAAACTTTCTCTCTTTGGCCTGTATAGAAGTGCAAAGGTTCTTGAAATAACAATGAACAGATAAACAATGTTTGAACAAACCTTAAAGTGATCTTTCTCAACCAATATTAAAATCTCAAATCTTTGACCAACTGCAAGAGGAAACTCTGGACCATGGCTTTCTTCTGGGCCCCACTGCTGATTTTCTAAGGAATTACGAACAATCCTCGGAGGTGAAGAAAATACTGGACTTAGATGAAATGAAATATCACTTCTTTGATAGGAATTAGAACCATTTTGAAGATTAATAGAAAAACTGCAATTAAAAAAAATACATAATTAAGATAATTTAATAATAAAACAAATAATTTAATAAGTAATAAGACAAATTAAGGATGCAGTGTTTCAGAGATTAATACTTTTAAGAATTTATATCATTACATAAAAAAAATTCTAAGCAAAATATTATTCTATAAAAGTGATAAAAATTTATGCAGCATTGTGATATTTGCATCACTTAGAAAAATGGGAAAACACACCAAACAATTTCATATTACAATCTTTTTGTTAATGACTAAGAATTGTAGTTGAAAAATGCAAGTTTTTAGAATATCTGCCCTTCAAAAGACCTATGCAGAAGTGGTCCTTAAAATAGACTTAAGAATGTTAAACCATTAACTATGTACATAGCTATGTGTCTCATTCATTTAAATTCATGGCAAGTGAAGTGGCTAAAACAAAATTTAAGATTGCTGGATTCTTCAAAATTTTCCAAAAATCATGTTTGCTTTTTTCTCCATCTCCTTACAAATGAAACATTTTTTTAAATTAATGTAAGTAAAGTAACTATGCAACCTATTAATGAGATTAAGTAGGAGCCATAAGATCGCTAAAATTCAAATTAAGAAAGTAATAATAAGTTTAAATGTGCTCATAGAAGATAATACCAGAGATATAAGAACTAAATATATAAACTCAGTTCTTTTACATCATTTCGATGTTCCTGATCCCTTAATGTATTAATTTAATATTTCAAACTTAATAGTTTCTAATGAAAATTAAAAATCAGCTATATTTCTAAAATATTTAAGATGCATAAATGGATATTAATATTTAAGATGTATATTTGGATATCAATACTAACCATGTGGCAGAATTACTGACAGTACCAGAAATCCTTATGAGGTTTCCAGGTTGGAGAAGTTGTGGTAACGATCCACAAAAAGGAATAGTCTGCAATGAAAGTATTCATATACAAAAATATTTTCAATTTAATTATAATTCAATGCATATGAGTAATCATTACATAGGTTTTTTTTAAAATTTTTTTTCAATATTGATTTCCTATATTTACTTCATTGTGATAAACTCAGAAAAGCACAATTTATTTTATTTATCAAATAAAGTGACTGAATTATTGAAAAATTAACATTCATTCTGAATTTTTTAATAATAAAACATTTAGTATGTAAAAGTACCAAAATAATATTAATAAAAATTTGCTGTCAAATTATTAAAAAAGTACATATTACCATTAACCAATTTTGCTAAATCAAAAAAACATTGCTAAAATCAAAATATGTTGCCAAACATTGTCATCGTAGGTGTGAACAACATTATTGTGTTTGTACATGTATGTGAACAGTTTTCCACAATCATGGTATTTGACAATGTCTTTTCATTGAACAAATAGGTTGACCATATAATAGGTAAGCATAAAAATAAGATGTCAACATATACTTTTATTATAAACATAAAAATACATCTCATTAAAAAAACATATTGGTTAAAGTGTAGTATAGGGGGTCCACTTGGTGCAGTCCTTTTTTTTTTAGACTAAAAGCGGTCGCCAAGGTACTTTATTCGAAATTTTTATTATAGAATTAATTATTATCTCACCATGACATTTAGATACCAATCGCCAAATCAAAAGTGGCCCTCCTATACTAACTATACTTGAATTTTTTTTCTTTAATGTTTATTTAAATATTAACACATAATCTAAAATGAAGTGAGATACAGAAGATCGGGAAAACAAAGTACATTCTTCCCAGGAGGTAGAAAGTTGTTTTTTCAAAAATATAATTTGAAAAGTAAAAACTACTTTTCTCCTTTCGTACATCTTGATAAATGTATGAATTTCTGGGTAATACCTTTAGAACCAAACAGAATACAAATTATTTTTTCCCTAAAATGCTTAATAGGTCTACTTATAAATTAAAAGTTAAAAAACAGTTGACAGGTTGGGATAATTACTTTAAAATTTTAATGATGTAAGTTGTGTTTCGCTTAAGAATTTTTATTTTTTAAATAAATATATGTTGGCTCAAGTGTAGCATAGGAGGGCCACTTTGGATTTGGCGATTTCTCTACGGATATGGCGATTTTTTCTTATGAAATATGAAGTTCATAATTCATAATAAAAATTTTAAGTACAAGTAAATGCTTTCTCAATTGCAAGCAAAAACAACTATACATTTTATTACATACAAGTATAACTAAATTTCAAGAGAATAACAAATGGGGTAATTTTAAAAACTCTATGTAAAATATAAAGCTCCGTTTAAGAGTAATTCAACCAAAAAGGAATTGAAAACAGTACAACATCGTATATTTCTAATTTAAAATTTATTATAATCAGTTATTCAACAACAAGACAACAAGATCCATCATACAGAGATTGTAAATTTTTTTATAGGCTTCAGGAATAAATAATTCTTTTTAAAAGTTTTATTTAGCAAATTCCTTACTGGGTTATATATATCCGAATCCATTCTAGTACCATTGACATTACGTCATGTATGTTTACATTGCAATTAAATTCAGTACGGTTAGAAATAAACTAACACAGTTGAAACGAGAACTACCAAACCAATTCTCTTTTTGTGAAATATATCTCCCGAAACAATAACAAAAAAGTTGGTACAATATTAGTTTCCGACCAATAAAATGAAAAATACCCTTTAGATATTTTACTGTAACTTCATCATCAATATTAACATAAAAATTTCTTCGGGATGAAATGTTTAGTAAGTTTTCGTTTCAGATAAGGTTCTTGTACAAAATGATAGAACTTGATGGTAAGCATGAAACCTGAAATAATAAACTTACCTGTAAAAAATATCAAAAAATATATGAATTTTCGTGAGACACAAAAGATTCTGAAAAATATTTCTTAAATTCGACACAGAATTTTTTTTTGTCATCCGCCCATGAAACAAAATACTGCTCACCCACGCTTTTAGGAGTTTAAGAATTGTATATTGCTAAAGAAAAGGTTACTTTTGAGTAATAACTGAATATAATAGAATATGGAATAACAAATAATAAAATATGCAATAAAAATAAATTATTCCATTTTTTGAATGAATTGTTTTTGAAAATTATTTTAATTGATCATTTGCTGTAAGGAAATAAATAATTTTATTTATTTACAAATACGAAGACTCGTAACTATAACTGAGAATATCTAAAAGTCGAAAGTAAAGTTTAAATTTGCGGCTGACAGCTGCTTAATGGATATATTAATGATAAAATCTTGTGTTTTTGTAGCGTAATATATAGTTTTGTGTATGAAGTATGTTGCAGTCATAAAAACCGATATTATCAGTTAGCTTTACTGTAACAATCGTAAATTTTTCATGTTTGATAATCCAGTTTGCGGCTGCGTTGGCATCTTTCTTGGTTTTATTTTTCATTCATTCGTAACTTTTTGAAATGAAATAATTAATAATCAGTGTTTTAAAATTTTTAAGAATATTTATGAAATTTTATCAGTGTGAATCATATTTTTAATTGTTTTTAAAGTAAGTTTTGTTTTTTACAATATTTCTTTAGCGGTATTATAACTATCATTGAACTATAATTTATGAAATATTCAAAACTAACTCTATAAATAATTGAAGAATTATTAATTTAATTTTTGGGAAACTGAGTTCTTTGTATCGAAATTTTTGTTGATAAATGCATAGTTACTTATTATTCTAATTCTAGACTGATGTAATGTTCCATTAATTGTTTATTGCTTTGTAAAATCTCTTTTTTATGTTCAGTATTTGTGCATGCAAGTTGCAGTTGGCCTAAATTAAATTTTCTCTCTTTTTATCTGAAAAATTTAAAAATGGATTTCTTAAATCTAGTTTTAGAATATTCAACATGAATTATGTTTACAAATTTAAGGAGGGAAAAAATATTAAATCTATTACATTTTAATTCTTTGAAATGTATTTATTTTTTACTTGTTCTAATAATTAGGGAATAAACTAAATTAAATATTAACTGATACCTTTTCAAATAAATTAAAAATCAATTTTATTTTATAAAAGTCTTACTAATTTTAATAATAAAACATTTACAATTTTTTAGAACTTTTATGAGCATTAAATGTTTAATTAGCTTATTTCAACCCTACTGTGTGATTAATATTTATATATTGTACATAAAGTTGTGAAATAAATACTATTTACAGTTAAATTTTTTTCTTTTCTTTCAAATCTAGTTGGATACTTCGTCATGAAAGTTATAGGGCTGAAAAAGGCACGTGTAGTCAAAATATGTATTGCTGTGATTATTTTCATTTGCATTGTCACATTTTTTATACCGAAACCCAAAGGTAAGGAAGCAAATTTTGGAGCTGCATTGGCAAATAAGGTAAGAATTAAAATGTAATTTTTTATTTTCATTCAGATATCCGGTTTTTTAGTTATAGAATTGTAATTTTATAATATCTAAAAAAAACTCTAGCTATTTAAGAATTTGGGTACTTCCGTATTTTACAACCTATTGGCAACATTATATGAAACGAAGCATCTGGTTGCCAATTCAGTATGTATGACACATAGGAAATCAAAGTGAATATAGAATAATTAATGGAGTTGGTGATTGTTGAAATAATGTGTAAGTACTAGAATTCATAATTTTTTTAAAGTAGATTTATTAAAATATAATCTTTTCTGTGTGATGTAGAACATTAGTTGTCACTACTAAATTATTGATTTCTTCAAGAAATGTTTTTACTTATAATCATAATTGATTGCTGTTAAATTTTTGATTTAAGAATAATGGCTAACATATTAATTTACTTTATAACTATTAAAGTTTTATACATATTTTCTATTAAATAACACTGATAAACTTGTAGCAGTTTTCTTTTACATTTTTTGTTGAATATTTCCACATAGTTGAAGTTTTTCCCTCTCCTCTCACAATAAGATTTTATTACAATTACTAAAACATGTTTTCGGCCGTCTAGACAGTATAGTACAGTGATTCCTAAAGTGGTCTATATGGACCCCCAGGGGTTGATGACGACTTACAAAGGGTCTACACCAGCGAAAAAAATAAATTGGGGGTCCGTGAAGGGTAAATAGGAGTCTACAAAAGCCTCATCTGTTTGTTTTTTTTATTTAATTTACATGGGCATTAAAATATTTCTGGTTTACATGTTTACACTTTTTTTACAAGTTTCTCCCATTCCTTGAGTGGGTCACAACGGACATTCCTAATGCCCACTGGATGTCCGGGTGAGTGAGTGATTGTGGTGTTTTTTTTGGCGCAAGAGAGCCGATTTTGACTAAACTGCGCCAAACATTTGTTTTAAATGACAGAAAATTTTTTGGAAATCAGTTCAAATTTTAAAATAAAGACATGCACAAGGTATATGTAATAGCAAATATTCATGAAGATTGTTTTAAAATTTATTTAAAAAATTTTATATTATAAAAAGCTAGGAAGTGAATTTATAAAAAGTTTTAAAAGTAAAAGTTAATATAAAATATAAGTCAGAAAAGCGTATAGTTCATAACAAAATGATTTAAAAAGGTAAAAAAAAAATTACCTTTTACTGTTTTGAACACTATTTTCGGATCGGATTTTGGAAGTCGTAGTGAATAAACGAGTGATTAGGTGATACTATGATTAACTCTCCCTTGTAAGTGATTTTATCATCCTTTTTGATATAATCTAGATTCGATTCAAGCTCATTTTCTACGTCATATGCTATCATATCTTTCTCATCCGTTGTGTATTCGACAGGTGCTGATTTCCTAGGTTTATGAGGAGCCATCTTAATTTCTATTTTTGGTATTATAGTGTTAGATGGGTTTTTAGGAGGACGTTTTTTCCTACGGGGTTTTGAAGTTTGTTTTATATCCTGGGATGTAGCAGATATATTGGATGTATTGGTGGTAGTTTCAAGAACAGGACATGCTGGTAAGGCTGTAGGCATTGATACTGTGGATGAGGAAGATGTAGCAGACATAGATAAACTATTAGATATGGCAGGAGCAGTATCTATTACAGAAATAGGGGGTTAAGATTCTGATGGCGATGTAACTGTGGCAGAAGATGTGGATGGTAAGAGGTTTTCTTGAGTTGTGGTTGATGATTTAGTAACTGTAGGAATTTTGGAAGACATTGTTGGCTTTGGAACAGGTATCAATGGTTGTAATAACTTCAACGACGGGCATACTATTTTTGTAATGGTTTCATCAGTTTGGGTTGTTATGGTTACAGTTGAGGGTTTGGCAGCCTGTGCATAAGTCTGGGATAACTGTGGAACTATTAATTTTCGTGCTTCTAAATAAGGTATACTTTGATTTTTTTTTTGATTACTTGAATTTCTTTTTCATTTTTCCACTTGGGGCAGAGTTTTGTATCAGCGGAATGAGCTTGAGAACAGTTAATACATTTAGGCTCTAGAATGCAATCTGTTTAAGCATGTCCAACAGATGCACATCTAGAGCAAGTAAGTTGAGCGTGGCAGGAAGTTTGTGAGTGTCCAACCTCTGGCACTTAAAACAGCTCAGAGGATTCATTATATAGGGATGTACTTTGCAATTTAGGTATTCAGCTTTAATGGTTGATGGTAATTTAGGGCTATTAAAGGTTAGAATTAAATGTTTAGTGGGGAAAAGCAATGAGTCTTTTTTTTATTTTAATTCTGACCTGGGGGACACCCTGGTCAGATAGACCTTCCAAAATTTCTGTTTCAGATGCACACAAAAGATCTGGTTCAGAGATGACAACTTGACAAGAATTCTAAGTTTCTTGAGGACTTACTGTTAGCAGAGAATCTATAAAGGTTTTAGCCAGCAAAAATTTGCTTTGTAATGCAGATATTGTTTCTATAAGTAGGTCACCTGATCGTAATTTTTTAATGGATTTAGATTCTCCATCTATACCTATTAAAGTTTTGCGAATAATAAACAGAGATTTTCATGACATTTCATTATTTTATAGAGATAAAATTAAAAATCGTGCATGTTTAGCAATATCGTCAATGTTTAAGTTGAATAAAACAAGGCCTTTACCCGGGCACAGCAGCATTGGATACATAAGCGCGAAAACGATTTTGTCCTGGCGTGCCTCCACCCATCACGGAATCCAACAAGGAAGCAGTGTGTTGGTCAGCTGACAATAGTCGGGCACGGCCCTTACCTGGAGCACACCCAGAATATAGTGCTACAGCATCGGAGCGAGGATCCAATGGGTAAACCCGCCACCCCTTATCTGCAGCACTAACCCTACAGCAGTGTCTCTTCGGGGACACTGAAGTGAGGTACCACCAGCCGATTGACAGGAGCGGGCTCACTCCTGCCACCCATCTACAGTGAAGTGTGGGCCAAAGGGAATGCAGAGGTATCCCCAGGCCACCATTCTCTTCCTTATGGGAGAAGCGGGGGCCAAAGGGAACACAAAGGTATCCCCAGAACACCATTTTCCTCCTTACAGGATGCCGCACATAGCTAACCAACGGTGTTAATCGAAAAGAAATAAAGCAACATAATCAAAATATTGAAAGAAATCTAAGAAAAAGAAACTAATCTAATGCAAAACAAAATGTAAACCAAAATGTGTTAGTAATAAAATGTAAGTTTTTTCAATAGAAAAAACTAATTGGAACTAGATTCATTTTAAAATATTTGTCTGTGGTCTGGACATGAAAAGGAGAAATGGGATGACAAGAAAGAGGGTAGAAAATAGAGAAGGATCACTAGGGTACTCCGGGGTCATGACACCTGTGTTTACCATAGACAGTAAACCTCTTGGATAAAGGAAAAGATCACTAGGGCACCTCGGGATTGTGACAACTGTACTCATTTAAAGGTGAGCCCTCTGAGGGTCACAGGATGTCCAGGATCATATTACTAATTAAAAAGGGACAGTGGAGTTTTTGGAAGTAGAGACCCACACAGTAGATGTTTCATTTTACTCCTGAGGGTTAAAATTAGGTTCGCTAAACGGTTGTGATTTCAACCATCAAAAGACTCATTTTCAAAGAAATTGGACAGCTGAAATAAGTACACAGTTCCATCTTTTATAATTTACTCGCTTGAAATAGCCACAGGTAATTGTTTTTAATTATTTTGTATTTTTTAATAGTAATATTTTAAGATTTAAAAGATAACTTTGTGTTTCTTTAAATAAATCAAATATATTGACGAACTGGTAAATCAAAGTTACTTCAAAAGAGAAAAGAAGCAGAGAGACAAATAAGTACAACGCAATTGGTTCAACTCTTCACAAAACGCGTTTGCACCTTGTGGTGGTGCGCTTTTTCTTTAGATTTACATGAGAAATAAAAATGCGGGCTAAAGCTGACACAATACATAGGCATTCAAAAAAATCTGTGCAACTGATATTTTCAATTTCAGTAATGTGAAGAAAATGACGAGCATTTTCATCAATTACTCCTTCACCCGGAAGTCCTCTGGCTGTCGAAAGGTTTGTGTTTGATAAGAATTTTTGCACTTTTTGAGACTGTTTTAGAGTTTTTGGATTCTAAAGGTACAATTTTAAGTGGAAGTTTAATCAAGCTGAAAACAGACATTGCCTACTTAACAGACTTTTTTAGTAAATTTAATGATTTTAGAGCTTGCAGTTATAAGGTGATAAGCTTAAATTTGATTAAAACGAATGTTGTTTTTCCTTAAATCCTAATTTCTATGGGTCAGTTAGACGATCATATCCAATGATTTTATGTTTCTAGTAATTAGTCCAAGTCCATCTTTTAGTTAATTTTGTTTATTGGACGAAACACATAGAAGACCACGCAAAGAACATTACCTAAACAAAAACCTACCTCTACAAGCCAGCCAAACAAAGTATGCACACTCTTTGCTGACTTGCAGCGCCATCTATATTAAAGAATTTAATTTATAACAATGAAAATTTCTTGAAGATGAATACTACCAAACATTCATTTTAAAGAAATCTTATGTGTAGAGTTCAAGAAAGCATCTTAAAAATGCAGGAAGAAAACATATGACAATATACTAACTACTGCTTTCAAAGTAAAAATTTTTAAAAAATGTGGATATGCCATATAAGTGCTCTTACTATGTGCTTAAGAAGGGATCCATGATCCCACAGAAGGTTACAAGTGATATTCCTTATTCAACTGCCAAACATATTGTTAAACACATTTTAGCCTTTAACTGCCTTCAAGACCTTGTATGTGGAAATTCCATGAAGGGTTTGTTAAAGACTATTCAAGATAATGTTTTTGATTGATCTCGCCCTACAGTTGTGGCGACATTACCCCTAACTACTGGTCATGGTTGCTTGGCAGTACACTTGTTTCAGCTTGGTATCCTACAGAGCTTAACCTACCAACTTTTCAGTAAAGGTATTATGGATAGAGATAATCTTAGGTGGCGCATTGTAATTTGGGACTGAGCAATATATATTGATTTGTGAGACTGTGCATGTGACTCTTATTTATGTACCTTGTTTTTTGTGTGTGTGTGGCATGGGCTATATTATGTTCTTTATTTATGTCATGTACCTGCCATTGAAAATAAAAATAAAAAATTAAAATATATGTGCTTCTTATAACCTTGTTGTTGTGTCCTTCCCGAAGGGAAGGAATGAAAGTTGTCAGAGCCTGAGATAGGTTGGAACTTCTATACGATAGATGACGACACCATCTATCTCCACCTCCACAATTTAGGCATGAAACTGGAGGGGAGGGAAATATTCTTCAGCCCCTTGCACCTGTGGCTTCTTATAATAAAGAGCTTATAATCATATTGACTTAATAATTTAATCTAATTCCTTCACAAATCAAAATGTAAATTGAATTTCAATCTTCTACACTAAATTAATTAATTCTAAAAAGTATAATATATAAAATTTGATTGCCAATTAAATATTTTCAAAATTATATAACAAATTACAATAATCCAACTGAAGCATCTAAACTACAGAACAATTTTTTACAAAATATATCAAATAGAAATATTCTATTAAAAACAGATACATGGATAAATAATGTTAAATGATTGTGACAATATAAATACAGTTCTGAAAAATGACAATAGTAAATAGTATCATCCATTGTTCTCTCATTCAAGGTATAAAGAAAAGATCAATAGTCACATATTTAAATGAGTATCACGTTATAAAACGAGCACTATTTAAGCATATGAAAAAATGATTTATAGATAATTTCAACTATGTACTATTGGAAAAGTTTTAAATGAATAATTATTAAAAATTAGTTAAGTTAAATTAATTAATATTTTTTTTAAAAAATTTGAAAAGAATATAAGTTAAATTAATCTTTCAAAATGCAAGTGTATACGTAAGTGCTTATAAAATGTTTTAACCTCTACAGCAGGGATTTTAAGCTTAATTACAATATTGGACCATCCAGTTAAATTATCTAGCCAGCTGAGTGGCGTGGTTTGTCGCTGGCCTTCTGCACCAAAAGTTGCTGTTTCGGCCCAAGTTGGGGGATTTCAATGATGCAGAAGATCAACAGCATTCATGTTGTATTATTATACAGCATGTAAAAGATCCCAAGAGTGTCTGTTTGGCTTGGGTGCTCTTGTCAAAATTAAATCTTCATGCAGGTTTGCTTGGTTAGAGCTCAGGTGCCTCCCTCTGGGGAGGAAACTGGGCATCAAATTACTTGCAGTAATTGGTATCACCTATATGGTGCCACACTAAAAAGTACCATATTTTCCTGTATATAATCCACGGATTATGTATTAAAAAAGTTTCAAATTTTGCTGTGTGTATTATACGCTGCCACGGATTATCCGAGAAAAAACGTTCCCCATCAGAAAAGCTAACAATAAAGTTTTGAAAGAAATGCCGTTTATGTTTTATAAAATAAATAATAGACAGCGCTTTCATGACTCGGCTGACGTATTTCAGCTATAACTAGTTTTTGTCCAATTACATTCAAAAACGAATTAGATTCCTCGGAAGGAAAAAACAGTTACTTGTCGCTGGCGCAATTTCCAATTTTCTCTTGACTAGAACTATTATGTCCTTTGAAAGTTTTTATCATGTTGAAACGAAAGTGTTAAGTTACACTGCAAACTTCAAGTTAAACATTATAGATAAGGCTACTTAAGTCGGAAATTGGGAAGCTGCAAGGTTTTTCAACGTTGTGAATTGAATATTCGTTTGTGGAGAAAAAACAAGACCAACTTTGAAAATTGTGATCGACATTAAAGAGTCGATCGACGTGGAAAACCTCACTGACCAGAATCAGAGGAAGAAATAAACTGATTTTAAAAGAAAGAGACAATGGGAAAGCAGTTCTCGATCTTAATTTTTTTCATGTGGAATGTTTTGTTGAACAACTCAAAACATAGATGGCAGTAGCAAAGAATTTTTTTGTTTTATTGAGATTATCGTAAAAAATATTATCATACATATTTAAAAAGACATTTCGTAATAAAAAAAATTTTCTGTGCAATTTCTTCTATTTTTATTTATATTGTGTATTTTTTATCTTATATGTCACTCATTATCGTCAGTTTATATTTCAGATTATTCGCCATAAAAACTGCTGCGAATTATACAATGTTTTTTTTACTTGAAAAAAAGGCTTTGTGGATTATATACAGGAAAATATGGTAATACCAGCTCCTGGGGAATGTACTCAGTCTGCAAAGGTTAAAATATCAATGTACAGCCCCATTAGGGGAAAAAAAAGTTGAATCATCTATCATCAGTTGATTGAGGTTTTAAATTTTCAGACGTCTCACCATTGACCCTTGTACAGTTTTAAACTTGTACTACTAACTTGTTGAACTACATTGTTCAACTGTATGTATTTAGACTCATGTAAAATATTGAAAAGTGTATCTCTTGTGTGGAAACAAAAAATTTGGCTTTAGAAGGAAAGAGATGGAATATTTAGTTTTAAAAGACCGACTGAGCTGTAATAAGTTCAAGGCAGTATCTTGTGCAAAACCCTCATAAAATAAATTCAGGTCATCAGTGTTATCTACCCTTATTAAAATATATAGTATGTTCTTAATGTCTCAGATCTAGTAAATAATTTACTCCCCAAACCCAAATCCTTAATTTTTTGCCATACATTTTGCAAATCTTTCAATTCTTTATATTATTACTTGAATCTAAAATTGTACTTTTGATGTAAATTATTTAAAAATTGAAATATTTTTTTCAGTCTATATTGCTCTTTCCTTTCTTTCTTTTTTTATCATTATAATTAAATGTGTGCATTTTTTTGTTCTGATTATGCACCTTTTTTTAGATGGAAATTAGTTAATTTCTCACTTAATTTTTTGTACCAAGAATTAAATACTGTAAATCCTGTTTGTGTTTCTAATCTTTAAGAATTTCAAATCACAGAGATCCAATACTTAATATTATAGGTAATCGTGGTAGATTGTGGCAAAAACAATATCACTGTTGTGAAATTTTATGTATTGTTATAAAATGCTGTGCAGTAATTTTTATTTTATTATTACTAAATTCTGAAATCTTGTGATAATTTAAACACTTGTGCATGATCTATAGAAGAATTGGTACTTAGGTATTATCACTACAATGCCAACGTTCTAGATAACTCACCAAGGTGGCAACCCCAATTTCACATATGTCCTGCGCGCTTAATTGGCTACCATGTGCTTTGTTTCACAAAATGTTGCCATTACAGTTGCGATAATACACAAGTACTTAATAATTTTTTACAGCACATTGGTTTGTCTGAAATTTATGTTAGTTTTCTAAGAAAAGTAATTATAATTTTAACTAAATTATTTCTCAGATTTTTCTTATTATCTTTCTTAAGCTAATTTAATTTGATTGCTTAACTATGTTTTATATTTATTTATTTTTAGGGTAAAAATGTTCCTCGTAGGCAAGGAGCTGTGTTTAAAAAAGATATTTTGGGAAATTTCGAACCTCAGCCTAGTGATACTATAAGAGAAGGACCTGGTGAAAATGGAAAAGCTCATTATGCACGCCCTGAAGATCAAAATGAAGTTGCACAAGTTATGATGGAATATGGAATAAATTTGGTTGTCAGTGATCAAATTGCATTAGATCGATCTATACCTGATAAAAGATTACCAGAGTAAATATTAACTTCTTTTAAACTATTTGTTGTAAATGGTATGAATGTCCTTCCTTTTTTTTTAAATTTAATTTGTATATAGAAAGTTTTATTCATTTTTTAAAAGCATAGACTAGATTATGTAATGTAGAAAATGGCTTAATTTATTAAAATGGTGTTTCTTAGAATTATGTTAATGAAATTGATTATTGTAATTACTTTATCATTATGTGCATTTGCAATAGTTATTAGGTACTTGTTATATTTAAAAGACAGAAATTAGTCCTCAATTAATGTTAAATTTCTATCAAACTTACATGTATCAGAACAAGAAAAATTAACATGTCAAGTTATATCATTCAAAATTAACACACTTTCCATGATTGCTCCTCTTTAATTGGACAATACTGCCTGAGAAAATGATAGACAGATGGAATTATCAATGAGCATGTCAACACCAGAACTGACATAAAATAATCTTCATTACTCTACTAAGGGATGTAATTTAATGAACATCAAAGAGGGAATTTAAGAAAAATTTTAAATGTATAAATGTTAAGTTTATTAATCTATATTATTGCTGTTAAAAAATTAAATAAGAAAAAATGGCAAAATTAAAATAAGAATTTTAAGCATGTGGGGAGAAACCTAGTATTAGAATTTAAAGAGTTTTTAATAATTTCTAAAAAGAATTATTTATAAAGTATGCAATCTTTTGAGGCCTAAAAATCTGATCTTTAATCCAGTGTAGCACTTGGCTGTTTTTTATGGAGAAAATAAAATAGATGTGGAATGTGGTTACAATTCCAAATACTTGTATTCAAATGAATTGATAAAAAATAGTGGCTATAGGCAAATTGCCAATGTACTGTTTTCTCCTAAAGACAAGACAGACACTTTTTGACACGTTAATCCTACTTCCCCAATTAATGAAGGGAATTAATCAATTAATATTGGAGCAAGTATTTAGTATCAGGATGATAATTGCTAAGCAAGCATGTGCACTCAAAATACCATGTAGATATGGGTTGAACAGAGTGGTTAAAGAAGCAAACTGTGGTGTTCTGCATCAGAGAAGAGACTGCATTTTACACTTGCTCTTTAAAATGAGAGAAATCAAGATATGAGGGCATAATTTAATCTATTGGGCATTACTTTATCATTATGTATTGATAAGAGTAACACAGATGTCACGTTCCCCATTGCTGATTTGTTTGAATTTTTATAGCTAGATTATGTTTCTGTGTGAGAGAGAGATGCATTTTTCTAGCAACCTTGCTGGATTTAAGAAGTCTTTTGATAAAGTGCATTTCAGAACGTTAGAAACGAATTCTTGAGAATTTTTTAAGATTGACATCAAGAAAAAAGCCAAATGACATCTGTTCCAAACAATAGAAATATCTTTGTAATCTATTTTCTTTATAAAATTCTTCCCATATCAAAGAAATTAAATCTTTATTTAATTTTTTGTACATTTTGTAGTATTTTAATATCTAAAGGTAATGCATGAAAAGTTTTTTAAAAAAAATTTATGAACAGTTATAATTTTTTTTTTGTTCCCTTGCGTGCAATTCATTTAAATTTTGGCAGCTTCCTTATAGGTTTTATTGTAGATTAGTATTAAAATAATGTGGACTGGTTTGTTAAGATCACCCTTGAAAGCTTTACTGTTATAAATCATGTATCAACAATAACTAAAAATATTTGCCTATTTTCTTTTCTACATAGATGCAAATTTTGGTATTATCCAGTTGATCTACCTAGTACCAGTGTTGTAATAGTATTCCATAATGAAGGGTGGTCTACACTTTTAAGGACTATTCATAGTGTGTTAAATAGGTCACCTCCAAAGATCTTAAAGGAAGTGGTTCTGGTTGATGATTACAGTGATAAAGGTAAAAGAGAGAAATAGCTAATGATTTAATAATTTTATTTTAAAAAAATAAGTGCTTATGTAGTTTTTTGATAGGATGTTTTCAATTTTTTAGAAACAATAGCATGTATCAAATGTTTTAAAATTTTATATTATTCAATTTTGGCAACTGTTTTTAAAATTAAAAATAAAATCTATTTTTGAAACTGTAAGACATCACCAACAAATTCATTATCTTAAAAATTATCAATTAAGAATAATTAAAGTTTTGGTAAATGAATAAAATTTTATGTATCCAGAAAAAATATTTGTGAGTGATCATGTTTTATGATGGTCACAAACTCATGGCTGACATATCTATCAACTTATTTGTTCAAGTTTTAGTACCACTAAAGATTTGCTGTGTAGATGGGTTGAGTCACAATAAGGCTGCCTTCGCCAAAAGTATGAAGGCCTAAAGAGAGTAAACACAGAACACATTTTTGGACTGAAAAATGACTCAATTTTCATGAAAAGTTGCAGCATTGTTATTCATGCCTTTGTTTACAATATAGCGTTGTTAAAATTTCAAAAAAAATATTCCATAACTAATTAATGTTTTCTCTTAACATGTAAAAGGATATCTCATTAAGCATTACAGTATAGGGAAAAAAATGCAGAGCATATTTTAGACCAGAAAATGTGTCAAATCGATTAAAAATGAGTGGTATGCTAAAATAAGAAGTTCTTTATAGGATAGTGAAGCCAGAATGTAATATTTATCTTTGAGTGTTTTTATATCCACAAAAATAGTCCGAATTTGCGTCCTATTTTTTAACATCAAGCGAAAACCTGAAATCTGTCAAGGCTCAAAGTCCTCATGTTGCTGTGGAAATTTGGAAAGCTGAATAACAGCTTGAGTATCATCCTTGTAACTTAACTGTGGTTCAGAATTATAGAGTCCATTACTAATAGTCTTCATGTAACTTGTGACTAGAGGCGGGTACATAATGGAGTAACTATATAGTGACAGTAATAAGCAATCATTTAGGAAAATATTCTCCTGATGCTTTCTTATACAGTTAATCTTTAGTAAGTTACCTTTTTTTTCCTCTTGCCTTATTATTTTATATATATATTAACTGTATTATAAAATTTATAAAGATGGATATAATAGAGAGGAAACATGCATTTATATGAACTATCCTTCTTAAGTATTAATTTTCTACCACTATTTTCTTATTCCAAGTCTCCACATTGATGAGTCAGTCTTTTTTGGTACTCAAAGAAGAAACATTTTTTTATAATCATTAATTTTTGTATTGTGAACTCCCACACAAAAAGGCAGTGAACTTCCTCATTTATTTTCATACAATTTTATTTATTTATTATTTGCAGTTTTAAATAGATTGTTTGGTTAAGAAAATATTCATATAAGTGGATGTGCCTCATGTGTTTTATATATTGTGTATCTAATAACATGTAATATTCAAACAAGCAAAGTTCATACTTTGGTAAAGGTTATCAAATTGATAACTATAATTTATTTTTATTAGCTATATATTTTTGTCCCTTTCTTGGGAAAATTTTTTCATTCAATGTTAGATTCTGTTTCTACCATATTTGTAATAAACTTTTACATTAGAAATTATTTCTTAATAGTTCATTAAGAGTACCAATAAAGCTTTTCATTTTAAGGTTTGTTATAATTTTTTATTATTATTTACAAATAGAAAACCTGAAAGGAGATTTGGAGGATTACATTCGTCAATTTGGGCAGCGAGTGCGTTTATTTAGGAATAAAGAAAGAGAAGGTCTAATTCGGTCAAGAACATTAGGTGCTCAGTATGCAATAGGTGAAGTTATAGTTTTCTTAGATGCTCATTGTGAAGTGAATGTGAATTGGTTACCACCTTTGTTATCTCCAATTTATGTCAACAGGTAACACGTTACTATAACTTTTTTTCTTTTTTACTATTATGGCTGTTTTTCCTTAAATTTTTTTTTTAACATTTATTATGACTGCTTTTTAGAAAAAAAATATCCTAATATTGATATATGGTTAGTTAATTATGATATATATGCTTATTTATTGTGTATTAAATTCTTCAAATATAGAAGCATTCAATAAATACACAGCTTTTCATATTGACTTATAAAATTAAATCCATGTTAATTAAACCGTTAAAGTATAGGTGTATGATACATAATACAAATTGCATGCATCAAAACAGATCGATTCGGATAGAGATAAAACTGTACGTATATTATTTTGTTTTCTATGCTGAAATCAGCTGTGATATTAATACTGAAGCTGTTTTTCATCTGAATGTCTAAGTTTTAACTTTTTAAATACTAAGAGAACTAAAAAAGTTTTCTGGAGAAAATATTTGAAATTGTTTAAAAATTGCTTTCCTCCATTATTAAATAAATTTCCTTGCCGGAAGCATAGGAAACCTATTAACAGATTTCATTTATACAATGCATGTTACTTTCGACATTTGAATGAGACAGTCTAATGTTTCTCTTCACAATATTCTGGGGTTCATTGTTTCTACTAAAATGCCAGGAAAATGAGCGAACAGTGTGCTTTAATTTTAGTTGTATAATTTGCTTTTTTAACTTAGTTCATTCATAATGGGAAATTTTTGAAGTGTTATTTTGAAAAAGCTTTATTAATTCTAATATTGAGCAAATATTATAGTTATAAAATTTTTCTGAGCCTTCAAATTTTCTTAATTATTATTGAATATTCAATAATAATTAAGAATTGAATTATTCAATATAAGATATTCTGCTGTTGTACAACATCACACACAAACACTCTCATGCAGTGGCACACACAAAGGGGATGTCCTAGGGGTCTGGACACCCCTATAACCCTAGATTTTTTCCCAATTGTTTATAATCCTATGAATATATTATGTAAAATTTAATTATGTATTTGTTGTTAATAATTAATTTTATTAATTAATGCTAATTAATTATTCAATAGTTTTTTTATTGTTTTTTTTCCCAAAATAAATTATTTAATAGTTTGTATTTTTTTGCTGAAAATCGAGCATGATACCAAAATGGTGGACTTTGACCCTGGCCCCCTTGAAAAATTTTTGTGTGCGCTACTGCTCACATGAATATTGTGTATAATTGCTAATTATTTAACTGAGTATTTCAGAAACTATATATATTACATACATTTTATTTTTACTTCATTTTTTCCACACATTATTCAATTTTATTATCAAATGACCTTTAAATTATTTCAAATAATTAATAAAGTGTTAATTTTTATCATTATTTAGGACAATTATGACAGTACCTGTAATTGATGGAATTGATAAAGATAATTTGGAATATAGACCAGTTTATCAAGGTGAGACTCATTTTAGAGGTATCTTTGAATGGGGAATGCTTTATAAGGAAACAGAATTGCCTGAGCAAGAAGCAAAGAAAAGAAAATATCACAGTGAACCATATAAGTATGTCAGTTAAAATTTTAAGATATTTTATTTAGCTTTTAAAAATGTAAATAATAAGTACCTTTGAACAATACTTTATTTTATTTTTTCTACAAGTTTCTTTATATGAATTATGAATGAATATAGTATTCTAGGGGGAAATACCAGGTATTTATGTATTATATCATCGATTAATATCATCAGATCAAGAAACATCACTTAATACCACAACACAATAAATGGCTGAAAAACTGTTTCAGCACATGTTCAAATTCAACCATGATCAACTATGCTAAAAAAATAACATCATTTAAAATTTGTAATGTTATTCTTTACTTATTTTGTTGTGAAAAATTATTAAAATTGGGGATTTAATTTCTACAAAAAAAATAAACAAAATAAGCAGTAAAGTTTTTTTTTCCCAAAAGTTGCTTTCTATTATGTTAGTACTAAAAGATCATGAGTTTTAGCAAAATGGAAAAAGAACATCAAAAACCCTGATAATTGCATTTAGATTTGTATTTATGCAAATTTATGTGGCATCTATATGAAGAAGACTCTACTGCAATTTTTAATACAATTGCAGTGGTTTGGCCACCTGAATAATGTAGTTATTAGATTTTTCATTTAGTTCAAGTGTACATTTTTTTTTAAAGTTTTGTATTTAATTCTTTTAAATCTTTGCCAATTTGTTTGTCAACAGTGACAACATTCGGCAATGCCTTTTCATTTGGTAAAATTGTTTGATTATATAATTTGTAAGTACAAAAATACAATATAAAATATTTTTGTATTTTTCAATCCAATGTTTTTATTAAATTCACTTGGAAATGAATAAATTATTAAATATTTTTGTAAACTGATGCACATTACTGCAAATATGTATTATTTAATTTATGCTGAAGCTATTATATGGATACAGTGATACTTCGCGATTTATGCTACCCCAACTTACGCGAAATCTGAGTTGCACAATTTTCAAATTTTATCAATTTTTCTTTTGTTTGAGCTCTACACTATTTGATTACTCATTCCCCATTTAATGTACATTTTTGAACATATCACCCTGAATCGATGCCTAGCCATAATAATTTATTTTCTGTTATTAATTCCTTATCTACAGAGTGTGTGTTTCTTATTACATTATAACCATTATATCATATTTGTTTATATATATTATATCAACTTAGATTATTTGAGAGATGACAATGTCATCCAAATAAAGTAGAGCCCCTGGCTCTAGAAACTAAATCTTTAAACCCAGTTCAATCAAAAGATCGAATGACAATGTGTTGGAAATTTATCAAAAGACCTCAGTCTGAGCCTCTTTTCTGCTTAGGCATGCTAGGTGCGTGCCTAGGGTGCAAAAAATTGGACTTTATAGTTTTTTTTTTCCATCATCATCTACTCGTAAATGGAATGTATTAAGTGATCAAAGAAGCAATGAACAAGAGCTGAAAATTAACAAGGGGTTCTTGTGTTGAAATCACAGAGAAACTAGATGGTCTGCAAGGACAGATGTTCTCAAAGCTCAAGTTACAATCATAATGAAATCAAGGGAACCCTTGAAGGTGTAATTGAAGACAATACTCAGACACCTGACATACGAGTCACAACAAAACACTAGAGCGTTTTCAGACTACTTTGATAACTGTGATTTGGTACAAAATCTTGTGAAGGGTGTACAAAACCAGTGAGATACTACAGAAGGAAGAGCTTGATCTTCTTAGCACTACTAAGAAGTTACAGACATTATCTTTGTTTTTATCTTATAAAAGATCCAGCTTTGATGATTACGAGACAAGAGCATTGCACCTGGCTAACAAAATGTCCAGCTATGAAAAAATCACAAAAAGGAAATTTTTCAGATGAGAAAAGACTCAGATTTTGAGAGAATAACGCCAAGAGAGAGATTTTGAGTTTGAGTTTTCATACCTATTATTGACAGTCTTGTAACTCAATTAAACAAATGAAAAAATTGCTACAAAGCTTCTCAATACAAAATTCCAGATGTTCAGAAATCTTCATGAAAAGAATTAAGAAGATGTTTCAAAACAGATGAGCTATGTCAAAGACATCAATGAAGAATAGTTTTTTCAAGAGTGTCAACATTTCAAAATGTATATGAAAGTGGAAAAAATAAGAAGGAGAATCTCTACTAAATCAAGAAGAACATGTTGGAAAGTACCTTCCTAAATTTAGGGATATCACAATGAAAATTTGATTCTTCCGTGGACAAACTGTACAGCAGAGAGAAGCATTCTTCCTTTTTGAGAAGAAAGACTGAAATGAGATCTACTATGGAAAATGAAAAGCTTAACAGTTTTATGTTGCTATGCACTCAAAAGAAAATCACATAGGAAATTGGTTACAATGATGTCATTAATGATTTTGCAATGATCAAGGCTCGAAGAAAACCTATGTTGTACAGGTGCAGTTACTCAACAAAGAGTAAGGATGTCCGAAAGTAAAAGTTAGTGAAGCAATAAGCAATGAAAATGATGATAATTAACAAGTTAAAAACAGTTCATACAATAATGTATGCTTTATACCAGTGCTTCTCAAACTTTGAATATTTGTGACCAATTTTCTATCATAGTTTTCATCATGCTCCCCATACAATAACAATGTATTGAATGCTGTAATAGTGTACTTTGATACTAAAGCTACAATACAATTTTAATTATAAACGATATGTATAATTAAGGATAACAACTATGAATAACAACATACGAATTAAATTTTGAATATGTTACTCTTAAGTAATAAGATATTTTAAGTAAGTTATACAGTAAATTAATGTTTTCTTAAATCTTTTATGTTCATACGCCCCAGATAGCGTTATCACACCCCCTTGAGGGAACATACCCCACAGTTTGAAAATCGCTTCTCAATACTTTAATTGCAGACGATTTCGTTAATTTACTGTACTAATTATTGAAAGAATAGTTGGGTAGTCCATGATACCGTAAGGTAAAAAATAAACAAGAGTGGTCAGACCATGCCACTATTCTTTCCTTGCAGCTACCGGTTGCCAGTCCAAGGCATGGTGGGGCTATAGGTGGTGGATAATAGAAAGACTCCTAAGAGCAAAAACAAAGAAAGGGAAAAGTATTAGAAAGTTCAGGGAAAAACCCATCATGAACCAAAACTGGAAAGGCAAGAGCTGAAATAGGTGCTCTGGAAATAGGAAGGGAATAAGGTGTAACAATTGAACTGCCTAGAGTGCCAGGGAGGCTAAAAATGGCCCTAGCCTCAGTTTAATTGACGAATTTTAGGAAATATAGACTCTAATGAAAAGCATATTTTTCCAACAAGACAAGGAATAAAAAAAATATTAGCATGCTGGGAAGAAATTTGCAGCAGAAAAAAATCTTTGAGCCAGCAGACTACTTTGTTAGATTTTATGAAACCTTCTACATCAAAATAGCTTCGGTTTGCGATTTTGTATTTGTGTTATCTAAGATTTTACTAAACCCTTTTTTTTTTTCTAAATTATCTTTCAGCTCTGGCCTCAATTAAAAATTTATATGTATTTATTTGCAAAATTATGCCCCAACTTAGTAGTTATTGCTTAGCTTACTCACCTACCTCTTAAGTTCAGGGTTACTGTACATATAATCAGAAATAGTGATATGCATATTGTGTGACTTCATTAAAAAGATAAAAACATAAAATTTATGATGGATATTATATGGTGGTGGGGCGGTGTTTTATTTGCATTTACTTAAAAATTGTACATTTTTTAAATTATGTACACTTTAAACGGAATAAACCGTTATTATTACTGTTTTTATTTGTTTTGCAAAATTTTATTAATGAAAAACCTATTGAATGATTTTAGTGTGCATTGCATGAAGGAAAAATAGATGTAAGCATTTTTAATCCATACTATATATAATTTTTTTCAGGTCTCCTACTCATGCTGGAGGATTATTTGCTATTAATAGAGAATATTTTCTAGAGCTTGGTGCTTATGATCCTGGTCTTCTTGTTTGGGGAGGAGAAAATTTTGAACTTTCTTTTAAAGTAATTTGCTTTAAAATAGCATAGTGTTTAGATTTATAGAATATATTTAGAGCTCTCTGTAAATTAATTTTGCATGAATGAAATCTTTACAGTTGGATTTTTTTAAAAAATATTAATAATGAAAAAAACTAAAATCTTTCGACTGAAGCCGAAAATCTTCAGACACTGGTTTATCTTGTAATGAATACTGGATCCAAATGTTACTCCTTGACAATTGAACTGAAGTGCATTGAAATTCTTATGTATTTTTACATGACTGGATAAATAAATATATATGATTAAAATTGATAATATATATTTCCTCTTATTCTAAGGCCTCATGATGCATATTTTAATAAGTTAAGTTTTAAATAGCTTTTCAGTATATATCTAACTTATTTTTGCCATCATATGCAGACATTGTTATACTGTATTATTATTGGCATAATATTCTAACATATATTATAAATTGCATCCTTTTCTATATAAGAAGTACATGAAATATATGTTTTGAATATATGTACATGTGTTTATAATTATTTTTCTATTTTTTTATTAACCTGAAGATATACATGACTTAGTTCAATTTAAAATTTCAGTGTTAGAAAAAAAATTGCCGAACTGTAATTTTATTATAAATTTCTCCAAAAGTTTGCATTTTTGGTGTTTGCTATGAAAAATATTAGTTAATACACTTAAATAAGTATAAAAACTGTTAAAAATAAAATTTATATTTGCTGATGTGGAATGATAGCTGTACAAAAATTTAATAAAGACAATTTGAAATAATTATTACAAAGAGTTATATTGATGTGGGGGGACAGTATTTTAATGGCTCAAATTCAATTTCACTCAAAAAAAATTATCATAAATTTTCAAAGTAAAATATTTATTGGCATCTTATGCTTGTAAATCATTTGTTTCCCCAAGCTCAAAAATTTAATTATAGGATTGTTTTTGATGCAGTTTTTACATATTCTGAAAAAGACTACCATAGCTTGGTTTATAAACAGTATTCTGATGTTGATTGGATTTTGGTGAAAAGTATTGTTGAAATATTGAAGTTATGATAAATTCATTTGGTATCAAAATATTTATATAACACTTAAGTCAAGAGAGTATATATTAATCAAATGTGCCCTCATCAATTGAGCATGTTTAACTTAATACTTGTTTTTATAATATTCCACTGATTAGATCCATTTCATTGCTAGTTAGGAATAAATATTTTGCCTCTCAGAATTAAATAATTTATAAATAAATTTCAAAAATGTTATGAAATTCTTGAGTTTCTTATAAAGATTCTCAATTTAATGATGATTTTTTTTATTGTATTGCATATTTCAGTAAAAATATATATGGTATTTGATAGTGAATAAGGAAATATATATATTTATGTTTTGCATGATCTTTTTCAGATTTGGCAGTGTGGTGGTAGTATTGAATGGGTACCATGCTCACGTGTAGGTCACATATATAGAGGTTTTATGCCATATTCTTTTGGAAAATTAGTTGAAAAAAGAAAAGGGCCTGTTGTAACTATTGTAAGTTATTTAATACTAATAAATATGTGTGTAATTAATTTAATTTTAAATGAACCAATTAAACTAAAATTGTATGGCTAATTAAATGTTTAGTAATTAGTATCTGCTGTTTTAGATGTACTCGAGAATAAAAACATTTTATAATGAAAACTTATTATGCAGTTTATATTATAGAATATTTTATAAAAATTGTTATGTCAAAGAAAACTCAAGTTTCCTACTTGATGGTAACATGTAGGCTTCTTTAAATGTGAAGTTAGAACGATCATTTGACAGCTTTGAAATCATAATTGCTGAACAAAAGAAATAAAGGATATTGGATTAATTTCTTTTAAAAACACCATTCATATTTAGAAAAAACAAGACTGATTGTGTATGCTAATATACACCATGATGTGCTTTACGAATTTTCTTTATTCAAAATTGAAAATTCATTGAATAATGAATCCATGTAAACAGCATAATTCATCTAACTTCATTAATACAATACTGGTTCTGACTTAGTTGTAATAAAAATTGCAAAAATTAAGGGCAACTTTTTTAAATGACTGCACATATACACTACTACATGACATTAAAAATGCAAAATCAAAAAGGAGTTGCCAGAAAGTGGAGGAATACTTACTTAAGGGGACATGGTATGATTTACGCACAAAATTTTTAATTTAATGATTCTCAAAAATGTTTTGGTTGTCCCCTATGTGTATGTGTTATGTAAAACAGAACTCAAAATACCATAAAAAGCTAACCATTTTTTTAAGGAAAAAACATACTATTTATTAAATGATTTTAAAATGCTATTCCTCCTACAAAAATTGACGTAAACACATGAAATTTGATTTATAAGTAGATCAAGCTACGCATAACAAAAGTTGGTATGGGTTTTGTGATATGATTGATATTTGTAAAATACTTCTTTTTATGAATTCCTATTGAAAATTCCATAAAAAATGTATAAATTCTAAATTCAATTATTTTTTTAAAAAATAAGTATTGCTTTGATTCAAAAATGCATACCAACTTTTGTTAGATGTACCATTAGCAATAGGTAAAAATCATTCAAAGCATTAGGCGCAATAGAAAAAAAGCCTTAGCATTTTAAATGAAGACAAACTAGTTATATTATCTTTCTGAGATAAGACAGTTTAAAGTTTTGATTTAACATAGAGATGTGAATAAAAACGAACGTAAAAGCTATGATAATTCTGCGTTTTTTATGTTTAGAGCTTTTCAATTTCTTGAGGTTGTAGAAAAGTATATAAAGAATAATTTAGGCTAAAAAAATTAAATTTGTTTTTGACTGATTTTTTCAATTGAATAGTACTGTGTCCCCTTAACACATAGTAACAGATACTTAACACATAGTGAGAACAATGTCAGTGCAGTAGGTTGTAGGGTCACAACATTTTTAATACATGATGCAACACATTTAGGTGCAAAATCAATGAGAGAATAGATGGTGTCCTGTGTGGGATGACTCCTCCATTTCCTGTCAACCATTTACCACAGTTTTTTTTAATATGACAGCAGTAGGGAATGTAAGTGGCATCCAATAACATCCCAAATGTGATCCACCTAACCATGATGTCTCATCTCATAATGGGACATTTCACAGATGAGACCAAATTGGATCTGTCAGCTCTGCACTCATACAATCATTAAACAAGCAGAATGACTCATCTGAGTATCAGACCTTGTGCCATTCCATTACTTGCATCACTGTATCCTGGCACCATTGCAAATTGAATCATCTATACTGTGGGGCCATTCCTTCTGAGTGTTGCATTTTCATTACTACATAGTATACATACAGATTCGTGTACAATATTTTTTATCATTTCTAAAAATTTTGATCATTATGAGTTAATTACCCAAATCATTATGTATTAGTTGCCCAAATGAAAAGTGGACATGTGCAATTGTGTCAGAATGACTGCAGCTATTGTAGTGCCACTGAACAGGAATATAAAGGAATGTAAGAGGTGTGCACCATATATGGCATTCAGCTGTGAAGCCTGTTAATGGTAGATGAAATTGATTGGACATGGATGCACATCTAAATGGAGACAGTGGGCCATAGTGCAATTTCTGATTGCAGAAGATAACTGTAATGCAGATATCCATCAATGAATGGTAGAAGTCTGCTTAGGTCAAATGGCTGGGAACAATTGATGTAAAAGTTTTCGTGAAGGATGACAAAGAATATCAGATCTGCAAAGCAAACATTGTGATCACCATTAACTTCATTGCTGCCATTCATGAAATGATCAGAGCATAACAAAGAATTTGGATTTGTAATATCAGTAATGAACTGAACCTTAGCAAAGGAATGGCTTACACATCATTCACCTACATCTACAGTACTGTGAAATATATGTGGAAGGGGTACCGAAACACCCTTGATCATGAGAATCAATTTAATGGGCCCTACTTGATCCATTTTGAGGAGGATCCTGCATTTATGGAATTCATCATTGTGAATGACGAGTCCTGGTGTCACTGTTACATACCTGAATCCATGGAAAAGAGCATGCACTCATCTTCTCCAGCTAAGAAATTGTAACATATTAGGGCTGCATAGAAAACAATGCTGTGTTATTTTTCTTCAGTTGCCATAGATCACTCTTGTTTGATTTCCTACTCCGATAGAGCACTATCAATTCAACACAATACTGTAGTATTCCGATGAAACAATGGAGAGTAATTTGATAGGCCTTCTCATCCAAAGAGTGTTCCTTCTCCATGGCAATACTCACCCAAAAATGTCTCCCACAAAACCCAAAAGACCTTGTAAGAAAATTCTGTTGGAAGTGGAACACTTACCATATAATCAGGATTTGTCATTTTATGACTTCCACATCTTTTGATCACTTAAGAGAGCATTACAGAGGAAGTGTTTCCATTTGGATGATGAAGGGAAGAAAGCTGTGCAAGACTTACTCAATCAAAGACCTGCGACAGAAACAATGGGATCAGTGTTACAATGTCCATGGTGATTTCTTTTGATTTCCCAATTAAGGTATTCTTTTTATTCAACTTGTCCACTTTTCATTTGGGCAACCCTGTACAGTTTTTAATTTTAAAATTAAAAGGTAGTTATGTTTTGTTTTTGCAGTATAGTTTATTTTGTATATTTCAATTAACTAACAAAATTAGAATTGATGAAAAATATTTTAAAATAGGATTTGTTTTTAAATTATCTTTTTAAATAATTAGAATTAACAATATTTTCTTTAATATATCCCATTTTTGCTGTTATAAATTTTGAAGCAAACAATGAAAGAAACATTACCTCCTTTAGGTAGATATTTTAAAATTGGCTTCATTTAAATATAAATGTGCAATTTTTTCAAAAGTGTGATCCTTTTGAAAATAAAACAATGTAATATTATTAACATTATCTAGTAATAGGTTTTGCAACTTTTAATAGCATATTTACTTATGCTTTATTAATAATAAAGAACTTAAAATATGTTTACCGTATTTTCCTGTATATAATCCTCAACAGCGTTTTATCCGCAAAGCCATTTTTTTTAGTAAAAAAATTAATTTGTTGTATAATCCACAGCACCTTATAATCTGCAAATAATCCAAAATATATATTGACAATAATGTAGTGTTAGATAAATTTTAAAAAATAGACAATATGATTAAAATTATATGTAACAAATAATACAGGAAAAAAAGTCATTTGCAATCTTTTCTCCATTGGACATCCATTATTCCTATAATTTCCGAAATTTCAATTTAAATATCTAGTTATTCCGACATCTAAAGGCTGTAATTTCTTTGTCAGTTCTGCAGGTATTAGTTACAGATACAGACTTCAGAAGCATTTTTAACATTCTCACTGAGATGTGCTTCATTAAGTCTGTAATTAAAAAGCTTTGGGTCACATTTTTCAAAACCAGCTTTGTTTTTTTCCTCCACAACGGACTAAATTCATGTGACGTTATTAGTCACATGATAACTGAGCCACGTGTTTTCAGCCAATCAGTTCATAAATTAATGCGATGTCATAATTATATCATAAATATAATCACACGCTTCCAGCCAATTAGTTCATGTGCTTCACTGCTGCCAACCAGGGCCGGCTCTAACAGTTTTGCCATCCCGGACAAAAATGGAAAATGCCGCTCCTCTCTCTCTCTCTAAAGCAAAAAATATAATTAAAAAAACAAACATAAATTGCTCACATAGATACACACTTATAAAACTTGAATAATTCCTGCAAACAAAAAGAGGTTTTGCAATATATTTATATACTGTATAAAAAATAAATATGGATATATTGTAAATCTTACATTACAATGAATGGATAAAAATGGGTTTTAAAACCAGCTAAAATGTAAGTAGACATATAAAAAGTCAAAGTGACAAAACTTTCAGTTTTAAAAAATACAAGGCAATTCGAAATTCAGGACATAACTATCTGTTATTATTGCTAATGAGTAATATGTAAGAAAAGGAATCATTCATTTCAAAAGGTCTGTCTTTTGTGAAAAAGAGTCTACTGATTAGCGCAAGCATTTATTTTAACTAATGAACTCTACTTATTTTAGTCTAACACTCAAGACTAAAATAAAACCTTTCCTGTGGCTCTCTATCAACTAAAAACTTATACCACTGCAGTGGCGTAGCGTGAGCTTTCGCTGCCGGGGGCCGACCGGAAATTTGCTGCCCCTCTATTTTAATTATAAGTCAAGAAAATTAGTAAAAGTAAAAAAAAAGGCTTTAAATTTTTTTTATTGATTAAAAATGCAGCTTATGTGTTTTTTAGAGCAAAATCTTCTATATAATTGTCAATAATATGTATGTCATGTTCAATTTCCAGAATAGCTAAATTTGTTAACCTTAACATGGACATAGTCGATCTGAGATAATTTTTGATTAATTTTAGCTTAGAGAAGCTTCTCTCGCAACTGGCATTACTGATGGCAGATGTTAAAAAAATTCTCAACATTATAACAATGTTTGGTAAGACATCTTCAAGCTTGGACTCAATAATATATTTTAATAAACCCAGAGAGTCGGACCTCATGAGTTCTTTTTTACAGCCTGGTTCTGTTGCAGCTCACAAGCTTGTATAGAAAAGTTCAAGTTGAATTCTTTAAAAGTCTTGAGGAGCTTGATCCAAATTAGTTGCTAACATTTATTTCAGTTCAGGCCTAAGACATATTTTGTGTAGATTCTGAGACTGTTGAAACCTTTCTGTGGTTCTGATTACACTAATTAACAAACATTGGTTACAAGTCATTTTATGATAACTGAACATCTTTACTTTGTCCCAAATTTGCTCCTCCTGATTCATACATTGGGTTCAAAAAGAAATTTCAAAGCTTTCAGTTAATCTTAGCATTAAGCGCATTCAGAATTTTTCCCATCTTCTATATTGTAAAGAGTCATTTTTTCAGAATGATGGATATTTAGTCCTAACTTTGACATAATTTTGAGCATCACAGTAATTTTGATAATTTTGCCTAAGCAACATAAACAATGCGCATTACTATGGACTAATAAACTTCTCACTTACAAGCAATGTTTGAAGCTTTCCTCATTTCATCAGTTTTTTAATGCAGTTAGTTTCTTTATAATGGTGTCTAATATAATTTTACAGCATCCCTCTAGTGCTCAAACGTGTTCCTGAATCCTCTTCAAATATTTACTTGTGGATTCAAGAAGAACTTCCCATCGGTGCGTCGACGTAGAAAAAAAAAAGTAGAAGCATTCTAGTGTACCAAAAAAAGTCACCGAATTTACCTCCACTGAAGGTGCATGTACACAAACTAGGTTTAGCAAATGTTTTGAGCAAGGAACAAATTCGGCATTAGGATTGATATCTTTTATTCGCTGTTTCACATTTGTGTGGCATCCAGTCATCGTGGCAGTATTATGGTAAGCGTGCCCTCTACAGTTCATAATGTCAAGCCCATCAGCTTAAGTTTGCTTACTATCATGTCACTTATACCTTCCGCTATTTGTTTTTCGTTTCAATAAAATTATAAAAGATGCCTCTACTCTAACTTCCTGTTTTTCAATCATCACATATCTTGCAAAAAATGTCATTTGCTCGATCTTACTGGCATAAGGAGGTTTCCGCGGTAGCCTAGTGGTCAAGGTATCGGATCGTGGCTGGCTTGTCATGAGTTTGAGTCCAGAACTACTAAAGATCCGCCATGTACGGAAGCGAAGCACGTTAAATCTGGCGAGAACTTAAACGTCCTCCTGTGTTGGTGTGGTAGTTAGGAGAGGGGGTGCCAGCTCAGGTGTCGTCCTCGTCACTTGACTATGGTTCAAAATTACGAGCTCTGTTGCCAAGAGCCCTAGTATAGCTGAACAGTGCAAAGTTAATGTTCACTCACTGGTATAAGGAGTGCAGTCTAAAATTATCGAATAATATTTGGCTTGTTTAATTCTATGAACAATTTTTAGTTTAATGTTCTCATGTAAAAGAGAAATTATTTCATTCTGAATATTTTTCCCTGGATAATGTACTTTAGTTTCTTGATTTTTTAGCACTCTTCAAATATGTTCTACCATTAATGGATTAAATTTAGCAAGTAATTGAATTATTTGTAGAAAATTACCATTATTGGAATTAGTATAGTTTATCACTCTTACCACTAAGGGCTGAGTAATTTTGAGCAAGCATTTTTAATGTTGCTATAGAATGCATTGAAGCACCTCGTACCAATAATTAGTCTCCGCAATAATAAGTCTTTGCGAATCGCTGTCAATTGTTTTACAGTATTGTAATCTCTGACTAAATTCAATCCAAGACTTTTGGATTTGACTATGGTTCTTGGATGTTTCATGTTCTTGTAAAGTTCAACGAGGTGCTTTCAACTTTTAAAACCTTCTGTGGAATGAGAACTAACGACATTGTCAAAAAGTTTGCAGCAAAAACAATATACAGAGTTTTTTGTAATGGAATAAACTAACTATTCACCGTTTTTTAAAATTTGTGCTGGTAGATTACAAAAACTTAAAATTTCTTTAAAACCTGAATACTTTTAGTTCAAGAAGCGATGTTTGATAGAAAAGAATGATTTGACCAAAAAGTTTCACGATTTTACTCTTACCCACGACAAGCTGAAAAAATTCTCGACTCTTCATGGGTGCTACTTTTCTCTTATTACACGCTTACCCCATTGCTGGGGTAATGAAATTTCCTCTATCTGGGAAGTTCGGGGAAAACGATCACAAATTGCCTCAGTAGGGTCAGCTAAAACTTATAGCCGAGGTTGAAATCCCTAGTCCAGTAAAAAATAGTTACTTGATGGATTATTTAAGCTCCGTGCCATTCCCGGGAATACAAAAAGTACTGAAATTTGACGATTTGCCGGGATCCCCTTTATATTAGTGCAGTGAAAATCTTGTTAAGATAAGCATATCTACTTGTATTCTGAGGTCAGGGGTATTCATACGCTTACAAAATCAAATTGCCCTGTAATACAATTTTTATTTTTTTAAGATATATAATCGTTGCAAATTTTGCTATCAATGGTCGACCTTTAATTCAGTTCAAAACAAAATAATTATATTCCATGTTTCCAAAGTGTAAATAAAAATATTTTAGAAATAATTTCATCCAAATATTTTCGTAGTGAAAAAAGAGTATTTTTCAAATTCAGTCCAAATGCTGCCCCGGACATGGGTCCGGTTTGTCCAGCCCTAAAGCTGCCCCTGTGCAAACTTTTGCTTTTTGCAGAAACTTTCTGTTAGAAAGTACATAAATAAAATGCAATTAATTTAAAAGTATTTGTATTATGTAAGTATTTTTTTTAATTTTGAAAACTGTTTGAAGAATTTTAACACGTGAACTCTTACCCAATCATATCAAATTTTAAATGTAATCTAAACTTTACAAGTTGAACAACTAGTATGTCAGTTTTTAATCATTGGGAAACACATGATTGCCATTATCATGTGACCATCATGAATTTCGTCCATTGAATATTTGATTCATCAACATTAAACAATCTTGCATTTCCCAATTTCCTACTTTGGTAGCCCTTCTCTATAACGTTTAGCTCAAAATCACTTGTGTAGTTTATACACTTCTGCTTCAACATGATGATATATGAACTTTAATATTTCCAGGACAAAACAGCTCAGGTCAAGACAGAATGCAAAATGAAGCTAGCAACTAGCAACAATATTTCCGAGGAACCGAATTCATTCTTGAATGTAATTGGACAAAACTGATTGTAGCTGAAATGCATCAGCTGAGTCGCAAAAGCCTTCAATGCCTTCTGTTATTTATTTTATAAAATCATAAATGGTATTTCTTTCAAAACTTTATTGTAAGCTTTTCTGAATGAGAATGATTATCACATTATTCACAGCGGCGTATAATATGCACAACAAAATTTTAAATTTTTTAACACATAATCTGCAAATTGCACAGGAAAATACAGTGCTTCAATTTTGTGTTTATTTTAATATGATTTACAAATAAAGAAAATTTGTGCTATTATTAATCCCTTTATTTAAAAGTATTCCTAACATAAATGCATGTTTGATGGGTGTTTTTTTTTCTTTATAAGAATTACTTATTTTTCCCCTCCCATTTAGAATTATAAAAGAGTAGTAGAAGTTTGGATGGATGAATATAAAGAGTATTTCTATACAAGAGAACCAATGGCTAGACAGTATGATCACGGTGACGTCAGTGGGCAATTAGCTATTAAAGAACGCTTACAGTGCAAGTCTTTCAAATGGTTCATGGAGAATGTTGCTTATGATGTTCTTCATAAATTTCCACTGTTACCCAAAAATTTGTTTTGGGGAGAGGTTTGTTTTTAATTTTTAAATAATTGTCTTGCTGTTTTGGTCTTGAAATTAAATGAATCACTTTAGCAAAAAAATTTATATGTAGTGATACTCTGATTTTCAACTTGCATTACCTTCTTTTCATTTTTAAATAACTTTTGCTGCATAATATGATTGAAACTTTTAAATTAAATTTTTTATTCATTTTAACCATTTGTGAGCATTTGATAGTTATCAATTAAAGGGTATAATTGCATGCTTAAGTTGCATAAAAACTGTATGTATTTTAATATGTTGATGTTTTAAAGTATTTTTATGCCATTAAACTAAAAATTTTCTTGCAGATAAGAAGCATGTTAACTGGCCAATGTTTAGATACTATGAGTTCTCATCCACCATCTATTGTTGGTATGAGTCATTGCCATGGTTCTGGAGGAAATCAAGTATGCAAATTCTAAAACTATTTTTCATAAAATCTAGATTTATTTTACAATAGTTATTTGTGATTTTAAGCAATGTGTACGTATTATTCAAAAAATAACATGTAATTTTTTCCTCTTTATATGTGAAGAACATAATGAACTTGAAGTAGAATTGCTTGTGATTACATCAGATTTTTTTTTATATGAAATATATTGAAGTGCTTAGTATCAACTCTTTTTTAAAAAAAATACCTAGAAATGTCCTTGTAACCTTGTGTGTCCTTTAAACCATTTTGAATTTTTTTTTACATTTAAATTAATTTGCATACTTTTATTCTGTAATTAAATTTTAAACTGAGTACATTAATTCTACTACACAAGCAATTTTCTAATTATATATGAAATTGCTTTAAACTGAGGGAATAAGATTTTTATCTACTTTATTACAAATGCATGGCAGAAAAATAGATTGAAGATACATTTACATAGCATTTCCCTTTTTTGCCCTGTGTTATTAATTATGCAGTTGTGGCCAAAATTGAAGGTACTCTTTGAAATGCTTGTTTTTCAACTTAACGTGCTTATGGAAAATGAACTGTTTCATGCAATGCAGATATTTATCTTTCATTTGAAAACAAGTCAATGTTAAATAAAAAACAGAGCTAAAATAAGACTAATATTTTAAAAATTACTGTAAATTTATTCTCAAAAAGAAACACTGTTTGAATGACCAAAAATGTAGTAACCAAGTAGTTAAGAATGCATCAAAACTTAAGTAGTCAGTCATAGTTGCAAAAATGAGTGAACTTTTAGTATACTAGTTGAAATCTGTTGCATGATCATCTTTCAATCAGTTTATTTTGAAAAGAAATGAAGTTAAATGTACAATAATTGAATTATTGGTTTTGACAATGTTTTTTTTCATTGAAAACAGCTAGAATAACAAACTGAACATCCATAAAAAGAACCAAGATTGCTGTATTTAGTGAAAATATTTTCATACTCTGAAATTGCAATGTATATAGGTTCAATTGTGTCTACTTCTCAAGTGTGTTAATTTTGTTTACATAATAAGAAAATAAAATTATCAAAATGAAAGGGAAAAAAGTGTATTAACACTAGATGACAAAAAAAAAGTGCCATAAAGAAAAAAGAATGTCATCTGAAACCATCAGAAATAACTTGAATGCAATCAGTGTTTATATTACAAATCTTGAAACAGTTAGAAAAAGGGTGTCAAGCTATTTCTTAATAGACTACATCAAGAAAGTATTTGGTGAGAAACCAAACATATTATCTATACTGAACAATTGAAACAGATCTCTTGGTTTGATTAGGACAAAATACAAGATCTGTTCAAAAAGTATCCAACCTCAAATTTTCCCCTGCACCATAGAGATTCTAAAAAAGCATCACTGTGCACAGTGGGAGGTGGCAACTTGATGCACATTTTATTCCTGTTGTTTCCTGCAGGAAGTTGAGTAAGGAACTGTAATATGTGTTTGTTGGATTTTTATTTCTGAAGATGACTGAATAACTTGAGCAGAGGTACTACATCAAATATTTTGTCAAAAGCTTGGCGATTTCCTAAGTGGAACATTTCATAAGATTAAGCAAGTGTTTGGGACATGATGCTATGGGGTCACACAAATTAAGGAGGGGTTTAACTGATTCAAAGGTGGCTGTGCACTCTCACCAGTAGAGATTGACTAGCCTTCTGGGGGGCCACAAACTGCTCAAAATGCAGCTGATGTAGAAATCTGATAATGAAAGATCATCATTTAACCATACTAGAGAGTGTTGAATAAGTTTAGATCAGTACAGGTTCTGCACATGCAATTTTGTGTGATCATGCACAGAGCAGCTGCAAAATTTGTTCTCAGGCTTCCGTCGGTGGAGCAGAAAAACTCTGTCTTGCAGTTGCACAGGACCTACTAGACACTATCAATGCAGAACCTGGTTTCTTGCGACCTCTGGTTGTTCCCGGAAATGAAAATGCAATTGAAAGGATCCTGTTTTTAAAGCAGAAATGAGATAAGGCAGAACGTAATGGTGAATTGAACACCATTCTAAAAGAAACCTCTCAAAAGTGTTTTTGGCAGTGGAAGGAATGTTGGGCTAAGTTTGTGAAAGGTGTGTGTGTGTGAAGGGGCCTACTTTGAATTTGATTAGGATCCTAATCCCACAAAGTAACCAAGATATTTTTTTTCTGGCTTTTAAGTTTGTATACTTTTTAAACAAACATTGTATCTTTATTTGGAAGTGATGATTGAAAATATGTACAATGTAGAACAGGAAGTAGTTGTATCTGGATTGTATGTGAGCCAAATGTCAACCACACAATTCTACTAGCACATATACGTGTATTTCAGTAGGTAGCTTACACTGGCTGAAGGTAATTGAAAGTGCACTGATTATGAAAAAATATATAGGTATAATCTTGGTAATTGCTACCTTTTGCCTTTGTAATTTATTTCGCAATAATTCTCACATATTTTTTAACAGGGTTTAGCCTTTTGCCACAATGTAAAGATATACAAACAATGGTTTAATACTAAAGTAATTCAGTTTTGAACTTACCAAGAAAATAGCCCTTTTTTATACCTTATAAAAATGTATATTGCTATTCTAAAAATGTTATATATGCATTGTCCATCCTTTAAAAGTTGATTCTTCTTCAATTGCTCGATAGTCCTTGAGTGAACCCTGGCCTTCTCCAGGCATCCCTACTTTTGGCAACTGTTTTCCAATTTTTGACCTTTAAAATTTTTAGGTCTATTTCAGCACAGTCAATCCATCTTAACGGGGGTCTGCCCCGAGGTCTATTTCCCATGGGCTTTTCCAGAAAGATTTTCGTGCAGCAATGATTTTCATTCATTCCAGCCAGATGACCAGCCCATTTAAGTTCTATAATTTGACAAATTTTACAATATCAGGTTGTTTGTAAATTTTGTAAAGTTCTAAGTTAGATCTTCTTCTCCATTACCCATTCACTTGATCCCCCCAAAAAATGCAGCATAAGATCTTTCTCTCAAAATTCCTAAATCTTCCTCATCACGTAAAGTCAATGGCCAAGTCTCTGATGCATAAGTCAGGACAGATCTTATAAGACTTTTGTAAAGAAGGAATAAAGTTAATTTGAGAAAACTGGATTTTAAATAACTCTTCAAGGAAAAACATCTAATTGCAGCAATGATTCTTTTATAAATTTCTGGGGCCAGTTCATTTTTATCATATATCTCTGTTCCCAAATAAGTAAAAAATTATTCATGAAGCTAAAATTGTATGTTAGCATCATAATACAAAAGTAAAAAGTACTTGTCAAACTTACACAAATGCCTCAGTAATGTAATTAAGTATAAAGGATACTCTACTAAATAATGAATGTGATATATGATATTGTTTCTGATGTAACTTTTTTTTACATAGAAAGTATCTAAATATGTTCACTTCTGTAAGTGTGCCAAGTTGAAAAATTTCAGAATTGTCCACAAGTTTGCAAGTTCTGTAGAGTAGTTGACTAACAATATTAATATGAAAATAATATTTTTCTTTAAAAAATGTTATGTATATGTGAATGTTGAATTTATTTATTCATACAAGCTTAGAAGCACGGTTATAATAAAAAATATAAAAAGAAAAGATCTAAATGGTCTTTATAGTTTGTAATATGCCAATATTGTCGAACTTGTATTTAATATGTATATATTTATAAGGAAAAATATTTGAAAAGCGTTAAATTCTATTTATAAAATTTCTTTGTTCTTTATCTTGATTATAAATAATTTTCAAAAAATAAAACTTTTATTTTTTTCAGCATGCAAGGGTAATTTTTTTTCCTTTTTTAATCATGTTTTTACTAATATCTCATTTTTATGTTCTGTTCTCAAATTCAATTTTGGAAATTAATATATTTGACTGCTGTTTTTTTCTTTTTATTTTATTTTAAAATTGGATTTCTTTTAGTTTGTCAAATACATGTAAATTTGTTAGTCTATTAGCTTTATTTAACCACTTTTTTAGTTTCCCTCAAATTCGTATTCGATTCAGTGCTGTGTGTTTTACATTCTGTAATCTTAGTATATGCTGAATGAATATTCATTTTACTTTCTCACTAATAATGGTCAAAATGGATTCCTTGAACAATTCCTGTCTTTTGATACCTTTGATGTGTTTTTACATTCAGCAGTTCATGAGAAGATAGCCTCAGATAGATACATACATTCGTTTGTTTACTTTTGCATTTTAAGAGTGTAGATGTCTAAGTAATAATACACTAATATATGATTTTTATTAATTTTTTTTCCATACTTTTGGTACACAAAAAAAATTTAATTTTTCATATTTTTTCAAATTTTATCAAATAGGATACAGAATAATGATAATAAAAATAGAATATTAAGTTAAGCTCATAATACTTTTTTCTTGTTGTAAACATTCCACATAATAATAAATTCATATGTAATCAAGTAGTCATGAAAAAAGAAACATGTTAATACTCTTCTTTTCAATTCCATTTTATTGAAAAGAAAAGTAATAAAGAATTGAATTAAAAGTACTTTAATAGTAGAAGATGTAAAATGCATATTTATTTGGTTTATAACTCCCAAAATTGGAATATGACATAACATGTAAGAAAATGTCGCACTTGTGCAGGTAATACTATACACAATAAACAGAGCATCCTTTTCTGGTTGCTGAATAATCCTAGATGTGCTTTTGAAGTTCAAAATCGAGTACGCTGGTCGATAAATGTCTGGTACGAAATATTCAAAGCAGACTGATTAGCCCAGTATTTTACAAGAGCATGTTAACAGGATCCTGATACTTGTCATTGCTGAAGGGTGTACTATCTGGTTTTCTAGAGGATTTTCCATTGAGTGACCTCTGGAATGTATGGTCCCAACACGATGGTACCTCGTCGCTCATGCCACCCATTACATTCAAGTCATAAGGTAGGGGTTGCGTTGAATGACCTGCACAAGTTACCTGTCCTGAACCCAATGGACTTTTCTGTGGGGATACATAAAAAGGAGTGTTTGCAACCCCTCCATCAACACTGCAGGAGTTTTGAAACCATATTAGGGATGCTTGTACCAGTCTGTCACATGCCATGTTGAAGAAAGTGCAGTGGGAAATACAAACCCATATCCAGATGTGTATTCATTTTAACTGCAACAGATAGATGAGCCTCTTTTCTTGAAATTGCAGTTTTGCTCAATGCAATCAAACATGTGTTTTTGTGCTATTCATTTGTATCTTTTTTATGCACATGTTTTTTGTAAAAAAATATCGATGGTGCTGAATGACATTTTAATTGATTTTTTTCGTACCTCATTCTGTTTTTGAGATAAGAATGCTAACTCCAAATTTCTCTACCATGGGGTGCTGTAAGCAGTTTTTTTTTCTTTCTTTTTTCTTTTTTAGCAACTTTGCTATACCTAGATCCCATTTTTATGAGTATAGCTCTTGCCATTCATTCATAAATTATTAGAGTGACAATGGACTTAAGCAGGCACACTGTATGTATGTATATATAACAATAAAACACTTTGGGAGAAAGTTAATTCAAAGTAAATGAATACATATCCAAATGACAATGAATAAAGTTGAAATGATTTTGAAAGATAAAGCTAGGGTATAAAATCTTTGCTGATTTTGTTATTTCAATATTTTTTAATCAACAGTAAATTATAACAGAATGTTTAAATTGTACTGATTATGTGTAACAATGTTGTCAATGATATAAATCATTTAACCAACATGACAGTGCAATGTAGATAAATATTTTTAAAAATTTTCAATGTGTTTTGTATTTATTAAAATTATTAATCACAACTATAATGACAGAATGTTTTCTTCATAAGCATGTATTGCAGAAGATAAGAGAGCTGGTATCTCAAAGTAGTGTTTATTGCTGTTTGGAAATCAACTTTTATAAATAGCATATTTACTCTTTACAAAAATCTCCTTTGAGCTTCTGCCCTGTGATTTCAGTTTATTGCTTTACATTGCAATTCATTGTTTGTGTATACAAATATAGAAATAACTTTAGATTTGTTTTAAAATGCTGTTAAATCTGTATATGTTCTCAGAAATGTATGTGTAAAAACCCTGTAATATAGTATTTTTAATATTTCAAAGCTGTCTTCACATAACAGTAAATAAAAGGGCACACACACATGCTTTTTCAGATAAAAAGTGCTCCAATGTTAATTTTACATTCTAATGTCACTGTTCTATTTAGAACATCATATTTATGTTTTCTTTAAAAAAAAATTCCCCTTTTATATGCACAGGGTCAATGAAAATAGTAGAAGGAAATATTAGTTTCAAATAAAATGAAATGTGTTAAGATACTGATGATCTCAAAATTAATTAGTCTGATTAGTGAATTTAACGAATCATCTTCAGTAAGACATTTCACTGCTGTGTGCTGTATTATAAGACAGAATGATGTGGCATTGAGTCATATAGGTGCCTGGTATTATTCTAAATCAGATTAGTTGTGTTTTGTTATATAGTAGAATTTTCTTAATCGGAAACTTTATAGCATAGTTGCAGATTATGTTTCATCTACTTACAAACATGCTCTATAGGGGACAAATTCAGAGAGTAAGAAAACTGTAAACATGATCTTGACAATTTAGATAACCCATGTTATATGGGCTGAACCTTATTTTTTCTAAAAAGCACTAAGCTCTTGGTGTGAAATGGGAATACATGAAGCTGTACATTATCATTCACATACCTCTGAGATGCCATTGTGTCATAAGCCATTACTAGTGAGGATCAATAATCAAAGGTTATATCCCCAAACTTCACTGCGTACTGTTTGGGTGTTGTGCCTCTATAGCAAGGTCAAGATTAGATCGCTGTCCACAGGCCATGTACTCTGTTTTTCATACTTATGAAGCCTCTACAGCTCCATAAATAGAGGATCAGGTCACCATTGGATTTGTGTATGCCCAGTAAATGATTCTTTTGTCCTGTTCAAGTGGTTTGTTTGGACTGTCCTGAACCATTTTACAATGTGGTTAGCTTTCTTCTCACGTAAACTGTTGCTTACACTGTCTGGTAATATTGTTGTAATCATTCCAGGTCAGGCTATATGGCATACTGATTGCCTTGCAATTTTCATTCTAATATTGAAACTTCTATCAAATGTTCAAATCCTTTTGTTTTTGGCAATATTTATCTTCCATATTATATTGCATTAGTTCATGTCTTTCTTGTTCATATGACGTCTACAGGATGTAAATATTTTTATTTGGAGTTTAGACCTGTGTCACCTCTGTGTGTGTTTTTATGCTCAGTTGCAAGAAATTTAGATATTTTCAATCTTTTGCTATTTGTAAAATTTCAAGTATTGCATTTCTTTGTGGTGTGCTGTTTTATTCATTGACTGAAAGTGTGGTGTAATGCTTAATGGGTTTTCTTTTTTTTATTTTGTCTGTTCAATATAAAAAGAATGCATTCATAAAATATTTTTAAATTTAAGGTTACAGAGTATTTCAAGATTAAGATTTTTTACTTGTGAAAATGTTCTATTTTAGGATATATCTCTGACTTCAGATAAAGACAACCTTAATCATTTTATCTATATGGTTGAACCTGTTTTTGTGCGGTAGATAGGGACGGCATAAAAATAAACGCACAAAAAAATATTCAAAAATTTTATAAATTCTTACATAAAACAAACTAATTTGTGGAAATACTACAGGAAAAAAAATTTATGCGGTGGATAGGGCCCTCATTAAAAAAAGTCCATTTATAAAATATGCCCATTATTTATGAAATTTATGTAAGAGCACTTCCATAACCAAATACATGGAAACATTTTAAAAACATATAGTTTCTCATTGTATTTACGGATAAGTTTTCAAAATGCACATACATAATTCATTGCTATTCATCGTAATCCAAAGCCCTGTAATGAATAAGTTAAAAATCGCTTTCGTCACTTGAAGGTACAATTTCAATTGATTTATTTTTTGGCAACATAAAGTAAGAGATAAGTTTTTGGGATGAAGGTTGGTTAGTCAGTTGCTTGTAAATATCATGATAACCAGATATACATGATTGAGGCCCTTTTTGGAATTTTATACTCCTTTCTTAATTGGTATCTATTTGAAGAAAATGCTTTTCCAATTTGTTGGAAAGCTGGATGCCAGCATATTTTTATCCACCCTCAAAGAATCCGGTTCTTCTTGTCGTCTTCATAATTTATCAAATTATATATTCATAATGTTACTGTCATTGAAAGTTTAGTCTTCAATCAAGCGCAGGCTGCTGGAGCATTAAGAGAAAGCAACTAAATGCGCATTGTCAGGGGACTATTTATAACAAATAAACAGAGCGTCTTGAAGTGTCTACATTTCAGTGACGTAACGTATACCCCCGCATCACGAGGGAAAGGATTCTAGGGGCCCAAGGCCTGACTTATGCTAAATACGTATTTACCCAATTTATAAAATATTAAAGGCAAAACCTGACTTTTAGAGGGGGTCCTAATAATTCTCCGTTACACTATTGGTAAAATAGATAGAAAACATTACAGTGGAGCCAAAGCCATTGAGTCCTGCCATGAGGGAGGACAGGACTCTAGGGGCCCAAGGCTTGACTAACGCTAAATACATATTTACCCAATTTATAAAATGTTCAAGGCGAAACCTGACTTTCAAGGGAAGGGGAGGTCCAAACATTTTCCGTTACGCCACTAATAAATAGATATAAAACATTACAGTGGTGCCCCAAAGCCATTGAAATTCATATACCACATAAAACAATTGCATAAAAAAAAAACCCACACAAAAACAGGTTCTACTGTATTTATAACTAAGGAATCTTTTTGTATTAACCTGTTTTCTAGTAAATGTATACTTATTCATTATTCTGTTTTGCCAGTATATAGCTCTGTTTTAATGTTACATTTTTGTATTACCTTATTAGCTTCAAAAGTGTTAACTAAAGTAACTTCCTTTTTTTCAGCTAGTAGATATAATTGAATCAATGGTAATTCTTTTTAATGGTTTTTTTTTAAAAATATTTTATGTAAACAATTATAGTGAAATCTCATTACAATATCTTTAAAATGGAAAAGGAAGAGAGTTGTACTTTTGTACTGACTTTCCTATAGAGTTATGTCAGATTTTTCTTTCTTTAACTATATTTTGTAAAAAAAATGATTAAATAATTTATAGCAATGAAGATTTTTCAAATTTTGTTTTAAGCTTGTCTTCAATATTGTTAAGAAGCATATATATATGTATAATCAGTTACAAGTTTAAAAATATTTCTCATTGTTCTTGTAATGTTATTTTTAAAATAATTTTAGGAAAATGTTACTTTTGTTTTCTGCCTGAAATCTGAGATGCTGTAGTCTTAAAGACATAGTGTTGAAATGTCATACAAAAAATTCTATTTACTAATGGTTTTATTTTTACCTGAAGGTGTTTCGTTTGAATGCTGAAGGACAGTTGGGAGTAGGTGAGAGATGTGTCAATGCTGATACCGATCATATGAAATTAGTCTTCTGTACATTGGGAACAGTTGATGGGCCATGGGAATACAATCCAGTAAGTTAATATTGATTTTAAGTTTTTAAAATAACTTTTTCTCTGCTTAAAATTCTTTTTATACTGTGGTGGCTAAAAAAGTATGAAGATGTAAAATCCATGGATGAAATAAATTTCAATTCTAAAGAAATGTAATCTTTAATGTGTGTTTAAAGTGAAAAGTCTAAATAAATTGATTTTAGCATTTTTAGACTATATTAAAACATGTACAATTTTATAATTGAATTTTGTTTAATTTACATATATTAAATGAATATTCTTACTTAAACTTTTGTTTATTGTATATACATATGAATTTGTTTCATCTTTAGACATCAAAGCTGCTATTTCACAAACAGCATCAGAAATGCCTGGAATTGAGTCATGATAAAGGAAATCTTAATTTACAGCCATGTAATAATGCTTCAAATGGACAAAAATGGATTTTTAGAGAGCTTATTGTAAAGTAACCATCATTTGAAAATATTTGGTGAAGGATTATTAGACTCGATTTCACTGCATTATTAGGTGAGGTTCTGAAGGTGCTTAGGTGTGTGTATGTGATTTGTATATAACTTTACACTGGTGATTGTTTATTTTGTAAATACATTAATATAGTTAAATAGTGGTTTGTGATACTATTTTCTAAAAATGATTTAGAAAGTATTTCTATGAAGTGTTTTCAGGGAAAATGTTCATGTAATGTGTCATATTTTTTTTAAAAAAATATATATTCAATGTTATTTTAAATCTCCCATCTTTTATAAGAAAAGATTCTGTTAATCATACCGTTTATTTATTGTAAAATTTCTTTTACATTCTTAAGGCTAATTTAAGAAAAAGACAATGCAATTCCTTGGTATACAAAGTTTTTTATTCAGTTTTTTAGTTATGTATCATATTTATTCATGTAATGCTTATATAATTATAAAAACAGCAATTTCACTTTCAACTCCTTAACAATTTGGAGGATATTCATTCCTTCCTTTATGAAAAAATAAATATTCATATTGATTACAATAAAATTAGAATTTTAAATATTAAATTATACTAAAGTTATTCCAAAATTTCCAATTTAAATTAAACAAAGCTGTGGAATTTCTCAAAAGTTTTATTAGATTTTGTGTTAAAATTTATCATATATTATGACATAATTATTAACAGTCTAATCAAATACCTGATTCTAAAGTTACCTTTTAGGCTCATTTAATTGTACAACTTCGTAATAAAAATAAATGATATATTGAACTAAGGTGTGTCCTAATCATCAGATCTTGGTTCTTTATGATTGTGTGGCTTGTTAAGGACCCATCAATAGAAAAACACAAATTACTAAGCATAATAAGTTTATAAAGACACTTAAAAACTCTTGAATCATTTCTGCAAATTTACTGTTCTCATTTTATAAGTTTTCCTTCATGAAGGCAGTTCATTGCATCTAAAAAACCTGGCATTACTTGCTGAGAATTGGATGAAAGGAATTACATTTGTTACTGGAGGATTGTGATTTCGATATTTATTAAAAGTTATTTTCTGTGTATTTTTTATTTGTATCATGTTTTTTATTCTGATAATTTATGTAACAATTTAATTAAAAGGAACTTTGGCAATAATGATAATTATTATATTATATATTATCTATATTATTAATTTTATTCTTAGGAATTTTTTAATAGTGTTATTTTTATTTTTCATTTGATAAGTGAAATCTTAGTGAAGTAAAAAAGTATATGGTCAATTACTTTTTCCGGATTAATATAATTAATCCAGAAAAATATAAGTAATCCGGAAATCAATTGTGATTAACAATTGAGTTTGAGCTGTTTGAAATTTTGCATTTCATTCTCAATGTTTAAGGTTGGGTATTTTTTAGATAGTTTAGAAACTATTATAAGGCTCAGTTTTTTTAAGTGTATAATTTAAGTAGTTATTTAATAAACCTTGTGTGTCATATGTACAACATAAAAAAAATTAACTAGGAAGTATTGGAAAAATTATACATTTAAACAAAGATTGTTGATTAAATTCTGTTCTCTAATATTCTTTGTAGGTTTTTTTTTTTAAGAAAAAAATTGATAATGTCTATTATCTCTTAAATTTTGTAAAGCTTGAATAATGTTGAATGAGAAATTCCAGTTGGTCAAAATAAAAATATATGAATTCATTTTAAAACTAGTATGTAAAATGCATTGTGACTTAATATCATATATTAGTTTTTAAATAATTTATACATTCCATTTATGTTAAGAATTGTATGTAATCTGTTACTGGCAATTTGCTTCTATATATATTAAAATTTCCATTTGTTTTATTAAATTTTTGTAGATCTAAAAGAAATGTATGGGATAACTCTTGAATATCCTAAGTTAAATACTTGTTTGTGTTATTATGATGTATTAGGTTTTTTACTTTATTTATTATATTTATTGAGTAATAATTTGAAAGAATGTAACAAGATGAATGAATTATTGTATTTGTAATATTTAGTTTTATTCTTATCTGTTCTTTCCATAGAAATTTCGTTTATAAATATAAATTTCTCTTAAGTTCTTAAAAAAACAATATCAAGCTGAAAAAACTTTTATATATTGCTTATAATATAAAGTTTAAGTTATATGTTAAATAATTGAATGAATGTATGAATTATGAAAAATTATCTTGATTTGTATGTAAATTGAAAATATACAAGTGCCTATTGTGTATATAAAACCATTTTTAAAAAATGTACTTGAATATTATATTCTAGATTAATGCATGCAATTTTTGTGCTGTATTAAATATTTTGGATTAAAAGTCTCATTTATAAAATTTTATGACCTTGATCTCTTGTTTACTTGTATATAATGCTTCTTGAATGAAATTTTTCACCAAAAACATTTTTAGTATGATGTGGAGGACATACTTCATTATTTGAAAGCAATGTCTTTCCACACAACAAAATATTGCACTTTTGTAATTTAACTGGTAAAAAAATTACTACAGGCTGTTTTATCATTTTTTTCCCCTGTTTTTCCATTTATTTATTTTTTTTTTTAAAAGAATATCACTCACATAAAAATTCTGCAAAATGATTTGAAATTTGAGGAATATTTTCCTATACGGGGTAATTTTTCAGACCTATATAAAATCATTTAAAATTTTTACTGATATTTGAGTGATGCAAAACATGTTATTTTTTTCTATGAGGATATTGTTTTTCTTTTTTATTATTAATTTACAAGTACATCTTTTACTACAATACATAACAAAAAAAACCAAAACATCACTTATTTAAAGACAGTAACTGTCTTCTACTATATTTGATTATCTTCATAAAGCACCAGGGCATTGCACAAGATTGATATTTTTTGTGCATAATCTTCAATTTTTGATCTATACTTGCAAGTATGTAAATTTTCATTAGGGAAGTCATCACCAATTACAAAGTTTAATCCTCTTATGTATGTACATGATAAAAAAAACTTCTATTAAAATGGTCAAGTTTATAGAATTAATGCATTTAAAGTTGTCTAATCAATTATTTCATGTGAGAATTCTTTTAAATTTATATATGTAATATTTGGGAATTTTTCTCAAGATTCTTTTTTTTTAAGCCGTCTGGTTTGTTGCTGACTTTATACACCCAAGTTTGCAGGTTCAAACCCGGCCCAAGTTGGTGGATTTTTGTGATACAGAAAATCAACAGCATGTTAAAGATCCCTAGAGTGCCTGTTTGGCTTAGGTGCTTTAGATAAAAATTAAATTCCTGGTACGATTTTGCATCTTTAGAGCTCGGGTGTCTCTATTTGAGGAAGAAATTGCATCAAAATTACATTGCAGCAATTAGTTTCCACCTGTATGATTCCACATGAAAAAGAAATACCAGCTCCCGGGGAATGTACTAGGTCTGCAACTGCAAAATACCAACTTGCAGCCCCATTTAAAAAAATCATTTTTTTTATTAACACAGTAGAAGTTACTTAATATTTCAAATCATTGTTATCTTCTTCATACTTTTTCTTTCAGAAATAAAATCACATTTTGCTGAATGTGTTAATACAAAATCAATATTTCAAAATTTTAGTTTCTTCTCTTATTACCTTATCTTCATTCAATCACAATTTAATGTACTTTGATGTATATATTTTAGAAATACTATCCCAGGAATGTGCAAACATTTTTGATCGAGGGCCAAACATCAGGGGCGGGGGGGGGGCAAGATAAACTTTTCCAAAATTTTAAAAACAATATACAAGTATTGCAAATTAAATATAAGATGAATGAAATTGCGGTTATTTCATTTTTAAAAGCTCCTTATATTGAGATTCAAAGTGAGAAGTACTGATTCTAAGGAACGAGGCTATAAATGCTCATCCGTCAATCTACTTCCGAAATAATTCTTTCTAAGGTTCATTGTTGAAAATACTTGTTCAAATACATAAGATGTAGTAAATATAGCACTGATTTTCTGGCCATGAGATATTAAATTTGAGAAACTTACTTTCGATAATGATTTGTAAAACTAACTTTGGCATATTTAGAAACAGTTGCTTGAGATTATTGTTAGATTGCAACTGAATTACTTCAAGCTGCAAATCTGACCTCACTGCTTCACAATTTATGTTGAAAGGCATGGTAAAAATATCCTGTTTGAATCTGCATTCGAACTCAAAAAGCAGTTTTTTCAAGCCCATCTTCATAATTCTTTTCTCTTCATTTACTAAGGGTATTGAATTTAACCTCGGGAAATGAGACAAGTCGTCCTAAGCTTGCTGCTCAGCACACAGATTAAGTTTTAGTTTAAAAGCTTTGAGATGGGGCCAGATATCATCGATAAATTGATGTTCCCTTGATCTTGACATTCAAGTTGCTCATATGACAAAGAAAATGTAAAATCCGAAAGCCATTCAGTATCTTCTAACAATTCGCTATCCGCAGAGCACTGTTTCTCGTGGAAGAACGATACTATATCGCATCTTTCAGCTGACAAACTCGTTCGAAAACACATCCTGCACTAAACCACCTTACTTTTGTGTAATACAGTACATCAGAGTATTCAAATTGCTTGGACTGAAGAAAATATCGAAATTGCCTTTGAGTAAGCCCACGAGATCGAATAGTGTTTACAAGCTTCATGATTGCATCATGCACAGGTTTCATATTCATTGCAGATTTACACAGAGCATTTTAACGTATGACACAATGTAGATAGAAAAACAACATTGTTCCCTGGATAGTTTTAATTAAAGAGTCCAAGAAATCCAGGGGGGTTATTTTCCTGTCTTATTTGGTGCTCCATCGGTCGTAATATTACATATATTTGTTATATACACTTTCAAAATTAAAAGCCCTTCCTGAAATTCACAAAAAATATCAGATCCCGTTGTAGGTCCCTTTAAAGAATGCAAGCACACCAGTTCCTCGGTAATTTCAAAGTTCTCATCAACACCTTATAAATAATACTAATTAAGCAGTATCATTTATATCAGTGCTATCACTCATAGCTATGATGCAAAATTTAAACAGGCAAATCATTGACACTAATTGGGATGTCATATTTTTATCGATGGCTTCAATTCCAGAAGTCGCTGTTTTTCGAGATAAGCCTACAGTCTCAATTATTTTTCTTGTTTCGACATTAAAAATAACAAACTTGGAACATATATTATTTAACGAATTGCCCATCACTGAGAGTTTTATTATTTTTAGCAATATTATATGCTACAATGTAACTTGCATGTGTAGCTGCTTCTTGGATACTGTTTACCTTGAAAAAAAATTTTGTCGGCCTGATAATTTTTTACAGAGACTTTATGCATTTTATTTTCTTTCATATTCGGACATTGCTTCGTAATTGAAATTCTCATGCTGAAATGTGAAATGACGGGAAATGTTTTTTCTTGAAGACTGCTATAAAAACTGGATTATTTTTTATAACTGTAAAAAAAATATTTCCACGTCCATCCATCATTCAACTGAATCAATTTTGATTCACTCTGCATCAGCTTTACGTTTCTTAGTAGCCATTTTGGAGTTAAAATATTTTACGAACAACGCAAATAAGCACTATACTTTTAATAATTTTACCACTATTTACAATGATGCTATATGTCCATAATCTTTCCATACGCAATTAATAATATTTGAACTCGCACCACCTCTGGTTGGACCTTAAAATGCGCAGTCTGCCCCACATGGGAGGTCTAATTTGCTTAAATTGGATTCCCATACGTCTCCTCTTCGAGAAAGAGATAACGCTTGTTGGCGCCAATCTATACCTATAACTAATAAAGAACTTCCGTTTTTAACATTTTACCGATTGAAAGCTGTCTGTGCTTGCTATTTCCGTCGATTTATATATTGTAGAACAAGAATAGAGAAAGTAAAAAGATCATCAGTCCTTTGAAAAAAAGAAACAATATTTAAACAAAATAGAAAAGGAGATGAATGTATAAATATATATTTCTTCCACAATTTGCCTCGGACCATTAAATTAAAATTCTATCTGCGGGCTGGATAGAACGTTCCGGCTGACCGGAGTCGACCCGCATGCTGTAGTTTGCCCATCCCTGCACTATCTTCTCAGTTTTACCTATATGCCATACAAGCATTGTGTTTGGGTCGTTACTGATTTGCCCATATGCTGTGCAATCAATCTTGTTTCACTCATATCTGTTTTTATTATCAAATTAGTTGTATAGATGGTGATTGTTCGTCAACTAAGTGATAGTCACTTTCTATTGTATTTTCTCTTTTGAAATTGGTTCTCATTAGTACACTCCCCCCACATTTTATATCATTAGACAAATTTTTATCTTTCAGTGCTTAGCATTTTTATTGTATTTTACAAATTACTTTATAATTATATTCAATGCAACCTTATTTGGAAATAATAGCTGATTTATTGTGTATGCAGATAATTTCTTGTGATTAGAACTATGACTCGGAATCAGAATCTAAAATATCGTGTGGGGGGGGGCACGACCTCGCGGGGCATAGGGCCTCAAAGTCGAAACAAATTAAACGAAAAGTAAGGAAAATCCAAAAGGTCACTCCACAGGGCTTTTTATAATTAATAAATTAGAAAATTTTGATTCTATCTGTTTTTCACCATAAGATCTCGAAAAATTGATATATAGACTTTTTTTAGTTATTCTATTTATCGGTGCATAAAAGTATGTAAATAAATAATTCTTGAAAAAAAATATTGCTTTCCATTTTTTTTTTATTAAAAATTTCTCAACTTTGTCGTTTCCGCTCATTCGTTCATATTTAGTCTGGCAACATTAGCTGGAGATAAGTTGCTATCGCGGGGAATACCCGTCAGAGACGGGGCGTAGCTCAGGACTTCCCATCATTAGAAGGCCAATTAAAGTATCGTATGCAGACGCAGTCTCACTTCATGCTTCTATATCGTAAATTTTATAAGTATTTGATGTGAGAATAAATAATAGTGTGTGTGTGTGTGGTACTGGGCATTTTTCATAATTTATCAAGTATATCAGGCTTAGGCACTAAAAGAGATAAAAATAAAGGGAGAAAATGGGAATCTGATACACACACACAGGAAAAAGAAAAACGGAGAGTTGTATCCAACCAGGTTTAAAGTTCAGGTATGATGAAATTTCTCGGTCAGACCGAATCTGGCAGAACAGAATAAAATTAATCGGTTCCTTCGACTTCTCAACAACATTTATCTATATCCGAGTCTCCGTTGAATTTGGAAGTTACTCCAGATGTACCGTTATTCCTATTGTTACCGAACGACGAAAATCGGAAATAGAAATAGGATCAAAAGCTTGCTTATTATAATCTGTCGCTCAGATTTCTGTGTTCACGTTGAATAACATAAGTCACAATCAAGAAGAAGGTATTGAGATTATAGTTCTTCGCCTGCGAACAAAGATGTCAGTGACGTACTGAAACAAGCATTTTCCAGTTTTGACCTTGGATTGTGTACGTTTCTCATGACAGATGCTCATCGGTCATGATATAGTTCAAAGCGTTCCCACATAGCAGTTAAATAGCAGTGATGAATATTATCCTAAAGAGGATGATCATAGACACTTTTTCAGTTTTCATTTCTCAAGAAAACTAAATAATGGGGAAACTCACGCAATGCCGTCGCTGCTCAAACTCTTAATATAAAGTTTTCTGTTTTCCATGCAAACTATTTGACAATTCGCAAACTCAAGTGGTACAGGAAGGGTGCTATGATTGGAAACACTTAAGTATAATATTTTACACAGACATGAGAATACTAAAGAACATATGGCCTATATGTTTCGATGGATAACATTAGAAAAGAGATTAAAGCAGGGAAAAACATTAGACAGAGAAAACGAAATGTGACTTTTTGAATCTCAAAAACATTGATATAATTTGTTTGAGAGATTGAGATCATAAATTTCTTAGCCTATCATAATCTGGCTCTTAGAGGTCACAGAGAATCTCTCAAAACAGATGAAGATACCAAGAATTCTGAAAACTTACAAGAACACATAAATCTCATTGATAGTAAACAACTTGCACACCATTATCTAAGCCACGATATTCAAAATGAATTGATGACTATCATGTCAAACACAGTTACCAGTAAAGGATAAAAATAGAATTTATATTTAATGTCGGCCATCTTAAGATATTGTAGTATATCAACTGGAAGTATAAAAGAAAACTTGATCGGGTTTCTTTCTGTCACTGAAACGACTGGAGAATATTTGACCAATGCAATATTGGGAGAGCTAGAAAAAAATGGCTTAGATATTCAGAACTGTCGTGGACAAGGATACGACAATGGTGCAGATATGGTAGGCATAAATAATGAAAACTCGAATGTTAAATATAAATCCCAGAGGACACTTTTTACACCTTGTGGTTGTCATAGCTGGAATATATTACTGGTAGACGCAACAAATTCGTTAGTGGCAACAAAAACATTTTTTGATTTTATTCTGAAGATTTTTTTGCTATTTTGAAGTTCCATCAAACGCTGGAAAAATGTCGAAGATAAATTAAAGCTTACTATTAAGCCTTTATCAGACACAAGGTCAGAAAGCAAAATCGAGGTGGCGAAGGCCGCATTAGTACAATTTGATGTGATGTTTAAATGCATAGAAAACTTTAAAAAACCAAACGGAACTATCCGACACACTCAGTGATTGCGATTCCGTTTTAAATGAAATGTTCAGTTTGGAATTTATCGAATCATTACATGTATTGTATGAGTTATTAACGCTGTAACGATTATTATTATGACATGATGTCTTAATCGGAGAGCGGATG